>LR738712.1:519377072-519407180 GCA_902687465.1 Secale cereale
ACCGCCGCCGCACTGTCCTGCTCCGGCCTCTGGCCGCGATCTCCCCGCCTCCAGCCTCCCCTCTGGCTGCCGCGACCCCGCCTGCTACGCAGCGTCGCCGTCGCCCAGCCGTGGCCCCGCCTGCTCCGCTCCGTGCCCAGCATCTGCCGCTGCTCGCCTGCGCGCACGCCTCGCCGCCCGTCACCTGCGCGCACACCCCGCCGCCTGGCTTCGCCTGCTCCGACCGTCGCGGCGCCTCCAGCTGCCCGGCGCCGCTCCTCCCGCCGCGGCCAGCGCCCCGCAGTGGCCGCCCCGGCCCGCGCCTGGGGCCGGCGCCCCGCCGTGGCCGCCCCGGCCCGCGCCTGGTTCCGGCTCCCCGTCGTGGCCGTCGTACGGGTCTGCCTCGACGGGCAGCCCCGCCCGCGCCCGTTAACACCCGCTCCAGTGGCCTTTGTGCCACTGGCAGCTGGGGCCCCCCCATTAAAAAAAAGAGAAAAGAAAAGAATTTTAAATATAAATAAATAATAAAATAATTAATTAATTAATTAATTAATCAGACAAATTAATTAACTTAATTAAGTCGGTTTAATAAACCTAATCACTAGTTAACCTAATTAAACCTACTTAGTTGAACTAGACTATGACAGCACGGTCCCACGAGTCAGGTTTGACTCTGGTCAACCGGGTTTGACTTGCTGACGTCATGGTGATGTCATGCTGACATCACCTATCACTGTTCTGGATAATGTTAGATTTAGATTAATTAATTAAATTCCAGAAATGTTTAATACTTTAGAAAATCATATCTTTTAAACCGTAACTCGGATGAAAATACTTTGTACATGAAAGTTGCTCAGAACGACGAGACGAATCCGAATACGCAGTCCGTTCGTCCGCCACACCTCTCTATCATACCGAACACGCAACTTTCCCCCTCCGTTTCGTCTGCCCGAAAATGCCTAACACCGGGAATACTTTCCCGGATGTTATTCCTCTTCGTCTGTATCACCGAGCACCGCGTTAGGTCACACGTAGCACCTCGTATTGCCTTGTTATATTTTGTGATGCTATTGTTTGCTCTGTTATTTATTTGTTTCCCCTTCGTTGCTTATTTTCGGTAGACTCCGATACTGTGATAGACCCCGAGACCATTGATGCTTCGGTGTTCGACTACGGCTACGATTCCGAAGATTCCTTTCGTCTGCAGAGCTTCCAGGCAAGCCCCCCCTTTGATCACCAGATATCACCTATTCTTCTCTCTATTGCTTGCATTAGAGTAGTGTAGCATGTTACTGCTTTCGATACTCCTATTCTGCTGCATATCCTGTCATTGTTGCTACCACTGTTGATACCTTACCTGCAATCCTAAATGCTTAGTATAGGATGCTAGTATTCCATCAGTGGCCCTACACCCTTGTCCGTCTGCCCTGCTATTCTATCGGGCCGTGATCACTTGGGGGTGATCACGGGTATATACTATATACATACACTTTACATGATACATGATGATGATTCAGAGATGGGGGCTGAAGGGGCAGGTGGTTCCACACAGGTAGTGGTGGGCCTGGGTTCCCGACAGTCCCCTGTTGGTTACTTTGTGGCGGAGCGACAGGGCAGGTCGCGACTACCTAGGAGACAGGTGGGCCTGGCCCTGGTCGTTGTCCGCGGTTATTTCATAATAACACGTTTACGGGATCTTGGTATTTGATCTGAGTCTGGCCATTTGGTCTATACGCACTAACCAGCTACGTGGGAATAGTTATGGGTACTCGACGTCGTGGTATCAGCCGAAGCCTTCTTGACGTCAGCGGTTTAGCGGCGCGCGCCGGATTGGACTGGAAGCCTGCTCTGGTATTAGGAGAGGCTAGGTCTGCTTACCGGCCGCCCTCGCAACGTGCAGGTGTGCATTGGGCGATGGGCCCAGACCCCTGTGTGCTTAGGACTTAGACCGACGTGCTGACCTCTCTGCTGTGCTTAGGTAGGGCTGCGACGTGTTGATCTTCCGAGGCCGGGCATGACCCTGGAAAGTGTGTCCGGCCAAATGGGATCAAGCGTGCTGGGTTATGTGGTGCACCCCTGCAGGGAAGTTAATCTATTCGAATAGCCGTGTCCCTCGGAAAAAGGACGACCCGGAGTTGTACTCGGACCTCATGACAACTAGAACTGGATACTTAATAAAACACACCCAGACAAGTTCCAGATATAACTCGGTGGTTGCTCTCTCACAGGGTGATGTGCGGGAGGATCGCCGGGTAGGATTATGCTTTACGATGTTACTTGGTGAACTCTTCTGCTACTCAAGACGGAGGCTGCCAGAAGCTTTGATAGTTGTTACTATTCCATCTATTCCCTTCTACTGCTGCAAGATGGAGGCTGCGAGATACGAGGAGACTTGTTACTTCCATCTATTCTCTTCTACTGCTGCAAGATGGAGGTGGCCAGAAGCGTAGTCTTCGATTGGATTAGCTATCCCCCTCTTATTCTGCTTTCTGCAGTTCAGTCCACATATATTCCCCCTTTACACAGATATCATTGCATATGTAGTGTAGATCCTTGCTTGCGAGTACTTTGGATGAGTACTCACGGTTGCTTTTCTCCCCCTTTTCCCCTCTTGTTCCTTCTTCTCGGATGTTGCAACCAGATTGATGGAGTCCAGGAGCCAGAAGATCCCGAGGATGTTTCTACGTGGAGTTCGGCTTCGAGGAGTAGTTAGGAGGTCCCAGGCAGGAGGCCTTGCCTTTTCGATCGTTGTTACTTTTGTGCTAGCCTTCTTAAGGCAAACTTGTTTAACTTATGTCTGTACTCAGATATTGTTGCTTCCGCTGACTCTTGTGTTTTCGAGCTTTTGTATTCGAGCCCTCGAGGCCCATGGCTTGTAATATAAAGCTTGTATTATTTTAATTTGTGTCTAGAGTTGTGTTGTGATATCTTCCAGTGAGTCCTTGATCTTGGTCGTACACATTTGCGTGCATGATTAGTGTACGGACAAATCGGGGGCGTCACACCCTGCTAGACTTATATCAAGGCACACATCAGGTCTGGTACACAGCATTGCATACATGATAGATCCTATGGCTGAGCCATAGGGAATGACTTCCATTTTCTCTCTATCTTCTGCAGTGGTTGGGCATTGAGTCTTACTCGACTTCATACCTTGCAACACAGGCAAGAACCCTTTCTTTGACTGATCCATTTTGAACTTCTTCAAAACTTTATCAAGGTATGTGCTTTGTGAAAGTCCAATTAAGCGTCTTGATCTATCTCTATAGATCTTGATGCCTAATATGTAAGCAGATTCACCGAGGTCTTTCATTGAAAAACTCTTATTCAAGTATCCTTTTATGCTATCCAGAAATTCTATATCATTTCCAATCAATAATATGTCATCCACATATAATATCAGAAATGCTACAGAGCTCCCACTCACTTTCTTGTAAATAGAGGCTTCTCCAAAAGTCCGTATAAAACCATATGCTTTGATGACCTCATCAAAGCGTATATTCCAACTCCGAGATGCTTGCACCAGTCCATAGATGGATCACTGGAGCTTGCACACTTTGTTAGCACCTTTTGGATCGACAAAACCCTCTCGTTGCATCATATACAACTCTTCTTTGAGATATCCATTCAGGAATGCAGTTTTGACATCCATTTGCCAGATTTCATAATCATAAAATGCGGCAATTGCTAACATGATTCGGACAGACTTAAGCATCGCTACGGGTGAGAAAGTCTCATCGTAGTCAACTCTTTGAACTTGTTGAAACCCTTTCGCAGCAAGTCGAGCTTTGTAAACAGTAACATTACCGTCTGTGTTGGTCTTCCTCTTGAAGATCCATTTATTTTCGATGGCTTGCCGATCATCGGGCAAGTCAACCAAAGTCCACACTTTGTTCTCATACATGGATCCCCTCTCCGATTTCATGGCCTCAAGCCATTTTACGGAATCTGGGCTCATCATCGCTTCCTCATAGTTCGTAGGTTCATCATGGTCTAGTAACATGACTTCCAGAACTGGGTTGCCGTACCACTCTGGTGCGGAACGTACTTTGGTTGATCTACGACGTTCAGCAGAAACTTGATTTGAAGTTTCATGATCATCATCATTAGCTTCCTCGCTAATTGGCGTAGGAATCACTGGAACTAGTTTTTGTGATGTACTATTTTCCAATTCGGGAGAAGGTACAATTACCTCATCAAGTTCTACTTTACTCCCACTCATTTCTTTCGAGAGAAACTCCTTCTCTAGAAAGGAACCACTCTTAGCAACGAATATATTGCCTTCGGATCTGTGATAGAAGGTGTACCCAACAGTCTCCTTTGGGTATCCTATGACGACACATTTCTCCGACTTGGGTTCGAGCTTATCAGGTTGAAGTTTTTTCACATAAGCATTGTAGCCCTAAACTTTAAGAAACGACAACTTTGGTTTCTTGCCAAACCACAATTCATAAGGCGTCATCTCAATGGATTTAGATGGTGCCCTATTTAACGTGAATGCAGCTGTCTCTAAAGCATAACCCCAAAACGATAGTGGTAAATCAGTAAGAGACATCATAGACCACACCATATCCAATAAAGTACGGTTACGTCGTTCAGACACACCATTACGCTGTGGTGTTCCGGGTGGCATGAGTTGTGAAACTATTCCACATTGTTTCAAATGAAGACCAAACTCGTAACTCAAATATTCACCTTCACGATCAGATCGTAGAAACTTTATTTTCTTGTTACGATGATTCTCTACTTCACTCTGAAAATCTTTGAACTTTTCAAATGTTTCAGACTTGTGTTTCATCAAGTAGATATACCCATATCTGCTCAAATCATCAGTGACGGTCAGAAAATAACGATACTCGCCGCGAGCTTCAACACTCATTGGTTCACATACATCAGTATGTATGATTTCCAGCAAATCTGTTGCTCGCTCCATAGTTCCGGAGAACGGAGTTGTAGTCATCTTGCCCATAAGGCACGGTTCGCAAGCACCAAGTGATTCATAATCAAATGATTCCAAAAGTCCATCACTATGGAGTTTCTTCATGCGCTTTACACCAATATGACCTAAACGGCAGTGCCACAAATAAGTTGCACTATCATTATTAACCTTGCATCTTTTGGCTTCAATATTATGAATATGTGTATCACTACAATCGAGATCCAACAAGAATAGAACATTCTTCAAGGGTGCATGACCAGAAAAGATATTATTCATAAAAATAGAACAACCATTATTCTCCGATTTAAATGAATAACCGTCTCGCAACAAACAAGATCCAGATATAATGTTCATGCTTAACGCTGGCACCAAATAACAATTATTCAGGTCTAAAACTAATCCCGAAGGTAGATGTAGAGGTAGCGCGCCGACGTCGATCACATCGACTTTGGAACCATTTCCCACGCGCATCGTCACCTCGTCCTTAGCCAATCTTCGTTTAATCCGTAGTCCCTATTTAGAGTTACAAATATTAGCAACCGAACCGGTATCAAATACCCAGGTACTACTACGAGCATTAGTAAGGTACACATCAATAACATGTATATCACATATACCTTTGTTCACCTTGCCATCCTTCTTATCCGCCAAATACTTGGGGCAGTTCTGCTTCCAGTGTCCAGTCCCTTTGCAGTAGAAGCACTCAGTCTCAGGCTTGGCTCCAGACTTGGATTTCTTCGCGAGAGTAGCAACTGTCTTGCTATTCTTCTTGAAGTTCCCTTTCTTTCCTTTGCCCTTTTCCTTGAAACTAGTGGTCTTGTTAACCATCTACACTTGATGCTGCTTTTTGATTTCTACCTCCGCAGCCTTGAGCATAGCGAAGAGCTCGGGAATTGTTTTCTGCATCCCTTGCATATTATAGTTCATCACGAAGCCTTTATAGCTTGGTGGCAATGATTGAAGAACTCTATCAATAACACTATCCTCGTCAACTTTGCAACCAAGTTGAGTCATATGATTGTAGTACCCAGACATTCTGAGCAAGTGTTCACAGATAGAACTATTCTCCTCCATCTTGCAGTTATATAACTTATTGGAAATCTCATATTTCTCAATCCGGGCATTTGCTTGAAATATTAACGTCAACTCCTGGAACATCTCATATGGTCCATGACGTTCAAAACATCGTTGAAGTCCCGGTTCTAAGCCGTAGAGCATGGCACACTGAACTATCGTGTAGTCATCAGACCGTGTCTGCCAGACGTTCAAAGCGTCTACATTAGCGGGAGGGGGTTGTCACCTAGCGGTGCTTCAAGGACATAATTCTTTTGTGCAACAATGATGATAATCCTCAAGTTACGGACCCAGTCCGTGTAATTGCTACCATCATCTTTCAACTTAGCTTTCTCTAGGAATGCATTAAAATTCAAAGGAACGGTAGCATGGGCCATTGATCTACAACAACATAGATATGCAAAAACTATCAGGACTAAGTTCATGATAAATTAAAGTTCAATTAATCATATTACTTAAAGAACTCCCACTTAGATAGACATCCCTCCGGTCATCTAAATGATCAAGTGATCCAAATCAACTAAACCATGTCCGATCATCACATGAGATGGAGTAGTTTCAATGGTGAACATCTTATGTTGATCATATCTACTATATGATTCACGCTCGACCTTTCGGTCTCCAGTGTTCCGAGGCCATATCTGCATATGCTAGGCTTGTCAAGTTTAACCTGAGTATTCTGCGTGTGCAAAACTGGCTTACACCCGTTGTATTTGAACGTAGAGCTTACCACACCCGATCATCATGTGGTGTCTCGACACGACGAACTTTATCAATGGTGCATACTCAGGGAGAACACTTATACCTTGAAATTTTGTAAGGGATCATCTTATAATGCTACCGCCGTACTAAGCAAAATAAGAAGTATAATAAGATAAACATCATATGCAATCAAAATATGTGACATGATATGGCCATCATCATCTTGTGCTTTTGATCTCCATCTCCAAAGCACCGTCATGATCACCTTCATCACCGGCGCGACACCTTGATCTCCATCGTAGCATCGTTGTCGTCTCGCCAACTATTGCGTCCACGACTATCGCTACCGCTTTGTGATAAAGTAAAGCAATTACATGGCGATTGCATTTCATACAATAAAGCGACAACCATACGGCTCCTCGCAGTTGCCGATAACTTTACAAAACATGATCATCTCATACAAAACCGTATCACTCATCATGTCTTGACCATATCACATCACAACATGCCCTGCAAAAACAAGTTAGACGTCCTCTACTTTGTTGTTGCAAGTTTTACGTGGCTGCTACGGGCTTAGCAAGAACCGTTCTTACCTACGCATACAAAACCACAACGATGTTTCGTCAAGTATGTGCTATTTTAACCTTCACAAGGACTGGGCGTAGTCACACTCGATTCAGCTAAAGTGAGAGAGACAGACACCCGCCAGTCACCTTTAAGCAACGAGTGATCATAACGGTGAAACCAGTCTCGCGTAAGCGTACGCGTAATGTCGGTCCGGACCGCTTCATCTCACAATACCACCGAAGAAAAGTATGACATGCTAGTAAGCAGTATGACTAGTATCGTCCACAACTCACTTGTGTTCTACTCGTGCATATCATCTACGCATAGACCTGGCTCTGATACCACTGTTGGGGAACATAGTATTTTCAAAATTTTCCTACGATCACGCAAGATCTATCTACCAGATGCATAGCAACGAGGGGGAGAGTGTGTCAATGTACTCTTGTAGACCGAAAGCGGAAGCGTCAAGTGACGCGGTTGATGTAGTCGAACTTCTTCGTGATTCAACCGATCAAGCACCGAACGTGCGGCACCTCCACGTTCAGCACATGTTCAGCTTGATGATGTCCCACGAGCTCTTGATCCAGTTGAGCTTCACGGGAGAGTTTCGTCAGCACGACGGCATGGTGACGGATATGATGAAGTTACCGGCGCAGGGCTTTGCCTAAGCACTTCAACGGTATGACCGAGGTGTGTTTCTGTGGAGGGGGGCACCGCACACGGCTGTAGAGATCAACTTATGTGTTCTAGGGTGCCCCCTACCCCCGTGTATAAAGGAGCAAGGAGGGAGGCCGGCCGACCCCTATTGGTGCGCCTAGGAGGAGCTATCCTACTAGGAATAAGATTGCAATCCTATTCTTGGTAGGAATCACCAAGAGGGAGAAGGGTGAAAGGAAGGAGAGGGAGAAGGAGAAGGAAAGGGGCGCCGACCCCCTCCTTCCTTGTCCAATTCGGACCAAGGGGTGGGGGGCGTGCGGCCCAGCCCTGGCCCTCCTTCTCCTTTTCCCCTATGGCCCATTAAGGCCCATAGCTTCCCCGAGGGGTTCCGGTAACCCCCCCCCCCCGACACTCCGATTAATTCCGAAACTTTACGGAATGCTTCCGGTGTCTGAATATAGTCGTCCAATATATCAAGATTTACGTCTCGGAAATCCCAAGACTCCTCGTCATGTCCGTGATCATATCCGGGACTCCGAACTACCTTCGGTACATCAAAACTTATAAACTCATAATACCGATCGTCATCAAACGTTAAGCGTGCGGACCCTACGGGTTCGAGAACTATGTAGACATGACCGAGACTCATCTCCGGTCAATAACCAATGGCGGAACCTGGATGCTCATATTGGCTCCTACATATTCTACGATGATCTTTATCGGTCAAACCGCATAACAACATACGTTGTTCCTTTTGTCATCGGTATGTTACTTGCCCGAGATTCGATCGTCGGTATCTCAATACCTGGTTTAATCTCGTTACCAGCAAGTCTCTTTACTCGTTCCGTGATACGTCATCTCGTGACTAACTCATTAGTCATTTGCTTCCAAGGCTTATTATGATGTGTATTACCGAGAGGGCCCAGAGATAACTCTCCGACACTCGGAGTGACAAATTCTATTCTTGATCTATGCCAACACCACGAACACTTTCGGAGACACCTGTAGAGCATCTTTATGATCACCCACTTACGTTGTGATGTTTGATAGCACACAAGGTGTTCCTCCGGTATTCGGGAGTTGCATAATCTCATAGTCATAGGAACATGTATGTCATGAGGAAAGCAATAGAAGTAAAACTAAACGAGCATAGTGCTAAGCTAACGGATGGGTCTTTTCCATCACATCATTCTCCTAATGATGTGATCCCGTTGATCAAACGACAACTCATGTCTATGGCTAGAAAACATAACCATCTCTGATCAATGAGCTAGTCTAATATAGGCATACTAGGGACATACTGTTTTGTCTATGTATTCAGACATGTACTAAGTTTCCGGTTAATACAATTCTAGCATGAATAAAAGGCATTTATCATGATATAAGGAAATAGAAATAACATCTTTATTATTGCCTCTAGGTCATATTTCCTTCACATAAGAGATGTTCACCATTGATGACTACTCCATCTCACGTGATGATCGGACATGGTCTGGTTGATTTGGATCGCGTATCATTTATATGACTTGAGGGATGTCTATCTAAGTGGGAGTTCTTTAGTAATTTGATTAACTGAACTTAATTTATCATGAACTTACTCCTGATAGTATTTTCATATCTATGTTGTAGATCAATAGCTCGCGATGTAGTTTCCCTATTTTTGATATGTTCCTAGAGAAAACTAAGTTGAAAGATCTTAGTAGCAATGATGCGGACTCGGTCCGTGATCTGAGGATTATCCTCATTGCTGCACAGTAGTATTATGTCCTTGATGCACCGCTAGGTTATAGAACTATTGCAGGAGCAGATGCTGACGATATGAACGTTTGGCAAGGCTCGATATGATGAGTACTTACTAGTTTAGTGCACCATGATTTACGGCTTAGAACCGGGACTTCAAAAACCTTTTGAACGCCACGGAGCATATGAGATGTTCCAAGAGGTGAAATTGATATTTTAGACTCATGCCCATGTCGAGAGATATGAGACCTCTGACAAGTGCTTTGCCTACAAGATGGAGGAGAATAGCTCAGCTTGAGCTTGTGTTCAGAATGTCTGGGTGCTACAACACTACAAAAAAAGACACATCCGTGACATTTTGGGCCGTATGAATTTTTTGTCATGCTTATGATACTTCTATGACGATAATTGTGATAAAAACCCGTATCATCATATATGTGTTGGGCTCCTACTTCTATGACAAAAAATCATGACTAGAAATTGGGCTTTTGTCCTCGGCGGGCCGGGGACGCACTTGCATGACATTCTTTGGGCCGTCCATGATGGAAAAAAATCATGGTAGAAGCGAGGGCGAGGAAAATTTTGGGGAGTTCCCGGTTACGGTGGGTGGTCGGGGCGGAGAGATGCACGGTGGTTTGCGCGTTGCTCTCGTACACTTCGTGTGTATGTGTGAGGAATTGGGATCTAACAGGACCCGAGCGAGGCGTTCGCTTACCGAACCTGAGCAATTGCACTAGCTATGTTAGTGATCCCGAGTGATCGATCCCTGCGCTGCTAACTGAACCCGAGCGATTTCTTTGCTACCGCTGCTAACTGAACATGATCGATCGCTGCTGCTACTTACAAAAGCTGATCGAATCAGCTGCTACCTCTTGATGAGCAATGCATGTGTGGTTTGTTGAAGGAGCCGAGATGTACGTGGTTGGGGTTGGATGAACAGTTCCCGGTGGGGGTTGGATGAACAGGACCCCGTGGTAGTAGGCCGTTGTGGTTGCCGCTGGATGAGCAGGACCCCGAGACGAGGCCGCCACAGCCGAGGCGTTGGGGGTGGATGAACAGGACCCCGTGGAGGGCTGGTTGAACAATAGCCGGTGGAGGGCTGGTTGGATGAACAGGACCCCGTGGAGGGCTGGATGAACAAGACCCCATGGAGGGCTGGATGAACAGGACCCCGTGGAGGGCTGGTTGAACAGTAGCTGGTGGAGGGATGGTTGAACAGTAGCCCGTGGAGGCAGAGGAAGACACAGTGGATGAACAGTGCAGATGGAGGGTGGAGGAAGTTGACGGTGGGTGAACAGTAGCCCGTGGAGTCCCGTTTTGCGGTATGCCACACCCCTCCCGATGAACAGGACCTCTGTTTCGGCCGTAGCGCTCCAACATAAGCCCGTTTCCTCCGTTTTGCGGTACGCCAGAACCCTCCCGATGAACTCCCGTTTCGATCATAGCCGGTCAAGCAGAAGGTCGTTTCTTCCGTTTTGCGGCACGCCAGACCGTTCCCGATGAATAGGACTCTGTTTCGACCATACGCGCTCCAGCAGAAGGTTGTTTCCCTCCATTTTGCGGTACGCCACACCAGGTTTCGGATGTTCCGTCCAAGCCGGTTGCCTCAACTCGAGGCTGTTTCTCCATTCCGACCCCGCCGGTTGGCTGCCGATGAACGTCGTTGCTACCGTCTGCTGCCTCTCCATGTACACCAGCCCTGGCCGTACATATGCGCGAGTACGCGTTCGAGACTCCGTCCGTTTGTAGCCATATTTTTTGCCATGTGGTTGTACGTATGTGTACACGGTTTTGAAGGGATTGTACGTACGACACGTGTCGCTTCTTACTTGGCCGGTTCATCGCATCAGAGAGACCGACCGATCGCTATGTACGTACACATTTGCGACCAGACATATAACGCTACGTACGCTTCCACTGGGTGGGTCCCAGCTGGCAGGGAGGACAAGGATGCACTTCCTTGCCTACGAAGATATAGATGGCGGGTCCCAGCTGTCAAGGGAGGGATCATCTTTTTACCCATAACAAGGAGGCACTTCCGCTTGCGAAGATGTTTCTGGTGGGTCCCAGGTGTTTGGGGCAGGAATAAGGAGGCACTTCCTTCCGTGCGAAGATATATGTGGTGGGTCCTAGCTTTCAGGGGGAGGAATAATTTTATTTTCGCGTAATAAGGAGGTGGTTGCATGCGTGCGTCTATTGAACTGGTGCGTCCCCACTGTCAGCCTCTCCATGTACAATCTTCTTCCGATAACTCTCGTTTATTGACCATGTTGACCATGCCGTACCGAGCGCATCAAGGCGATGGACGACGGCGAGGCCACGGACAGCAACGAGCCAGAGATGGGAAGACGTGGCAGTGGAGTCATAGACGGAGAGGTGTACGAGGGTTAACTGGTTCAGGTGCGGCGTGGTTCTGCAGTCGGCGGAGAATAAGAGGAGATGTGGAGGGGTTGGCCTGGCTGGCGGTGGGGTAATGCTTCGCAGCGAAGCTTGCTAAGCAGAGCTGCTAGCAGCCGGATGCATGAGGAGGAGGTCCCGGCGGCGTTGGAGGAAGAAGACGAGAGACTGAAGATGGATGCGGGCGCTAAGGATGTCAGAATCATTTGTTGACTAACTTGACAACGCCTTGCGTTGGCTCGCCTTATTGGCCCACATTTGAGCCTCGAAAAATGTTGCACATATTCAATCCATTTTGTTTAGAATTTACAGTTCATTTGCTGTGCTGGGTGAACAAATAATGTAGCGTCCATGCAGCCCATTTATATTATTTCTAAAAAACTATAGCCCATTTGCACTTTCTCAAAATACACAAATTTGCTGGGCTGGGTGAACAAATAATGCAAGGTCCATGCCGCCCATTTAATTTTTCCTAAAAATTACATCCCATTTGCACTTTTCTCGAAATACACAATTTTACTGGACTGGTTCTCATTATATTGTTGTGTTGAGCGCACCAATGTTATCAAAAAATAAACAGTGGCTGATCATTTTCTTCTAAATATATTTAATAATAAGCACTTTATTATTTCATTGGTCCTCAAATCTTACCAAGCTTTGGTACACAATGACCAGCCTTTTCGTTGCCTTAAAGTAAAAAAAACAACATGATTTTATTGTTAAAAAGTAATTTAATAAGTTAATAAGACGTGGGATATTTTTTGTTATGTATGTAAGTATCTGTTAAATATATGATGATAATAAAAATAATATATAAAATAGTATAAATATATATAATATAGTAAAAATGGGAACATAAGTTGGACCTGGTGTTCCAATTCTTAAATAGAAAAACACAACATATCTCTGCGTTTTCCTCTTTAAAAAAATACATAAGTTGGGCTGCGGATCTTTAAGAAAAAAATTAAACCTAGGATGAGAGGACCATAGGCCGGTCGATACATGACGGGCCAAAAATAATACAAACCGGCCTGTCGTGGGCTGCACATGTTAAAAAAAAGCCTAGACTAGTCAGCCCACAACCTAGGTGATACATTTCTAAAAAAATAGTTGATACTTGCTGGCCCATTGATAATGAATGATACTCCCTACTAGCTCCCTAATAACTGGCTTCGTTGTAAATTTACCTCTTTAGTAGGAGTTACTACGTTGACAAACCCATGGGCCCCAACGTCAGTATAGCATTACGAGAAAGTATTTTTTCAATGAGGCACTTGCTAGTGTACGGCCATGGCCCTGGTGGGTCCCGATAGTCCGCATCTCCACGTACAGTTCTCTCCAGATTCCTATCATTTGTTGAGCATGTTCACACTGGAAGACAGCGGCGCCGCGGCGAGCGCACAAAGGCGTAGGATGACGTCCAGACCCCGAACGAGAAAGCACCAGAGCCAGAGAAGACGTGCTACAGTAGTGGTAGAAGCTGTGCCAAACTTCTATATAAAGTGATGAAGTAGCCCAGTGGCCTGGTTCAACTCCCCAACCATTGCTCCGCCCGGCTTTGATTCCAACTGATGCAGGGAAAATGTAGCCAAATTTTTGCCTCTGCCATTACTGACATGTGGGTCCCCACTGTCATCTACGCACACGACCTCCAACACTTGGCAAAACTTCGTATCTCATTTTCTCTGTCTTCGCACTCAACATTGTATGGGCATTTTGAAAATAGCATATATTTTTGACTGTGCATCATATGAAGACATGCTATGCATGAATGGTGATTAGCATGATGTTAACTGGCTGGTAATTCCATTTTCAACCATGAATAAAACTTCCAACATAATGGTATTCCTGTTCGAAAAGGGCGTGTTAATATAAATGCTCTGCCCTCTGAAACTGAAACTTGCAATTTCTTCTCCGAGAATCACATTGTCTGCACCTTTATATGAAACTACATTTTTGAAGTGCTAAAAATAGATCTCTAGATTTCAGAAAATACTTCATATGCTCAATAATGGAAATCTGACATTCATATCTGAAAGTATTCACAAAATACACAACACAAAACACAATTCACAACCTGCAAATACTAACAACCCTAAGCTCCTCCCGAGACTATGGGGGCGGCAGTCCCCTCCTATTGCTCGGCGGTAGTCAGCCGCCTCGTGATACGAGGTGAATGGCGAGGGAGAGGATGGCGGGGAAGCGTCATTGCGCAAACTGCTTTTGTTCTCTTGCAGTTGCGTACGGTCGAGGAAGACTCTACCCGCTCGCTCTGCCACGACACCCTCACAAACGGCACTGTGTAGATGCTCGATCCTTCAATCTCTGGTGGATGCTCCATCTTGGATCGATACTCCCACCACTGCTGCCTCACGTTCGGACTCGGTGAATCTGTTTGCTCCATGGCCCAGAGGAACAACTCTATGTACTTTCGCGTGACTCCCTCCCGATGCATCGCCTCCTTTTCGCTATTTTCCAGATATTTGGCCATCGCTTTCACCGTCGCCGCTAATTGCTCTGGGTTGCCAAACTAAGACTGTATCTCCAACATCCTGGCTAGCTTCACAGGGTCACCGTCTGCGATCCTCACGTATCGGTTGTACTCCTCCATCGATCTACTTCTCCACAACAGCTTCACTCGTTGGCGGTGGTTTTTGAATGGAAGAGGAGAGGAGCGGCGCTGGTTTTGGATTAGAACGGGAGAGGAGTGGCCGTGGTTTTGAAATGGAAGAGGAGAGGAGTGGCGCTGGTTTTGGATTGGAATATGATAGGAGCGGTGGTGGTTTAAGAGGAGAGGAGCGGCATTGGTCTTGGAAGTATTTTATTGTTTTGCATATTTTGAGGTCAAAGTTTGACCACACACTGTATTAGAAAAGCAAAATGTGAATGGATGTCATCAAAAATTGTATCATTTGGTTTGTATCTGAATGTACTTCCAAATTATATTATTTTTGCAACGTATAACATATATTTAATTTGTGAAAATCATGGTCAAATATGACCCAGAATACAAGGGAGACTAGTTAATATGGGGTCACTTTCTTAATTGAAGGATAAATTGATTTTGATTTTGATCCAGTCACAACGCGCAGACCCTCTCGTCCAATCCTAAATCGCTACCGCACGCTCCTCTCACTCTTCTCCATTGCAAAACCACCCCCTCTCCTCTCCATCATCTCCATTCCAAAACCACCGTCTCGCCTTTCCCTCTTCTCCATTGTAAAACCACCCCTCTCCTCTCCATCTTCTCCGTTGCAAAACCACTGTATCTCCTCTCCCTCTTCTCCATTGCAAGACCACTGTCTCTCCTCCCATCTTCCAAAGCTAGCACCAGACCTCTCAGAAGGACATCTATGGAGAGGATGCATCAGTGAATCGTGTAGATCACTGGCGGCGACCAGGCGATGTTAGCTAGGTTGAAAGAGATCCTTACTTGGTTTGAAAACGAGTGGGAGATTTCGAGGATGGTGAGGGCCATGTGGCAACGTATGCAGAAGAGCGAGACAGCCGCGATGAGGGCGGCGATGTACTCCTCGGCAACAGTCACGCCGTAGTCCTTCGAGTTCATCGAGTATCTCCTCTCGGCGATGGAGCAGCCAGATTTGCACGATGAGAAAGTCAGGTAGAAGTGGTGGGCGTACAGGTCGAAGGTCGAGCATCCATAGAATAATGAATCGATCGAGAACGATGTGCCGTTTGTGAGGGTGCGGTGCCAGCCGGAGCCACAGGAGTATTCGTTCTCCCACCGCAAGAGGAGGCCGGATGGAGTGACTTCGCTTCCTCGC
The DNA here is from genome assembly GCA_902687465.1 of Secale cereale. Classification (NCBI taxonomy): domain Eukaryota; kingdom Viridiplantae; phylum Streptophyta; class Magnoliopsida; order Poales; family Poaceae; genus Secale; species Secale cereale. Next base: position 519,392,913 of record LR738712.1, read on the forward strand.
CGTTCTCCACGGTTCCATGGCCGCTTGCCTCGTTTCAACAGCGGCGGTTGGGTTTAAGGTAAGCTTCGCACTAACCTAATCTTCCATCTGCTCATGCTTACAATCAGTGGGACAACTAATGAAAATCATGCTTACAATCAGTCTCCGAGTACTACGCCAATCACCCTAAAATAGCTCCGGACCAAAAACAAACACCGTGTACAAATAAAGATTAATCAATTGGTGCTTTTTTCAGAAAAGAGTACTCCCTAGAAAAGTACCAATATAAGCTACTAGTATTGGATTGGAGGATTTGCTACCGCGAAAGATTCGTCCACAGATAGCGCCAATGCTTAGATGGAGCATGGTTGGTGTCAGTAATTTTTACTTTGCACCTCGCACTCTGAATATATGTCGGTTCCATCCGTACATTTGTGCAATTCCACCAAAATGCAGCTGAATGACCCTGTTTGCACAGATAATGAAAAAGCGTGATTACATTATAGTGGCACTGGTTGATGAAACATACACTAATAAATAGAAGAAAATTCATTTTTTTAATGGGAAAATATTGCGATAGTATCACAGTATGCCATGGTGCGAGGGCGAGATGGGCCCTGCGACGCCTCATACGGTAGGCCTCATACTGGAAACCGATCCAATTCTCCCTGATACACCTTATTCCAGTGATGAACATCAGTGTACAGTGGTACTGCAAGAAGGGCCTTGAGACATTCCAATCTCTATTTTTGTGTAGATCAACTAAAATTAAGCAGCCCAGTTTGCAGAAATACTTAAACATTAACAATGGGACTAGTTGATGAAACATATACTAACAAAGAGAAGCACTTTCTTTATCAACATTGGAAATGAAATGATAGAGAGGATACTCGCTCTATTTTAACGGTATTATTACTTCATTTTATAATTGGCACTAGGGTCGAGCAGGTGGCAAGCGAGGTGTACTGTGCGTCGCAAGGATGAAGGCCCGGGGGTGCTTAGACTAGGATGCTGAAGTTGGCTCTTTCAGTCCCTATCTTCCTCCTGATGTTTCTGTGGTAGCATTTGGGTTGTTATCCAAACTTGGTCGAGCTGGTGCTGCGTCCCCCTACCTGCCGAGTTTATGTGGCGAACTTGTCTCCTGCTAGTACTCAGTATGTTCTAGTAGTAGTTGCATAACTGCCCGCTTACACTGAGATGTTGTCGGATAATGGTTCTCTATGGTTGGGTATCTTTAATGAAATAGGAGGAAACCCCTCTTTTGATATATATAAAAAACCAGTGGCACTAGCAGTTCCAAAACATTGCGTCAAATTAATAGTGCCACTAGATCAAGGTGCAAAATAATAACATCAATGCTTTATCATGGCAGTGCCAAAATAGTAGCACAAGAGCAGAGTCAACATGCAGGATCTTTGGCAAATGGTCGGACCAAAAAGGAACATACTTCATGTTGGAAACCATATCTGCAGTCAACGCCATCGTAGAAGGGATGAGGCCAGTCACCAACATGGACGATTCAATTCATGGGACCTTTTTGTGCAGTTCACCTAAAATGAAGCAATGTTTGCATCATGCAGTTAGCAAGTACTTGGTCTCATGAGCTAGCAACTTATTCTTCATTAGTTGCAATAAAATTGAGCAACATCAAGGTTGGTTGTGAAGCTCCTGGAATGTTCAACTATAATTTGGATATCGTTTTGTGCAGTTCAACTAAGATCAAGCGTGAAATGTATATATCTGTTTGCACAAAAAGGTGGAAAGGAGGGTGACTAATAAGTGATGAAACATACATCAAATGAAAAGAAGTATGGTCCTTATCTAAATGGTGATCCTACAAGGACAGTAGCAATGTCTAAAGCAGCAACATTGCTAGATATCAGTGTGGGCATTAGGATTAACTATGACAACCGTTAAATACGACATACTTTAATGGTGCCATTGCTTCATTTTACCAGCAACATTACATTGACAGTAGCTAAAGAGTTGGTATTTGGGCACGTGAGAGTAGGCGGACCAGGACAATTGCATTTCTAATGAAAAGAAGCAACTTATCTTAATAGGAAATTTAGCAGGACATGAAGAACAATGCCATTGATTCATATTATTGGAGGCATTACATTGAAAACAACATTGGTTTAACGTGTTCTTACTTTAATAGTGGGACTGGTACATTTTACCGGTGGCATTACATAAGAGGAGCTCGGGGAAACAAACATCCAAACAGGATATCTGGGTTGGTCCCATTTTTGTAGCCACCTTATATTGTGTGAGGCTAGCAAATCTAGTGTTGGACATACTCTGTTGACTTGTCCCCCAGTCCCCACTTTCTTTCATTTTTCAACCAATAGATCGGTTTACATTGAGTTTGTACCGCATTTCCATTTATTTCCCTATTAGACCAAGAGACCAGTTGGATAGCCAGTCTCTGCTACTTTTCGCCCCCATTATTTCCTCTTTCGACCAAGTCCTAGATTCAGGTAACAAATCTTCCCCCACGCCCACCCCCTTTCTCCCCTGTTTGAACCAAGTAATACTAGATTCGACTGCATGAAGTAGTTTTACCTCTTAACAGTAAAAAAATTAGGTGGCTTTCGAACAGCCGATCAATCCTATCTACGAGGGGCCTGAGAAATAGTAAAAGATACAAATGTAGCGACTTGAGGAGCTGGGGCAGGAGAGCAAGGCCGGTTTCGACGGAATAGTTATACCTGAGGGTCACCGGGATGTCGCTAGGTGGGCGGCGGGAGGCCGGATCTGCCCACACTACGGCATCGAGGAAGAAGGGGTCAGAGGCCCTCCCTAGTCGGCGCTGTGTGGAAGAGAACGGTAAGGCACGCTGATCGGGATGCACCGGCAGTGGGTAAGAGCCGTCGCTGAGGACGTCCGCGTGAACATTGCACCTTCTCACCTTCCTCGGCGGAGAGGATCCAGTCGGATCTATGACCAGCGGCAAGCAGAGAGAGAGAGAGAGAGAGAGAGAGAGAGAGCGTGGCCAGCGCTGTAGTGTTTAGATATGGAAAGGACGAGAGAATGTGAAGAGAGCAACACTAGCAAGCACGCGCGGAGGATCCTGCCTATATACTAGAGTAATTTTCTTTTATCTACCGTAGTCGGCTTGACCCCGTCAATGATTGTAGACAAGTCTTCATGCATGTGCCCCGGAAGCGAGGTTGTCTTCAATTTGATCTAAAGCGCACCGGATTAACATATAACATGAAAAAATGCCACATGACAAGAAACCATAACCTCACTGCCCCAAGGAGACAACATGGATCTCGACGGACAAACTAGACGAGGATCACAGCTCAAATTAAAGACAAACTCGTAGAAAAGGGCTCAATCGATAGATGTCCTAATTAACATAGCCGGCTTGACCTATATGGCAACCGAGTAGCCTTCGTGCTTGTGCCCCTAATGACCAGCCTTAGAGGAATGCAATTGTTGCTGTTTAACCCTCGCAGTGATCCGAAGCACACATCAGACCTAATATTGCGAGATGATAAGATTTTTTTAGATTTCTCATCAAAACTACAGCCCTATACAACACAGCCTGCACGATATGTAGACGATGGCCAATCCAACCATCTGCTGGAGTCTGCTCACAAGCATGGATAAACTGATCTCCCGTGTCATGTAGGGATTGTCCAGGAACCAACGTTTTTACAACACGGCTCTAGTACTATCACTCGTCTCTCTCTCTTCTATTAACTCAACCGACTTGCGGGGACAGGGGGGTGTGCCTATGGTCGGCTCTCAATTGCAGTCCAACATGTGTGTGCAAATGCAATATGACGCGCGTTCCATTCGGAGAGCGGCGTGCCAGCCGACCCACCGACCATCTAGGGTGCGACGCGAACGCGATGGGCGTGTTGCATACATGTGTACCGCCGTTTTCTTGAGGATTTGATCCATGGCAGAATCCATGGATACAAAATTATATTTGAAAGTCGAAGGCGGGGATTTTCTCGCACGGTAGGGGGGAAGTTCCGCCTAGTCGGTTCGACAGTGAGGCGAGAAGATGAGGGAGTAGGCTGCTGCAAACGTAGGGCTATGTGATTTGACGGCTCATTACTACTGGATAGGTGGGGCCCTGTGATTTGACAGGCCATTAACATTATTACTACGGCACTAGGACCGACGTGAGTCTCCCGATTCATGACCACCTCCATGGTACTCCCTCTATCAGTTTACAAGGCGTGCAGGTACCCCTAAGTCATCAATTTTACCAACCTAATAGAAGTCCTATATTACAAAAAAACTTACCATTGTAAACTTTAGATATTCTATTTTCAAACGGTATAATTTTTGTGTTATATAATTATATTACGATGATAAAATTGGCAACCTAGGTATACACGCAGGACTTGTATACTGAAACGGAGGGAGTATACAGGTGCCAATTACTGTACTCCTTACTCCTTGGCAAATTCGATAAATACTATGAAGAAAGAGATAGAGAGAGGTAAAAGAAAACACATCTTATAGCCAACCTTATATCTAACCTTGTTGTATGAGTGACTAAGTGATGACTATGTATGACATGCCAACATCAGATAGCCTAACGCACTTGGACGGAGCAAGTAGTTTCATGCATGCAAAGTAGGCAAAAAAAATGCTCATTTTTAGCCGTCTGAAATCTCCAAGGGCGCGACCACGCGAGCGAGGCGACGGGTCTGGTAGGCACGACCATGATATGGGCTGCTGACAATCCTTGGATCTGAGATCGAATGGGGGCATGCTAAGTTGTTGAAAATTTGCAGAATAACCCTCCAGGATAGGATATTCACCCATAGGTCTAGAATCACGCCATGCAACCGTTCGATCTCAAATCCAAGGGCTCTCGGAAGCCCGTATCATGGGAGCATGGAAAGCTCGGTATCACATGTAATATTCCCGATGCTTGACATGCGAACACGCAGATGCATGAAGCCATTTAATTGGGCTTCTAGTATACATGACATCTAATTGGGGCCCCATAGTACTATGAATGAATCCATTTATCCACCTTGCAAGCCACTATCCTACCGTTCACCCTCCCCACTCAATATTTTTACAATCGGAAAACCGCTAGCAGTTCGCTCCTACTCGTCCCCGGCCGTCCTTTAACATTACGACAGTTCGCTCCTAATCTTCCCGTCCTTTCACATTACAGCAGTTCGACTAATCCTAACCCTCCTCCTAAATCCATGGCATTCCAAATCTCCATGATCTTCGGTGAGTACAAGGTTAGAACCATCACCGGCGAAGAGTTTGACGTCATCTACACCCGTTCTTCTGCGATGGTGAAAAGATGTCGTCCTCGCTTCAAAAGCATGTTCGAAAAGTCAAATGGTGATGAGTGGGTCGTTGGGCTAGATATTGGGTAGACCATAGTCCTAGGAAGAGAGAAGGATCTAAAGGAGGAAGAGAGAAAGAAGCCCGCCGTGATCCAGGTTTGCGTGCGTAACTTGTGCTTGTTCTACCACATATGCCATGCCAACATTGAGTGCGAGGAATTTAAGAAATTCCTCGCGGACCACAAAGTCAAATTCGTTATTGTAGACTTCACGAATGACAAAAGAGTCCTGGGTCGGATAGGCCTCATTGTAGGCCAGCCCTTCGATCTCCAGAGGGATCGGCTGGTGTCCTCCGATGATCCTTCAATGTTGACCCTGGCAGGAGCCATGGTTGATCCTTCGTACGGTAAACTGAAGAAGCCTTCGCCCAAGTTTCAGCTTGCATGGGTGTGGAATCTACTAGATATAGACCACATCCACTACGCTGCAATGGATGGCTACCTTTGTTTCAATATCTACAAGGGTTTGACGAAGAGCGGAAGCCAAGTGTGCGGTTCAAGCAAAGAAGTATCGGCCAAGAGGAAGAGGGACTAGGACAAAGTCGAGCATGTGGACGAGGAGTCCGAGTAAGGTGGCAGTGTTGTTGCTCATGGTGGTTCTAATATAAGGTCTATTGGATTAGTTGCTTAGTTTAATTTTAGGGTGCTTAGTTTTATTTGAGGGGTGTGTTGTGCTGAGCCCCCAGCAAAACTATTTTATGCTCCTTCTCGTTACTTTAACTCTTCAGTATGCACTCCAAGTAAGAACGTACTAGCTTTTTAAATAGTACTATATGCATGCTACTTCTTGAGCTTGCGTTGTATTCCCTCGAAGAGGAAAGGGTGATGCAGCACAATAGCATAAGTATTTCCCTTAGTTTTTCAGAACCAAGGTATAATCCAGTAGGAGACCACACGCGAGTCCCTCGTCCCTGCACAAACAAATAAGAACCTTGCAGCCAACGCGATAAAAGGGGTTGTCAATCCCTTCTCGGTCACTTACAAAAGTGAGATATGATAGATATGATAAGATAATATTTTTGGTATTTTGGTATAGATATTGAAAGTAAGTAATGCAAAGTAAAGCAAATAGTTGATGGAAGATTAATATGATGAAGATAGACCCGGGGGCCATAGGTTTCACTAGTGGGTTCTCTCATGATAGCACATTTCTATTGTGGGTGAACAAATTACTGTCGAGCAATTGATAGAAGAGAGCATAGTTATGAGAATATCTAGGCATGATCATTGTATATACGCATCACGTCCGTGACAAGTAGACCGAAACGATTCTGCATCTACAACTATTACTCCACACATCGACCGCTATCTAGCATGCATCTAGAGTATTAAGTTCATAAGAACAGAGTAACACCTTAAGCAAGATGACATGATGTAGAGGGCTAAACTCAGGCAATATGATATAAACCCCATCTTTTTATCCTCGATGGCAACAATACAGTACGTGCCTTGATGCCCCTGCTATCACTGGAAAGGACACCGCATGATTGAACCCAAAGCCAAGCACTTCTCCCATTGCAAGAACTATAGATATAGTAGGCCATACCAAATTGACAATTCGAAGAGACTTGCAAGGATATTTAAGTCATGCATAAAATATTTCAGAAAAGAATCCAATATTATTCATAGATAATCTTGATCATAAACCCACAATTCATCGGATCTTGACAAACACACCGCAAAAAGATTACATCGAATAGATCTCCTCGAAGATCGAGGAGAACTTTGTATTGAGATACAAAGAGAGAGAAGAAGCCCTCTAGCTAATAACTATGGACCGGAAGGTCTGTGGTAAACTACTCACAACTCATTGGAGAGGCTATGGTGTTGATGTAGAAGCCCTCCGTGATCGATGCCCCCTCTGGTGGAGCTCCGGAACAGGCCCCAACATGGGATCTCACGGGTACAGAAGGTTACGGTGGTAGAATTAGGGTTTCGTTGTCATCCTCGGTAGTTTCAGGGTACGTAGGTATATATAGGAGGAAGAGGGACATCGGGGGAGCAACAGGTTGTAACGCCCTGGACACACCCGCCGGTGGTCGTTACTCCTGGCGAGATCTAGCCTGACCCCACATATCAATACTAGTCTTTTCTGCGCACTTTGTCCTCACTCGTGCGCACCCGGGAGCAACTTCCCGGTCGGTCATCCATCCTGAAATTACTACAAGCTGAGCACGCTTAACTTTGGAGTTCTATCCGAATGGGCTCCCGGAAAAGAAGGAATTCCTTATTGATATGAGTAGTCTATCATCCCTAATAAGCCAGGCTATCACATGCACCCCCACTCAGAGGAACCGACGTACTCGTCGGGCCACAGGAACGTTCCCTCTTGGCACAAATGTCTATGCATCCAGTACGATACATGTGCCATGCCATGTGCCTCGACGGGTCACAAACGTCATGAACAACATGACCGAGCACCTGTCCAGAAACATCCGTGTAACCGCGAGGGTCGGCTCTGATATCAACTTGTAACACCCCGGACACACCCGCCGGTGGTCGTTACTCCTGGCGGGATCTAGACTAGCCCCTCATATCAATACTAGTCTTTTTCTGCGCACTTTCTCCTCACTCGTGCGCACCCGGGAGCAACTTCCTGGTCGGTCACCCATCCTAAAATTAGTCCAAGCTGAGCACGCTTAACTTTGGAGTTCTTTCCAAATGGGCTCCCGGAAAAGAAGGAATTCCTTATTGATATGAGTAGTCTATCATCCCTAATAAGCCAGGCTATCACACAGGTGGCCCACAAGGGTGGGGGCGCGCCCCTGCCCTCGTGGCCGCCTCTCTCGCTTCCTGGCGCGTACTCCAAGTCTTATGTGTTGATATTGTTCCAAAAATAACTCTCCCGAAGGTTTCATTCCGTTTGGACTCCGTTTGATATTCCTTTTCAGCGAAACACTGAAATAGGAAAAAAAACAGCAATTTGCACTGGGCGTTGGGTTAGTAGGTTAGTACCAAAAATAATATAAAGTGTATAATAAAGCCCATTAAAATCCAAAACAGAATATATAATAGCATGGAACAATAAAAAATTATAGATACGTTGGAGACGTATCAAGCATCCCCAAGCTTAATTCATGTTCGTCCTTGAGTAGGTAAATGATAAAAACATAATTTTTGATGTGGAATGCTAACCAACATAATTCTCAATGTAATTTTCTTTATAGTGGCATGAACGTTCAGATCCAAAATATTCAAGACAAAAGTCTATATTGACATAAGAGTAATAATACTTCAAGCATACTAACAAAGCAATCATGTCTTCTCAAAATAACATGGCCAAAGAAAGTTCATCCCTACAAATCATATAGTTTGGCTATGCTCCATCTTTGTCACACAAAATACTCAAATCATTCACAACCCCGGTTTCTGCCAAGCAATTGTTTCATACTTATTTTTTTTTCAAACTTTTACAACTTTCACGCAATACATGAGCGTGAGCCATGGATATAGCACTACAGGTGGAATGGAGTGGTCGTTGTGGAGAAGACAAAAGAGGAAGATGGTCTCACAACAACTAGGCATATTAATGGGCTATGGAGATGCCCATCAATAGATATCAATGTGAGTGAGTAGGGATTGCCATGCAACGGATGCACTAGAGCTATAAATGTATGAAAGCTCAACACAAGAAACTAAGTGGGTGTGCATTCTACCTGCTTGCTCACGGAGACCTAGGGCATTTGAGGAAGTCCATCGTTGGAATATACTAGGCAAGTTCTATAATGAAAATTCCCACTAGTATATGAAAGTGACTAAACAAGAGACTCTCTATCAAGAATATCATGGTGCTACTTTGAAGCACAAGTGTGGAAAAAGATAGTAGCATAGTCCCCTTTTTTCTTTTCTTTTTTTTGTTTTTTTTTGTTTTTTGGGCCTTCCTCTTTTTTCAAGAAAAACTGCATAAAGATAATCTAGTGCACGCAGCTCACTAGCAATTGGTTCATCATAATTGGATCTCTTAAAAAGATTAGCAAGTGGATGAGGATCCATAATTTAGCAAGCGAAGATGCAAGCTAATAGAAGGCACATGGCAACACGAGCAAACAGAAAGGCAAACGGAAAAGGGCGAATAAAACGGTAAAGGTGAAGTGGGGGAGAGGAAAACGAGAGGCAAATGGCAAATAATGTAAGCGAGGGAGAAGAGTTTGTCATGGGTACTTGGTATATGACTTGTGCATAGATCTCTTCGGCAACGGCGCCAGAAATTCTTCTTGCGACTTCTCGAGCTTGCGTTGTATTCCCTCGAAGAGGAAAGGGTGATGCAGCAAAGTAGCGTAAGTATTTCCCTCAGTTTTTGAGAACCAAGGTATCAATCCAGTAGGAGACCGTGCGCGAGTCCCTCGTACCTACACAAACAAATAAGAACCTTGCAGCCAACACGATAAAAGGGGTTGTCAATCCCTTCTCGGTCACTTACAAAAGTGACATCTGATAGATATGATAAGATAATATTTTTGGTATTTTTGTTATAGAGATTGAAAGTAAATAATGCAAAGTAAAGCAACTAGTTGATGGAAGATTAATATGATGACGATAGACCCGGGGGCCATAGGTTTCACTAGTGGCTTCTCTCATGATAGCAGATTTCTACGGTGGGTGAACAAATTACTCTCGAGCAATTGATAGAAGAACGCATAGTTATGAGAATATCTAGGCATGATCATTGTATATAGGCATCACGTCCGTGACTAGACTGAAACAATTCTGCATCTACTACTATTACTCCACACATCGACCGCTATCCAGCATGCATCTAGAGTATAAAGTTCATAAGAACGGAGTAACGCCTTAAGCAAGATGACATGATGTAGAGGGATACACTCAAGCAATATGATACAAACCCCATCTTTTTATCCTCGATGGCAACAATACAATACGTGCCTTGCTGCCCCTGCTGTCACTGGGAAAGGACACCGCAAGATTGAACCCAAAGCCAAGCACTTCTCCCATTGCAAGGACTATAGATCTAGTAGGCCAAACTAAACTGACAATTCGAAGATACTTGCAAGGATATTTAAATCATGCATAAAAGATTTCAGAAAAGAGTCCAATATTATTCATAGATAATCTTGATCATAAACCTACAATTCATCAGATCTCGACAAACACACCGCAAAAAGATTACATCGAATAGATCTCCTCAAAAATTGAGGATAATTTTGTATTGAGATCCAAAGAGAGAGAAGAAGCCATCCAGCTAATACGATGGAACCGAAGGTCTGTGGTAAACTACTCACAACTCATCGGAGAGGCTATGGTGTTGATGTAGAAGCCCTCCGTGATCGATGTCCCCTCCGATGGAGCTCAGGAACAGGCCCCAAGATGGGATCTCACAGGTACAGAAGGTTACGGCGGTGGAATTAGGGTTTCGTTGTCGTCCTCGGTAGTTTCACGGTACGTAGGTATATATAGGAGGAAGAGGGACGTCGTGGGAGCAATAGGTAGCCCACGAGAGTGTGGGCGCGCCCCCAGCCCTCGTGGCCGCCTCTCTCGCTTCCTGGCATGTATCCAAGTCTTCTGTGTTGATATTGTTCCAAAAATAACTCTCCCGAAGGTTTCATTCCGTTTGGACTCCGTTTGATATTCCTTTTCTGCGAAACACTGAAATAGGCAATAAAACAACAATTTGCACCGGGCCTTGGGTTAGTAGGTTAGTCCCAAAAATAAGATAAAAGTGTATAATAAAGTCCATTAAACATCCAAAACCAAATATATAATAGCATGGAACAATAAAAAATTATAGATATGTTGGAGACGTATAAATGCATAATTTGGCGACGAGCACTCTCTATATGTACCACCTTTTTTCTTTAATTTCATCTTGTTAGTTTTGCTCCATGGTGCAATCCATTGATACTGCTATTGTACAAAAGTATTTTTAAAATGCTAGAGGTTGGGGCAGTTTCGATTGGTTGGTTTCTCAAGAGGCGAGGGCCTTTGTGATTTGTCGGATCATTACTGCTGGAAGTTGGGGCCTTGTTATTTGACTGCTCATATAAATGTGGTATACTAATACAAGAGTAGGACCGTGTGGTATACTAATACTTTCCACTAGAGTAGGACTAGTACGACGGAGGAGCACGAAACACGGCAGCCCAGTGCGACATGGCGATCCGATGGCGCCGCTCATCGTTACTCCCTCTCTCTCAGTTTACAAGGCGTGCGTGTACCTCTAAGTCGTCAATTTCACCAACCTAATAGAAGTCATATATTAAAAACATACCGTTGTAAACTTTAGATATTCTATTTTCAAACGATATAATTTTTGTGTTATATAGTTTATATTACGGTGATAAAATTGGCAACCTGGGTATACGCGCAGGACTTGTAAACTAAAACGGAGGGAATAGCATTGTTTTCTTCGTGCCTCACAGATAATGTGACACATGCGGCAAACACCCGAAGCAAAAGAAGAAACACAGGAGCAACAGAAGAAGGACGATTGCCCCCCCTCCCAAAAAAGAAGGAAGACGCAGACACAAGTCTGGGGCGCTGCTCTCTCTATTTCGTGAAGAGTTGACCGCGGAGTCCTAACTGCTTCTTCATCGCCTCCATGACCTCCATCTCCACGGTCGTCTCCTCCGCAATCTTCTTATTTCTATCCATGACATGGGATTTCTCGACGCGAGCCTTCATCATCTCTTCCACGGACGCATTACGTACCTTGACAGCAGCCGGGTGCTCGATGCAAAGTTTCGCCAACTCCTCCTTCTGTTCCATGACGAGGGCGTGCAACATCTTCACGGGGGAACTACTCTTCTCATGCAGCTCCTTCCAGCCGGCGTTCTCCTCCTCAAGCAGGTCGAGCTCGTGGCGGAGCTTCGCATTATCCTCTTGAAGTTGCAGGATTTTACCGGTCGCCTTCTTACCCGAGGCAATGCTCTCCTTCAGCTGCGTCATCAAGCCAGCTATCAACTCCTCCCGCTTATTAAGCTTAGCGGGCATGTCGTCGAGGCTCTCCTTCAGCAGCTCCACCAAGCCATTGATGAACTCCTTCTGCTTATTAACCCGATCGGGCATGCCGTCGAGGGATAATGACTCCAGCACCACCAGCTCGGCATGTTAGCCTCCGTGGCTAGGGCGTTCCCGGGAGCCCTCGCCTGCCCGTGAGTGATCTTTCGAGGTCTCTATGAGGCGGCAAGCCCTCTTTTTTTCCACGGCCTTGGTCACGGCTATGCTGCTACGAGTAATTCTCGACCAAGAGCTCTGCAGACTGGCCATGGCAAGGACGTACGCACAAGAAAGACTTATGAGGAGGAAGCTAGAGTGATTTTAGGCTAGGTATAGTTCCCCTTTTTATAGCCTAGTACTGCACTAGTACTAAAACCTTCATAGTGGGAACATGATCAGGTTTGATATGTACTAGGTGTGAGCAGGTTTGCATTTAATTATAGCATGGTAGTACTACTTTGGAATGTGATGTGAACAAGCTAAAGATTAACTAATGGTAGAGGCCCGAAACGGCTCCCAATGAGTTTCCTGGAAAACAAAATTCAAGTACTACTGCTCAAATGCGGTCGCACAAGTCAGTGATGTAATTGGTCGTACATGTCAGACCAAGCCGATGCCTGTCGCGGGTCCGACCGACAGTCTGTTGGTGTGACCAACCATAAAAATTACGCGATGCAGACTTCTGGTTGTGGCTTCGGGTGATTGTCACGACCAAGCAGTCAAACACTAGTGATAAATCAATTACCATCTTTTTCCAAACAACCAAGTATTTTCACAGGAATAATACACATAGATGGAGTGATTGTCATTGTTGCAAATCGCTATGTGATGACCCACAAGTGTAGGGGATCTATCGTAGTCCTCTCTATAAGTAAGAGTGTAGAACCCAACGAGGAGCAGAAGGAAATGATAGGCAGTTTTCAGTAAGGTATTTTCTGCAAGCACTGAAATTATCGGTAACAGATAGTTTTGTGATAAGATAATTGGTAGCAAGTGACAAATAGTAAAAGTAAATAAGGTGCAGCAAGATGGCCCAATCCTTTCTGTAGCAAAGGACAAGCCTGGACAAACTCTTATATGAAGGAAAGCGCTCCCGAGAACACATGGGAATTATCATCAAGCTAGTTATCATCACGTTCATATGATTCGCGTTCGTTACTTTGATAATTTGGTATGTGGGTGGACTGGTGCTTGGGTGCTGCCCTTACTTGGATAAGCATCCCACTTATTATTAACCTCTATTGCAAGCATCCGCAACTACAAAATAAGTATTAAGGTAAACCTAACCATAGCATGAAACATATGGATCCAAATCAGCCCCTTACAAAGCAATACATAAACTAGGGTTTAAGCTTCTCTCACTCTAGCAACCCATCATCTACTTATTACCTCCCAATGCCCTCCTCTAGGCCCAAAAAATGGTTAAGTGTCATGTAGTCGATGTTAACATGACACCACTAGAGGATAGACAACATACATCTCATCAAAATATCGAACGAATACCAAATTCACATGACTACTTATAGCAAGACTTCTCCCATGTCCTCAGGAACAAACGTAACAACTCACAAAGCATATTCATGTTCATGATAAGAGGGGTATTAATTTGGATAATGGATCTGAACATATGATCTTCCACCAAGTAAACCAACTAGCATCAACTACAAGGAGTAATCAGCACTACTAGCAACCTACAAGTACCAATCTGATGTTATGATACAAAGATTGGATACAGGAGATGAACTAGGGTTTGAGAGGAGATGGTGCTGGTGAAGATGTTGATGAACATAACCCTCCCCAAGATGGGAGAGTTGTTGGTGATGAAGGCGGTGATGATTTCCCCCTCCCAGAGGGAAGTATCCCCGGCAGAACAGCTCCGTCAGAGCCCTAGATTGGTTCCGCCAAGGTTCCGCCTCGAGACGGTGGTGTCTGGTCCCGAAAGCCTCCTTATGATTTTTTTCCAGGTCAAAACACATCACATAGGAGAAGATGGGTAT
>LR738712.1:519407606-519477386 GCA_902687465.1 Secale cereale
ATATATTATATTGTCATATGACTCTTATGCTAAAGTAACAATTTATTCACAATGTCAAGTATGAATCAGAAACTTCATTGAAAACCAACAAACTAAGATCGGAACTCGGTCATTGAAGCAATTGCAATTTATCGTAACATCGGAAAGAGTCGATATAAGAGCTTTTCAGCAAGTCCACATACTCAGCTATCCTTTAGTCTTCCACAATTGCTCACACTCACGCAATACTTATGGGTATGGAGTTTTAATCGGACACAGAGAAAGATAGGGGCTCATAGTATTGCCTCCCAACCTTTTACCTCAAGGGTAATGTCAACGGTAATAGATTATGATAACTTACATCCAAGTGGGTATATATGTCAGGATCTTTCCAACACAATGTGCTTGCCAAAGGATAAAATGTAAAAAGGAAAGGTGATTATCACCTTGACCCTTATAAGGCAAGAATAATAGATAGGCCCTTCGCAGAGGGAAGCATAGGTTGTCATGTGCTTTTATGGTTGGATGTACAAAATCTTAGCACAAAAGAACATCACTTTATATTGCCACTTGTGATGAGGACCTTTATTACGCAGTCCGTCGCTTTTATTACTTCCATATCACGAGATCGTATAAAGCTTATTTTCTCCACACTAATAAATCATACATATTTTAGAGAGTTTGCAACAATGACAACTTACTTGAAGGATCTTACTCAATCCATAGGTAGGTATGGTGGACTCTCATGGCAAAACTGGGTTTAAGGATGTATGGAAGCACAAGTAGTATCTCTACTTGGTGCAAGGAGTTTTGGCTGGCATGAGGGGGAAGGGCAAGCTCAACATGTTGGATGATCTGTGACAATATACTTTATTTTAGATATAAGAAAACGTAACTCATTATGTTTTCTTCCTTGTCCAACATCAACTCTTTAGCATGTCATATTTTAATGAGTGCTCACAATCATAAAAGATGTGCAAGATAGTATATTTGTATGTGAAACCTCTCTTTCTTTATTACTTCCTATTAATTGCAACGATGACCAAAATTATGTTTGTCAACTCTCAACAACTTGTATTCATCCTAGTCTTTATATGTGAATTCATTACCTTCCATAAGATCAATATGATCTCTTTGATACTTTTTATATTTTCTTTTATTCTTTCATGACCATAGCGAGAAAATCAAGCCCTTGACTCAACACTAATCTTTATTATATAGCTCACGGACTCGATTACAAAGGTAAAGATCAAAAAGCAAAAGCTCACAACTAGATCATGCTAACTTTATTCTACTAGATCACGATATTACCAAAAGGATTGAACTAACAAAAACGGTAAAGATAGGAGTGTGATGGTGATATGATACCGGGGTACCTCCCCCAAGCTTGGCAGTTGCCAAGGGAAGTGCCCATACCCATATAATTATGTCTCCTTCTTCGGAGGTGGTGATGGAGTTGTTGATGATGTAGGCTTGTCGTCCATCTTCCAAGGCATGGGCTCACCATCGTAGAAGGATGATCGAGTCTCCGGGATCCTCAAATCTACATCCAAACTCATCTTCTTGAATCTATATTCATACTCACAGTTTTGGTTTTGCAGGTCATAGATCTGAGCCTGGAGGTGATCGATTTTCTCTTGGAGATTGGAGATGGCTTCCCCAACGATCTTGGCGTCCAGCTTGTGGTTGTTGGCAAGCTCCGTGATCATCATGTGGTTGGCGTTGAGTCCTCATTCCACCATACCTTAGCACTTGAAAACTTGCTGCTCCGTTGCTTCGAGCCTTGTCTCCATGCTTCCGGTCCTCCTTGGTCCCTCAACATCGCGGATGTGCAGCACCCGCTCACGCACCTTGATGGTTTGAGGGTGATGCAGCACCTCCGCGAGATAGGGGTTGATGACCTTCTCCAAGAACTTGTCATTGGGGGTGCTGGAAGACGTCATGATGATCTAGATTTTGTCAGAAACAATAGCTCGAAATGAAAACAGAAGATTTTTGCGTGATACGGTGGTCAAAACCTTCGGGAGAATATATAGTGAATTCTTACCGACCAAAAGAAGTAACGTGCAAGAATTCGGAGTTCGGGAGGCACACGACGTGCCCACGAGGCAGGGGGCGCACCCATGGGTGTAGGGCGCGCCCTCAACCCTCATGGACGCCTCGTGTCCTTTCCGGATTGCCTCTTATTTTTCTATTTTTCTAAATATTCCAAAACGGTGACAAATTGCCATTAGAACTGTTTTGGAGTCGGTTTACTTACCGAACCACATACCTCTTCCTTTTCGGGGCTGAATCATTCTGGAAAGTGTCCCTTATGTATTCCCCGGGGTTACGATTTCAATAACATTGGTTCCAAGATTTATAGGGTTACCCGAGATATAATGTTTGATTCTTTGACCGTTCACCACCTTCGGATTTGTGCCTTACGAAGTTGTTGATTTTTATGGCACCAGAACGATAGACCTCCTCGATAACGTAAGGACCTTCCCATTTAGAGAGAAGTTTTCCTACAAAAAAAATCATAAATGAGAGTTGTATAGAAAGACATAATCACCTACGTTAAACTCACGCTTTTGTATCCTTTTGTCATGCCATCTTTTAACCTTTTCTTTAAACAGCTTGGCATTCTCATAAGCTTGAGTTCTCCATTCATCAAGCGATCTGATGTCAAATAACCTCTTCTCACTGGGAAGTTTGAAATCATAATTGAGCTCTTTAATAGCCCAATATGCCTTATGTTCTAGCTCAAGAGGTAAGTGATATGATTTTCCATAAAAAAAATTATATGGAGACATACCCATAGGATCTTTGTATGCAGTTCTATAGGCCCATAATGCATCATCAAGTTTCTTGGACCAATTCTTTCTAGACCTTTTAACTGTCTTTTGCAAAATTAATTTCAGCTCTCTGTTACTTTGTTCTACTTGACCACTAGACTGTGGGTGATAAGGGGATGCAATTCTATGGTTAACATCATACTTAGCAAGCATTTTACGGAAAGCACCATGAATAAAGTGTGAACCACCATCAGTCATTAAGTATCTAGGGACTCCAAAATTCAGAAAAATAACTTCTTTAAGCATCTTAATAGAGGTGTTGTGATCAGCACTACTAGTTGGAATAGCTTCTACCCACATAGTAACGTAATCAACAACAACTAAAACATGTGTATACCCGTTAGAGGAAGGAAACGGTCCCATATAATCAAAGCCCCAGACATCAGATGGTTCAATAACAAGTGAATAATTCATAGGCATTTCTTGACGTCTAATAATATTACCAATTCTTTGACATTCATCATAGGATAATACAAACTTACGAGCATCCTTGAAGAGAGTAGGCCTATAAAAACCAGATTGCAATACCTTGTGTGCAGTTCTATCTCCAGCATGGTGTCCTCCATAAGCTTCGAAGTGGCACTTGTGTAGGATCTGTTCCTGTTCATGCTCAGGTACACAACGTCTAATAATACCATCTACTCCTTCTTTATAAAGGTGTAAGTCGTCCCAGAAGTACTGTCTCAAATCATAGAAGAATTTTGTTCTTTTGCTGGTATGTGAAACTAGGTGGTATAAACTTAGCAACGATGTAATTAGCATAATCAGCATACCATGGAGCAGTACAAGAAGTATTTATGACAACTAATTGTTAAAGCTATCATCAATAGGTAGTAGGTCATCAAGAATATTCTCTAGCCTAGACAAGTTGTGTGCAACGGGGTTCTCAGCTCCCTTTCTATCAATAATATGCAAATCAAATTCTTGCAGCAGGAGAACCCATCTAATAAGTCTAGGTTTAGCATTTTTCTTTTCCATAAGGTATTTGATAGCAGCATGATCAGTGTGAATAGTTACTTTAGAATCAACAATATAAGGCCTAAACTTATCACATGCAAATACAACTGCTAAAAACTCCTTCTCAGTAGTAGCATAATTTCTCTGGGCACTGTCTAGAGTTTTACTAGCATATTGGATAACATTCAATTTCTTATCAACTCTTTGTCCTAGAACAACACCTACATCATAATCACTAGAACCGCACATAATCTCAAAGGGTAAATTCCAGTCAGGAGGCTGGACAATAGGTGCAGAGATCAATGCTTTCGTAAGTATTTCAAATGCTTCTACACAATCATCATCAAAGGCAAAAGGAACATCTATTTGTAAGAGATTAGTCAAAGGCCTGGAGATTTTGGAGAAGTCCTTAATGAACCTCCTTATAAAACCCGGCATGACCAAGGAATCTTCGCATACCTTTGATGTCCTTAGGACAGGGCATCTTTTCAATAGCAGCAACTTTAGCTTTGTCAACTTCAATACCTCTTTCACAAATTTTATGTCCCAAGACAATGCCTTCATTAACCATAAAGTGGCACTTTTCCCAATTCAAGACAAGATTAGTTTCTTCATATCTCTGCAGAACTCGATCAAGGTTGCTCAGGAAATCATCAAAAGAAGTTCCGTAAACGAAAAAATCATCCATGAAAACCTCAACAATCTTTTCACAAAAATCAGAGAATATAGCCATCATGCATCTTTGAAAGGTAGCAGGTGCATTACATAGACCAAAAGGCAGACGTCTATAAGCAAAGGTGCCGAAGGGACAAGTAAAAGTTGTCTTTTCTTGATCCCCCTTTGACGCAGGTATTTGAGAAAAACCAGAATAACCATCTAGAAATCAAAAGTGGGTGTGGTTGGATAACCTTTCTAGCATTTGATCAATAAAAGTCAAAGGGTAATGATCTTTCTTAGTGGCTTTATTTAATTTGCGGAAATCAATTACCATCCTATAACCTGTAACAATTCTTTGCGGGGTCAGTTCATCTTTATCATTAGGAACAACAGTCATACCTCCCTTCTTAGGGACACAATGAACAGGGCTTACCCAGTGGCTATCGGCAACTGGATAGATTATACCTGCCTCTAGAAGCTTTAGTATTTCCTTCCTTACCACTTCTTTCATCCTAGGATTTAACCATCGTTGATAATCGAAAACCGGTTTCGCGTCCTCTTCAAATTTTATCTTGTGTTGGCATAAAGTGGGACTAATGCCCTTAAGATCATCTAGGGTATATCCAATAGCAGCACGGTGTTTCTTCAGAGTTTTCAATAATTTTTCTTCTTCCTGTTCTAAAAGGTTAGCACTAATAATAATAGAATATATCTTATTTTTACTGAGATAAACATACTTAAGAGTATCAGGTAAGGGTTTGAGTTCAAACATGGGATCACCCTTGGGTGGAGGAGGATCCCCTAGAATTTCAACAGGCAAGTTGTTTTTCAATAAGGGTCCCTGCTTAAAGAATACTTCATCTATTTCCCTTCTCTCATTCATATACATATCATTTTCATGGTCTAGCAGATATTGTTCTAAAGGATCGTTAGGAGGCACAACAATAGAAGCAAGACCAATAATTTCATCCTTACTAGGCAATTCTTTATCACGGGGTTGTCTACGAAATTTAGCAAAGTTAAAATCACTGTTCAAGAAATCTTCCGATTCAACGATTTATCGTCCGATTTGTCGCTACTCTTGGGGTGACCGATAAGATTATGCCTTATCTTCATCAATTATCGTTTGGGCCGATTTATCGCTATGACAAGCGATTTATCGGGAATCTACCGATAAATCAGGCCTATTCGTAGCACTAAGTTTGCAAGAACTATGTTTATTTGTGTTTTGTGGGCCTTGTTACGCAATATGTAATGTTTTTCTATTTTATTTGTCATTATATCAGGATTCAAAGGCTAGGATTCAAGGTAACAGTTCTGTCCAATATTGTTTGGGTGTTGAATATAGCATATTTTAGTGTTGGGAACCTGGGATTTGAAAAAAATGGCCGATTGCCGATTTATAGTCGACCGATTAAATCAATTAATCGGCCGATTTCCGATTAATCTCTAATCCCCAGCTAACCGAGACGATAACGATAAGCGATATCCTCAACATTGGTTAAAATCATGAGACATATCCCCTAATCCAACAGTAACAATATCCTTTACGCAGTCTGTCTTAGCATTAATAGTGTTCAAGAAGGGTCTACCAAATATAATGGGGCAGAAATCATCTTGTGGGGAACTAAGAATAAGAAAATCAGCAGGGTATTTAACCTTCCCACACAAGACTTCAACATCTCTAACAATCCCAACGGGGCTAATAGTGTCTCTATTAGCAAGTTTAATAGTAACATCAATCCCTTCTAACTCAGTGGGTGCAATATCGTGCATAATTTCCTTATATAAGGAATGATGTATTATACTCGCACTAGCACCTACGTCACATAAACCATGATACCAATGATCTCCTATTTTAAAAGAAATAACAGGCATGCCTACAATGGGTCTATGCTTATTCCTAGTATCGGGTTTGGCGATTCTAGCAGCTTCCTCTTGGAGGTAAATAACATGTCCATCTAAATTTTCAACCAAGAGATCTTTAACCATAGCAACACTAGGTTCAACTTTAATTTGCTCAGAGGGTGCAGGTGTTCTAGTATTACTCTTACAAACCATAGTTGAACCTGTAGCATGATTCTTTATCCTAACAGGGAAATGCGGTTTCTCAATATAAGCAGTAGGAACAATAGGAACAACATTATAAGTGATAGTCTTTTCTTCAACTTTAACAGGTTCAACTACTTTTACTTCAATGGGAGGATGGTATTTAAACCACTTCTCCTTGGGGAGATCAACATGACTAGCAAATGATTCACAGAAAGAAGCTACTATCTGAGAGTCAAGTCAATATTTAGTGCTAAATTCACGGAAAACATCGGTATCCATAAAAGATTTAATACAATCAAACTTAGGGGTCATACCTGACGCCTTACCTTCGTCGAGGTCCCAATCTTCAGAGTTGCGTTTAATTCTTTCCAATAAATCCCATTTGAATTCAATTGTCTTCATAATAAAAGAACCAGTACAAGAATTATCAAGCATGGGGCGATTATGGAGAGAAAGCCGAGCATTAAAATTTTGAACGATCATTTTTCTTGAGAGCTCATGATTGGGGCATGAATATAACATTGACTTAAGCCTCCCCCAAGCTTGAGCGATACTTTCTCCTTCGCGAGGCCAAAAATTATATATATAATTACAATCACGATGAACCTGATGCATAGGATAGAACTTCTGATGAAATTCCAACTTCAATCAATTGTAGTTCCATGATCCAATATCATCGCATAGCCTAAACCATGTCAATGCATCTCCCTTCAATGATAAAGGGAAGACCTTCTTCTTGATAACATCGTCGGGCATACCTGCAAGCTAAAATAATCCACAAACTTCATCCACATAGATTAGGTGCAAATCGGGATGCAGTGCTCCATCTCCTGTAAAGGGATTAGCTAGCAGTTTCTCTATCATACCCGAAGAAATTTCAAAGCAAACATTTTCAGTAGGTTCAGTAGGTTGAGGATCAACTCTTTGCTCTACTGGTCAGGGTGAAGATACCCCAAACAAGCCCCTCAAAGGATTATGAGCCATAGTATAAAGTGACAGTAAATTTCAGCACACTATATAAATTTTTCCTTACCAAATTCCACTTACCATAGGCGCTTCACTCCCCGGCAATGGCGCCAGAAAAGAGTCTTGATGACCCACAAGTGTAGGGGATCTATCGTAGTCCTTTCCATAAGTAAGAGTGTCGAACCCAACGAGGAGCACAAGGAAATGATAGGCAGTTTTCAGTAAGGTATTTTCTACAAGCACTGAAATTATCGGTAACAAATAGTTTTGTGATAAGATAATTGGTAGCAAGTGACAAATAGTAAAATTAAATAATGTGCAGCAAGATGGCCCAATCCTTTTGTAGCAAAGGACAAGCCTGGAAAAACTCTTATATGAAGGAAAGCGCTCCCGAGGACAAATGGGAATTATCGTCAAGCTAGTTTTCATCACGTTCATATGATTCGCGTTCGTTACTTTGATAATTTGGTATGTGGGTGGACCGGTGCTTGGGTGCTGCCCTTACTTGGACAAGCATCCCACTTATGATTAACCTCTATTGCAAGCATCCGCAACTACAAAAGAAGTATTAAGGTAAACCTAACCATAGCATGAAACATATGGATCCAAATCAGCCCCTTACGAAGCAACGCATAAACTAGGGTTTTAGCTTCTGTCACTCTAGCAACCCATCATCTACTTATCACTTCCCAATGCCCTCCTCTAGGCCCAAACAATGGTGAAGTGTCATGTAGTCGACGTTCACATGACACCACTAGAGGAAAGACAACATACTTCTCATCAAAATATCAAACGAATCTCACATGACTACTTATAACAAGACTTCTCCCATGTCCTCAAGAACAAACGTAACTACTCACAAAGCATATTCATGTTCATGATAAGAGGGGTATTAATATGCATAATGGATCTAAACATATGATCTTCCACCAAGTAAACCAACTAGCATCAACTACAAGGAGTAATCAACACTACTAGCAACCTACAAGTACCAATCTGAGGTTATGATACAAAGATTGGATACAGGATATGAACTAGGGTTTGAGAGGAGATGGTGCTGGTGAAGATGTTGATGAACGTAACCCTCCCCAAGATGGGAGGGTTGTTGGTGATGATGGCGGTGACGATTTCCCCCTCCCAGTGGGAAGTATCCCCGGCAGAACAACTCCGTCGGAGCCCTTGATTGGTTCCGCCAAGGTTCCGCCTCGAGACAGTGGCGTCTGGTCCCGAAAGCCTCCTTATGATTTTTTTTCCAGGTCAAAACACCTCATATAGGAGAAGATGGGCATCGGGGGGTCACCGGCTTGCCCACAACGCGGGGGGCGCGCCCAGGGGGCCCCCCCACCCTCGTGGACAAGTGGTGGCCCCCTGGCAGATCTCTTTCGCCATATTTTTTTATATATTCTGAAACGGTGTTTCGTGGAGTTTCGGAGTTTTTTGAGTTGTGCAGAACAGATCTCCAATGTCTGCTCCTTTTCCAGCCCAGAATTCCAGCTATCGGCATTCTCCCTCTTCATGTAAACCTTGTAAAATAAGAGAGAAAATGCATAAGTATTGTTACATAACGTGTAATGATAGCCCATAATGCAATAAATATCAACATAAAAGCATGATGCAAAATGGACGTATGACCATGGCGCCGCAAGTTCACTGTAGCATCAACCGAGTAGGTCACTACATCGCTGGCGGGTAAGGAGGGCAACTCACCTCGCCTACGATGCATCCCCAGCGCCGCCGCCATAGCTAGCTTCGCGATTTGGGTTCTCCTACCGCCCATTTGAACAGTTGCACCGGCTTCTCATCCCATCCCACATGCATGCACGTTCTTTCCTCCGCAGTAGAGTCCGTGAATATGATCTCTGCCATTAGCCCCAGCTCGAAATCAACGTGACACCGCCAGATGCTGACATCCCTCAGCATCTGTCCCCTAAGATCGACTTGCGCCTCCGCCTTGTGCTTCGCCAGGCGCAGCTTCTTCGAACTTGTCTCCAGTCGATGCGATGCTTCCTCAATCCGATTTTCCATTGCTGCCCACCACCTGAAACGCAGCCTTAGCATGTCCTCCGGTGCCACCGATCTGTGATTCTAGAGCAATGGATCCCCTCTGAAATAGATGTGGGTTTCGCTAAAAGGCGGTAGTGCTGCGGGCCGCGGTAAGAGGGCAGCCCACGGGATCCTGGGATCTAAGGGATTATCCATGGCGGGATCCACCATGGTGGGATCTGGTGGGCGAGACGGGGAGGTGAGCGTAGGCGCTGGGAGAGCCCTACGAGGCTAAGATAAAGATTAATACTCCACTCCGTCAATATTTAATTGCAAATGCCACCAACAGTAACCCAGGCAAAAATTGATCATGCTGCCTGCGGCCTGGTTTATTGGCCCCCTTTTTATTTTATGCCAATTTTTGACCAAAAAATTAACTAAGAAAATGTTAATGCATGTCACCAAAAATTATATCACTAGAATCACATTTGAACATAGTTTTCGATTACATTAATTTTTATGACATGCATAAATATTGTGTTCCTTAAAAATATGGTCAAAATTAGCACAAAATATGAAGGAGACCAAAGGAAGTAGCTACGCATGATTTAACTACTCGCATGCATGCACTGGAGTAGTTATTCTCAATTAATTCCTCCCTCACATCCACTCTACTCCGTCGTACAAAAATGGCCATCAATGAAGTATTTGCATGCACTGTATTAATTGACCATCAATGAAGTGAACGACTTTACACGCGTCGAATTGTCACATGGGGTGGATCTTCGTACAAAAATGCGTCCCACCATGTACCCGCATGTGTGTGCGAGGGAATGAGTGCATGCGTGCACATCTTCGATTCGTGCACGTACTGCCAGTGTGCATGAGAGAGGATGAGTACATTCTTCTGGAACCAGCAGCACGTCACTTTGATCAATCCACACAAGGAGGTCGCGACAACGCCTCCACATGTGGCACGTGGCTTCATGGATGCCCCCACATCATTTTAATCATAATATATTAACTAAAATAGGGAGGGACACTGTATAGCGTGCCATTGTAATTCTAATTTACGTGTTTTGCACATCCTGGAAGTAATAGTAAGGTACACGTGCATTTCATGCATGAGATTTGGCAACCAAATTATGAATAAATACCACACTATAGCACATAAGCTTTGAGTCATATATGCATGATGTAGATGTTTGTTTAATTCTTATAGTTCATCTCATTCAAAACCAATTAGTTTTTATAAAAAAGTTAATATATTTTATGTTTCATGGAATTGTGCGTTGTAAAGCATAAAGTAAAAACGAATAATGGCAATTTTTCTAGATAAAAAGTTTGTGCAATTATGATACGGAAGATTCTAGAACAAAGGAGAAGTACTTGTGTTTTGAGGTTTGTGCATTATGCTTAAGTTGAACCATGGAGTCTTCTAGATTGTACATGTGGCGGAATCTGGTGGAATGTAGATGATATCCAACGGCCAGTAGTGCTCGGATTTGCCATCTCTACACCGCAAGATTGACTTCATCCAGACCATCTTTCAAATTTATTCGCACACTATATAGGGGTATAGAGTATAGATATAAATATAGGTACAAAGGTATAGATATAGACTAGTGGCACATCATCTAAAGCCTTTCTACACGCTCATATTTTTGTAGAAATGTGCTCTACTGTGCACCAACGCGTTTGTATGTGGGATCGAGTGCGTGTGTGTACCTCTTCTCTTTTGTGCACATTGTGCATGTCTGTGAGAGATACTAAGATATGGTGATGGAATACATGTCAATGCAATTTGTGTAAAGGAGGGGCCTATATACATAAATGTATGTGCATGGGGCCGGGGTGATATACGAGAAGGGAGGGGAGGGGACGACCGCGCGAGATATCGATGGAGACATATAGAGGGAAGAGCTCTATGAGCGTACAAGCACTGGGAAATGGGGGGGGGCTAGAAGATGGTGCGAGGGGCCAAGTGGAGGGAGACTATGAAGGAGTGCACAAGGGCGAGATTGATACTTAAAGAGAGGGGGCGAGAACGTGTGCGATTGCGCGCAGTGGCGGAGCCATGAATAATAAATGAGCTAGGGGCCAAGCATTGCTAATCCTTTACGGGGAGGGCCAATTCATCAACTTAAACCATTTTACTAGCAATTGATCTACTGAGCACATTCATATTAGCATCAATATATAGTGATGTTAGGGGGGCAGGGCCCTTACTGCCCCTACCTTCACCACTGTGCGTGCGTCTGAGAGATGAAGCGGAAGGCATGGATGATGAGAGGGAGACGATGGATAGATAACGTGGGTGTATTAGCTATGTAGTCCTATATAGAGAGGTATAGATTGATCGATGTGTACGTGGGAAAGAGGGTGAGACCTGACTAGATATATAGATCAATTAGTTTGTGTGGAAAACTGGAAAAGACCTGGCTATATCTTTACACACATAGATGAACATCGATCATTGCGCATGCATGTGAGAGATAAAGAATGCCCGAAGTGATGAAGAGGGGGAGGTGTGTCTGTGTGTGTGCATGCATGGGAGACCGACCTGAAGAAAAAGATTGCATGTGTGCAGTGGATAATGCTGAGTGGTAGCTTATGTACATGCATACACGAGAGAAAGTGGTACAATTATAAAGAGAAGACAGCTATGTGGGTGTAAAAGACTTGTAGGTGAGGTCATAATCAATGTAAAATTGAATTCAAATATTTGTATAAGAGATCATGATGTTTGAAACCCATGCATGCATGAATATAACTCAGTTATGCATGGTGTGGTTTGGAATTGAGCATGCTATACTATATACACATTGAACAAGGTCAGACAGATTTGAATATGAGATACCGATGGCAGGCATCGTTTGGCCACATTGCATCCATGCATGGACACACAACTTAGATTGGAGATGATGGTTGGCTTTCGCATCACATATCTATACCCCTATATTGTGTGTGAATAAACTTTGAAAGATTGTCGTTGGATGAAACCAATCCGATGGTGCAGAGATGGAAAATCCGAGCACTACTAGCCGTTGGATATCATCAACATTCCACCAGATTCCGCCACATGTACAATCTAGAAGACTCCGTGGTTGAACTTCAGCAGAATGCACAAACCTCAAAACACAAGCATTTCTCCTCTGTTGTAGAATCTTCCGTATCATAATTGCCCATTTTTTCTAGATGAATCACCATTATTTATGTTTACTTTGTTCTTTTCAACGCACAATTCCATGAATCTTAAAAAAGATTAGCTTTTTGATATAAACTAATTGATTTTGAATGAGATGAACAATAAGAATTAAACGAACATCCACATCATGCATATATATGACTCAAAGCTTACATGCTACAATGTGGTATTTATTCGTAAATTGCTCGCCAAATCTCATGTGTGCAATGCACGTGTAACTTACTAGTCTAAATGGTGTGTGTGTGTGTGTGTGTGTGTGTGTGTGTGTGTTGCGCGTGTTAAACACATTCTGTATGTGTGTGTCGCGCGTGTTAAACACGTTAAGCTTGTTGTCCCGATATATTTTAGTTTTGTTGTTGTTGTTGTATTTGAATGCATTTCTAGTAATATAGTAAAATGGGACATGGCTCTCTCTAGTGAGGTGCCAATTGATTTTTTTCGTACAAATTAAGCTTGTTCTCCCAAAATTTCAAGCCATGCCTTGTTATGCCGAAATTTCAACCTAGCATCTCTGTCTATCGTGCTGAGAAACTCCCGCCTCTTCAACCCGCGACTTGTTATCCCGAAATTTGAAGCTAACTCTTTTGTCTGGTTGTGCTCGGAAAACTCCCTCCATCTCAACATGCGCGTTGCCATCCCAAAATTACAACGCGCGCGAAAACTCCCACCTCATGCGAAATCCTGACACGCGAAATTCCTGTGATACCACGTAAACCGAAAGAATCACCTAGTTCAAATTGTTGGGGGTATTTTCGTAACTTACCCCACATTTAGGACAAGCGCGTCCCTAAGCCATGGTTCCCCCACCCATCCCCTCCGTCGTCCCCATTCGAACACCGAGGCCGTGAAAACCCGCGAAGCCCCACACCCTCCTCCGTCCGCCACCCAGCCGGAGACTCTTCCACGACGACGTTGTCCACCGCAACACCTCGACCTCCCTCATCCATCGCACCGGATGAGGATCCGTCGTCGATCTCGTCGCCCCACCGGTTCAGCCACCCCGTCCTCCACCTCCAAGGAGCTGCCCCGACGTTCCCCTCGTCTTTCACGCCACCTCCATTCCCACACCACTGTCTTCACCTGCACCACCGGAAGAGCAGCATCATCACCAATTCCTTGAATGAAGCTGGGGCCTAATCGGTGCCACCAAAGAGGTTCTACAGTAAATGCTGCATTTTCTTCTTGCTTCGATCTCACGGTGCTGCCAGCGCTCCGTCCCGAGCCGCCATGGCACAACTCCATCTACGGCGGCCTCACCGACCACTTCCTTTAAGGCTTTTCTCCCTCGGCGGCGACATCCATATCATTCGGAGCTGTTGGTGCTTTGGCTCTCGCTCGCGCTGCTGCTCTCCTCTTGCTCTCCGGTCCCCTGTCTGGTCTGCTCTTGCCCTTGCTCGCGCTGCTGATCTTGCTCTTGCTCTTGCTTGCGCTGCTGCTCTAGTCTTCCTCACGTTGCTGCTGCATGAGCAGCAGATCCTGCCCTCGCTCGACGGCTTGAGCCCTTGCAGCTACTACCCAAGATGCTAGTACACGACCAGCTGCCCTGGCTCTCGCACGCGCTGCTGTTCCGAGCGCCGCTGCTGCTGCTACTCCTTTTCTGTTACTAGTGCATTCAGCTTCGATAGTAAAATTCTATTTCGACAACAAAATTCAGTTTCGACAGTAAAATTCAGTTTCGATAGTTAAATTCAGTTTCGACAGTTAAGTTGAGAGATGAGCGACTGATGTATTTGACATCTAGCACTTTGTGGTTATGTATTTTACATCATCGATTGGAGATTCTATTAGAATTCCACTAAGGTTAATGTTGTCTCTCTTGTCGTGCTTCAGCCTCACCATCGTACAACTCACCAGAGTTGCTCCAACGACGGAACCCTCCATCACAGCCGAGCAGTACCCTGGCTCCATCTCCAGGCGCCTAAGATCTTCTTCCCCTCCTCCGACTGCCACATCTGCCGCAACATCCTCAACAACCAACCCAATGATGTTGAGATCGACATGGCTTCACCAAAGAGGTTGCACACTTGCTGCATCAGTTTTTTTACTCTACATGTTATATATATTGTCCTCTGAGCACACGTAGTACATGAAATACGATTAGTTTCTCCTATATAACAAGCAGTGAGGTACCAGGCAACCTAGCTATCTGTGGTGGACTCTCTTGAAAGCCATCATTATTTCTGCGCGTTTGAGCTGTGCATTTCTAGATGGGCCTGGGAGTTGAGCTAGTAGGGTAGTGGCATGGGTCCAAAGTAGTAGAAGTAGCACAAAAACATTGTTTGAGTGTAGGCTTTTCCTGTTCAAGCCTGCCTACTAGTATCGCCAGTGCTTGAAATGAAAAATGAAGAAAAAACATAGGAATTGGAAAGTTTCCTATGGTACTACTATTCATGCATTTGGTTCAAAGGAATGGAGCAAAGGAAAACTGTAGGATTTGTTCCTTTAGTGTCTCCTTGATAGAAAAACCGTAGGAATTTTAATATCGAGTTGGCCTCCATTTGAAATTCCTATTCATGAAGCACAAGACTATGAGATAGTAGCATAATAGCATTATAAATGTACATTTTCTTGTGGTTTGACTTAATTTCACCATGCTTCTTTGCATTCCTGTGATCTTCTAATTCTTGTGAACCAAACACCCAGATTGACAGAAATCTTGTGTTTCTAAATTCTCTGTTTTGCACATGCATTCCTATCCTATTCCTGTGTATTTCCTATCCCTGCATTGTTAGAATCCTCCAATTCAAACAAGCCCTTACAGAATTACTTCTGTTACATATATGTGTCAAAGAAAACCTTGTGTGGCTTGTCCCACTCCGGCTGTGCTATGGTCCACCCCAGCTCAGCTGCTCCAACGACGGAAGGGTTCACCACAGCAAGGATCCGCCTTCCAGACTGTCTTTCACCGCCTCAGATCTTCTTCTCCGCCACCGGCAGCCATGACAACCGCATTAGCATCATGAACCGAGTAGAGGACCTTGAGGACTACACGGGTCCGCAAGCGAGGTCGCACTCTTTTGTGTCTGCTTACGTTATGCATCGGTTAACACGATGACATGCTACTTTATCGTCCTGTTCATCGATTAGACTTCGAGTCAGGTCCAAACTAATGCTCAAACTTGAGTTTGTAAATGGTTGTGGGGTACATATTGGGGGCAACAATCAATACTATCTGTCTACTATCTGAATAATCTCAGGTGTCTACTGTGAGTTTCATGTTGGATGGAAACAAACATTAAAGGAGCCATTATCTGTATTTTTTAACTAAAGCTATTATGTGCCTGCTATCATTGGTTTTGGGTATATCCACAGTATGCACTCCTTACATAATCTCACTATGTTTTATTCATATGCATGTCAGTTATTGGACACAATGGTACTGAACAAGTAGAGCAAAAGAGACGAGCCTTGCATGGCACTCCTATTTAACCCCTCAGGTCTTTTGCTCTAAGTTGGCATGCTGATGTTGGTCATATCATGCATATGGTGCCTTGCATTGCTTACTTTACACAGAAAATATGTCATCTGCTTAGTTTAGACATCTATTGTGTGAATGCCATATCTTTAGCTTCTATATCATATATGTGAATCATGCAATGCCATCTTGTTTTGCCAGGCATCATATATGTGAATTTTGCAACGCCATCCTGGTTAGCCAGTCATCTTATATGTGAATTATATCATGCTATCCTTTTTTACGTAATAAATTTATCAATAATGTTAGTACATTCAATTACTCTTCCTGTGCATCAACCATTTGACATGGTCATGGAAAAATCTGAAGTGAAAACAAGGTCTTCAGAGCAGACGATGCTATCTGACGAAGCGCATGTCTTGTTGGTTACGGATAGCTCATCAGAGGAGGATTCAGAGACAGATGACCAGTCCTATCCCCCCAAGGTGCATGCTCTAACTTGGCAGGGTTATATTGCTCATATCGTGCATACGGTGTCTTGCATTGCCTTGTTATTTTCTTATTTTTGGCATGCTTTGTGTGAATGCCACATGTTTAGTGTCTAGTTACCATATATGTAAATTATGCAATACCATCTTGTTGCAAGACATTATATATGTGAATTGTGCAATGCTATCTTGTCGCAAGGCATTATATATGTGAATTATGCAATGCCATGCTATTTAGCCAAGCATCATATATGTCAATTATATCATGCCATCCTTTTTTTGTATTACGTATTCTGTTTACCGACAATGTTTGTATATTCAACTACTCTTCTTGTGCATCAGCCATTTGAATTGGTGATGCAAAAATCTGTAGTGAAAACAAGGTCCTCAGAGTAGACAATGCTACCTGCTGAAGCAGATATCTTGCTGGTTATAGATAGCTCCCTGGAGGAAGATTCAGAGATAGATGAAGAGTCCTATTTCCCCCCTGAGGTGTATGCTCAAACTTGGCAGGGTTATATTACTCATATCATGCATATGTTGCCTTCCAATGCTTAGTTTTTACATCATATACACAATATTGAATGCCATCTACTTAATTGACAAATCATATATGCGATTGCCCTCTGCTCACTTTCTTAGTATATAAATCATATATTTGAATTATATCATCCCATCATGTTTACATATACAACATGTATCTGAATTATGACATGCCAACCCATTTTATAAAGAAATAATATAGTTATATCATCTCATCATGTTTACATAGTCATCATATTTTGAATTATGTCATTCTATCCATGAATTATATCATGCCATCATATTTCCATCCATGTATGTGAATTATGGCATGCCAACCACTTTAATAGACACATCGTATAGTTATATCATGTCATCCTTTTACATAGTCATCATTTTTTGAAATATGTCATTCTATCCTCTTTAGTTAGCCATCATATATGTGAATTTGTGTCATGCTATCATGTTTAATTAGCTATCATATATGTGAAATTGTGTCATGCTATCCTGTTTGGTTAGACAACATAAATGTGAATTATTTCATGCTCTGTTTTCTTCCCTACTATCCATTGCACCTGTCTATCATACAATGTATGTAAATTCAATTAATTTTCTTGTTTATCAGCCATTTGAATTGGAGAGGGTGATGGTAGTGTCTATGGGAGTAAAAACACGGTCTTCAGAAAAGATCGTGCTACCCGTTGATGCAGATAGAACCATGGTTGTACTTTCCCAAGAACCAACCCCACCACAGATAACCTAGACTCACGCAGATTGTACCCCTATCCAGTTGGATAGAGAACCAATTACACCCCTTCTAACCCCAACCCTAGAAGACAATAACCAAGTTCCAGTTGACACGGCACCGTCTCCACCACAGACCACCGATACACGAGCAGTTAGTAAGGCAAGTGCAGTGCCCAAAGCACGAGAACCACCACTCCGGACCCCAAGTCAACGCTTAAAGCAGAAGAAGAATTGTTCTCAGGTCAGGTTCCGTAGCTATGGTTCATACTCCTTTGCTCTAGCATCACTGTATTTACTCATACCAACTAATTTCGAATTTGAAGGATGCAATTGAAACTCCAATGGTGCAAAAGGTATGTTTTAAACCTGTTTCTTTAACTGGTTTGCTATTGTAACTTGCTCTATGTTGATTTCAGTTTCAATTGAATAAAAAATTATGTTCTCATGGCATGCACATTACAAGTGTTGTTAGTGTTGTGTAGTTTCCCACACTTATATTCTGTCAATGTCGCTTTGTCTTAAACAAATATGATTTGAACTGTCTCTATCTTGACTTGGCAACATAAACTAGAATGATACATACCATATAGTGACATACTACATAGATATATGTTTGTTTCATGTTATTATCCTATCCACCTCACAACTGAACTGGTTTACCAAAATGAGTTTCATATACAACATGGTAAACCTGTGATGTGTCTGCTTGTTCCTCTTGTATAATGCCGACAGAATATTGGAGAAGAGAACCCCATTATGCAATGGTAGAGAAAGTAATGCAGATAAGGTTCAAGATAGTGAGACAACCCTATTGGTCTCCAAGCAAGCTGATAAAAACTATCTTGTAGATAGTGAGACAACCCCAAAGTCGTGCCTAGATGTAGTGTTTGAGTTACTAGCCACTACTGCTGGCACAAGCTCTTCAAACTCGCTGCCGGATTCAGTTCGGCTTCTTGAGTCTCAACTTCAAGTTGAAAGAAATCA
Source organism: Secale cereale (assembly GCA_902687465.1). Classification (NCBI taxonomy): domain Eukaryota; kingdom Viridiplantae; phylum Streptophyta; class Magnoliopsida; order Poales; family Poaceae; genus Secale; species Secale cereale. The sequence continues at coordinate 519,426,402 of LR738712.1, forward strand.
ATCAGATGTTTTGCGATAAGACGCCGAAGGATTGAGGAAGTCCCTGCAGAATTCAGATGCATACTTTCTGGTGCAACAACAAGTGCTGGAGGATTTAAGCGCCAAACAAGAGAAAGCTAATAAGCTTGTTAAGCGTCTTCCCAGAATGGTGGATACCGAGGATATTGTTTCTTGAGCTCTTGTGAAGAGGTTTCAATTCTGGACTTGTTTTGCTATGGCTTTTATTTGCACTGGTCGCCAACTTTGATAACCAGTGTATGTAATATGCTTCTTTCTTCCCCATATTTACACTGGTGGCTAATTTTGATGCCTAGTGGTTATAATATGTGTAATAGCCGTAATAGCCTAGCATATGGTGCTTGCTTATTTATTTCCTAGTTGTCTTGTTTATTTCTTTGATTGTAGTCAGTGCAGTTCTATTTCTGTGGTTTGCTAGTGCCGCAATAACCTATTATTTAAAACTAGGCCACAAAAACCATGGGCAACATGCGGACCATTGTCACCATGGCCTTCTATGGGCCTTCTACGGACGTAGAATAAATGGGCCTTCTACGGGCCGTATGATTGATTGGCCAAACAACGGACCGCATTATGGGTTGTAAATGGGCTAGAGTGGAAACCGTCCGTTCATGGGCCGACATAATGGGCCTTTAAGAGGCCGACGAGTATAACGGGCTTAATTCCATTGACAGACATAATGGGTTGTTAATGGGCCATATTTGATGACACTATCAAAACGACCCAATGGGTCAACGGGCCACAAACGAGCCGACTTTGACCATGGGCTGAATTTGACCCACAAGTAGAAATGGCCAGTAACGGACCGTAAGCTACCGAATATTGCAAATCAGCCAAAGAATAAATATTCCCTTAAAAGGCCGAAAGATAACATGGGTGGGAGCGGCCAAATGGAGTAATGAGCTGTTAATGGGTATGAAGCGATATACTATTCATTATGGGCTAGTTTCACTAGGGGTTGTTAATGGGCCAAGAGTTATAAAGGGCCTCATATGGGCCGAAAGAAGTCATGGGCTGTACATGGGCCGGAAGTTACAACGGGCTGGAATCATATTGGACAACCCAAATGAAGCTAGTGGGCCAAAATCATAAAGGCCATGATGGGTCGTGAGTTATCGGGCCTGAATGGGCTATATGCGAGCAGGCCGTTAGCAGGCTTTTGATGGGCCGGCCTGTTATCCCTTGACCAAGTCAATCGGCCCGGCCTTTTGACCTGAATGGGCCACTGTTGAGCCACGCCACGTGTCGACGTATCATTGGCTGCCTCTTGTCCTGTAACACCCCAGATGTAACACCTTCCACTTATGGCAATATATGAAACATTGACTTCATCAATTCCATTCTGGGCTCTTCTTTCATTTCGGGTTTCTTTGTTTTGTCGTGTGCGTGTGTGCATTTCATCCATGTCATGTTATCATGTGCATTGCATTCCATTCGTGTTGTCACTTGCACCCGGTCCCACTCCTCTCTTCCCGTTGTCCGTTTTGAGTTCCGACACTCACACGTGCCCGTGGCACCCCCGAGTCCTTCTTTCGTGTGTGACCATGTATCGTTCCCGGAATGAGGTGAGACTTGTCGTGCATTGTTGTTTTGGTACGTGTAAGCCGCCTGTCAAGTTTCTTCGCGTTTGGAGTTCGTTTGGTACTACAACAGTTAACCTAGTGGGCTAAAAGCACCTCTTCCTTTTGGCCCAAGACCCCCTCCACAACAGCCCACTAACCCAGCACAACCACTCCCATCATCTCGGTCATCGTATCACGAACGTGTGGGCGAAAACCGCTCCCCATTTGGAGTCTCCTAGCTCCCTATGCCTATAAAACAGCCCCCCGCATCCATTTTGCGGACGAAACCCTAATCCCGAGCTCTTCCGCGCCGGACACGTCCGTCCGCCGCCCCTCAGAAAACCGCGTCGCGCCATGTGTCCCACCACCGCCTCTTTCTCCTCTCCGCGCCGCCGGCCCGCCGTGCACAGGCAGGGCCCGCTCCCCGCTCCCCGATGCCTCGGTCGCCGCCGGCCGTCGCGGGGCCTCGCCGCCTGCCGCCGCAGGGCATCACCTCGCCGCCGCCGCCGCCGCGGAGCATCGCCCGCCGCCGCGCCCAACCGCCTCCGCCGTCGGCCGGCACCACCTCGCCGCCGGCCCAGCCTCCTCCTCCACCCGCCGGCCGAGCCGCGGCCCTCTTCTTCCTCGTCGGCGCCGTCTCCGGCGAGCCGCCGATCCGCTCCGGCCGGATCTGCCCCGGGTGGATCAGATCCACCGGGAGCCGATCCAAACGTCCCCGCGCCCGGATCCCTCCGTCCCGGAATCTCCTCATCCACGGTTGACTTTTCGGAGGGTAAAAATTCCACTAAGTCCCAAGATCTGCTATATTTTGTTGCCTCCTTTGCATGGCTGTAACTTCGTGCTCGTAGATCTGTTTTGGGCGTGTGATATATCAAAATGATCGTGGTGATGTGGTCTTCATTTTGTTCCACTGTGGAATGCTTGTTTGAGTTCATCTTGATGACCTAATCATCGTGGCAAGAGTGCTATATGTTTAAAACTGTTGTTACTTGTAATTGTGTTGCCATGTTTGAGATATGATAACTTGGTGCATGTTTATCCAAATGGAGCATATGATATGTCAAAATGTTCATTGTGAAGAGCTCTACATGATGGTTGTTGTAGCATTCATGTTAGGTGTCATATTGCCATGTTAATCTCTGTTGCAAAAGTGCATGTGGCTGTTAAGTACCGAAACTTGTTATGAGATGCTGTTTTGAAGTGCTCATTGCTATTGATGTGTTTGTCCTCATGTCACATGTCAATATGTTTTAGAAGCACCATCATATGGTCTTTGCTGTGGTGCAAACCACTTTCCATGATATGCCTTGAGGTGACTTAAACAAGCTTGTAAACATGCCATGCCAATGTTACTGTTTTATACTTAGTGAAAAAACTGCTAAGTCCGGAATCTGTTTTAACCTGATGCTATGTTTGCGTGATGCCCCACTCAAATCCATGATGTTTTAGTATGTCAAATAATCATTCCTTGTTGTCCATGTTATTCTCTATCCATCCATGCCCTTACTTGCACATATGGCCTGCTGTGCTTATTTATTTCTTGCTCTCAAATTGCTATAAATTATACGTGTCAGGTTTTTATCAGCATGATCAATTTGGTGTAGCTTGTTGCTATTGATCCGTGCCTCCTATGGAGTTGCTCCAATGGAGTTGTTTGTTGTATGCTATGTCTACTACATGTCCATGATATTTATATACTTAGTGGAGTTGATATGCATGTTGTTTTTTGCCTCCAAAGGCAGCATCGTGATGATGTTTTTGCCTTCCCAGATTTTGACTAAGTTTGGATAATTTTATTGCAACTTGCCATGCTTGGTTAATTGTGTTCCAGTAGGTTTTTGGGTGTGTTCTAAGTTCATGCTTGTTAAGTAACATGTCTACTTCATGTCCATTCCCTTTGTCTCCATGTTTGAGTGTTGTAGCATAATTATTTCTTGCTCCAAAGATGCCATGTGGCTGTTAACTGCCGCTTTGTGTGAATATTGTTTTGCTTGCCATTTGCAAACCGTGTGTCCGTTTCCGTCGATCTTTATATCGATTTCAACCGAAATCTTCACCTCTATCCAATGACATGCTTGGTTTTCCAAGATGAGGCCTTCTCCATCATATTCTCCTTAGGCTCAAGTGCTTCGACATGCATGCGCACATCATACTTGCATCATGTTGATTGTGCATTGCACCGTGTTTGATATTGTGCCATGTTGTGTTCTTGTGTTGAGTAGAGCCGGGAGCCGAGACCGAGTACACGGTTCCTACCGAGGTTGAGAGTGAGGAGCAAGGTTACGATCCCATCGACGACTCCATAGGCAAGATGACCTGACCCAGATATCATTACTATCTTTGCCTATTGCTAGATGTCTCGCTCTTTAGCTTATTGCCTCGATGCCCATGTTTGTTTGTCAGCCTCCTATTGTTGCCATGAAGCTCTCTAACCACCCCACCTAGCAAACCTTTGTTTGGCTACGTAAGCATCGCTCAGCCCCTCTTACAGCATTGTTAGTTGCAGGAGAAGATTTGAAGATTCTTGCTTCTTGTTGAAGTTATTGTTGGGATATCACAATATATAAACTGTTAAACTAAATCATCTATATATTGGTAATGGGTGGAAGGCTAAGCCTCTTGCTTGGTGTTTTGTTCCACTCATGCCACCCTAGGAACCATTTAAACCGGTGTTATGTTCCTGGATTATGCGTTCCTAACACGGTTGGGTTATGGAACCCCCTCGATAACCCGCTTAGCGCTAAACTTTCGAGCAAGGCCCGACATTGGTACTCCTTTTGCCTAACAACTAAAACTTGCATAGGGACTAGCTATCACGTGGACTTAATTAACAACCCCGGGCCAGTGCTCCACATGAGTGTTGGTCCAACCTAGAGCAGCTTGCGGCGCCGCCCCTTGGCAACTTGGGGTATTTGGATGTTGTAACCATAGCTCATCCGATCTTGGCCTGAGACTAGATACGTGCGGCTACTATCAGGGTGTCGGCACGCTGGGAGGTCTTGCTGGATTAGTTTTAACTTAGGCGGAATATCTTGAGCACGGGATTCCGAGAATACTCGGGCCTTCCCACCTTGGAGATGCGACTCCGCAGATCGTGAGCTTGTGATGGGCTAAGTAGGGACACCCCTACAGGGTTTGATCTTTCGAAAGTCGTGCCCGCGGTTATGTGGCAGATGGGAATTTGTTAATATCCGGTTGTAGAAAACTTGACACCATGTTCCGAATACACTACCAGCGTGAGTAACCGTGACGGTCATTTTCCGAAGGGGTTCGGGAAGTGAACATGGTGGGTTTATGTTTGACATGCTTAGATAAGATCACTTCGTGATCATTTTGATGTTCGTGGCACTTCTCTTCTCGGTCTAAACACGTAAGCTAGTGCTAGTGCAGCTGCAACCTTGTTCTTCAGCCTTGTTCCACACCCAAGTCTTAGATAGTTTTGCTACCCGGGAACGGGATTGCTGAGTCCTTCGTGGCTCACAGATTTTACACAACACCAGATGCAGGTACCATGGTGAACTACACAGGTGATGGCACAAAGTTGTACTGGGAGTTCGACAAGGAACGTGGGCAATACTATGTGTCTTACCCAGAGGATCAGTAGTGGCTTCTACTAGGGGCGATTCGGACCTTGTGGCTTTATTTATGGTATCTTTCATTTGGATCTTCGTCCGTAGTCGGACTGTGATGTTATTTGGATGATGAATGTTTATGTAATGTATTGTGTGACGTGGCGAGTGTAAGCCAACTACTCTTTTGCAATTTAATCCCTCTTTTACATGAGTTGTGCAAAGATACCATTCTTGAGATCATTCCATTATGATATTATGCCTTTAAGTCGTGCCTCGACATGTGGGAGGTATAATCTCATACTGGGCATTACATGTCCAGTGGTTGGTTGGCATCTGTCCGTGCATGGAGCCGACACGTGGTCCCTTCGGCCAATGAGAATTTTACACGTGGAAAATTCACATTGGTCCTCTCTGTTAGCGGGTTATCGGATCCAAAACCGGACCCGATAGCTTAACGGTGACCCGTTACGGTGGATGCCACGTGCCGGTTACCCTTGACGAAAGCACTTCCATGACCCGCCATTTATCGTCATGGAAGTGGACACATCCGTGATGATAATTTTGGTAATGTCATGGAACACTTCTACAACAGCAGAGGTATGACTATCTCTTAAAGGCTCGTTATGTCGGCCCAACGGGTCAACATGCCGCAAACAGGCCGACTTTAACCACGGGCTGAATTTGGCCCACATGCGGAAATGGCTAGTAACAGACTGTAAGCTACCCAATGTTGCAAATCAGCCTAAGAATAAATGGTCCATTAAAAGGATAAAAGATAACATGGGCTGGGAATAGCCAAATGGAGTCATATGGGTCGTTAATGGGTATGAAGCGATATACTATTCATTATGGGCCAGTTTCACTATGGGCCATTAATGGGCCAAGAGTTACAAAGGGCCTCATAAAGGCTGAAAGACGTCATGGGCCGTACATGGGCCGGAAGTTACAACTGGCTGGAATCATATTGGATGGCCTAGATGAAGCTAGTGTGCCGAATTAGGACAGGCCATAATGGCCCGTGAGTTATCGGGTGTGAATGGGCTATATGCGAGCAGGCCGTTAGCAGTCTTTCGAAGGGCCGGCCCATTATCCTTTGACCAAGTCAAACGGGCCAGCCTTTTGACCTAAATGGGCCCCTGTTGGGCCGTGCCATGTGTCGACGTGTCGTTGGTGCCTCCTGTCCATTGGTTGGTTTACATCTGTCCGCACGTGGAGCTAACACGTGGTTCCTTTGTCCAATGAGAATTTTGCACGTGGAAAATTCCCATTGGTCCTCTGTGTTAGCGGGTTATTGGGTCCAAAACCAGACCCGATAGCTTAACAACGACCTGTTATGGTTGATGCCACGTGTCGGTTACCCTTGACAAAATAACTTCCATGACGCGCCATTTATCATCATGGAAGTGAACACTTCTTGGATGATAATTTTGGTATTGTCATGGAACACTTCTACGATAGCACATGTATGACTATCTTGATTCTGTCGTAACATTGTCATGGATGTACATGCATGACAGAAAACGTGACCTACTGTGACAAACACGTATTATCATGGAAGTGTTTTTTGTAGTGCAATAACTTGAATCAAGTGGGAGTTAATCTTCCAGATAATATAGTGATTGACAAAAGTTCTCTAGTCACTATCACCAAGAAACTAGAAATCCATGATGAACTATAATATGCAAGGGATGACGAAAACGATTCCTGAGCTCTTCGTGATGCTGAAATCAGCAAAGGTAGAAATCAAGAAAAAGCATCAAGTGTTGATGGCTAACAAGACCACTAGTTTCAAGAAAAAGAGAAAGGGAAAGAAAGGGGACTTCAACTGGCAAGCAAGTTGTCACTCCGTGAAGAAGCCCAAAGCTGGACCTAAGCCTCAAACAGAGTGCTTCTACTTCAAAGGAAATGGTCACTGGAAGCAGAACTTCCCCAAATATTTGGCGGATAAGAAGGATGGCAAAGTGGACAAAGGTATATTTGATATACATGTTAATGATGTGTAACTTACTAGTGCTCATAATATCCCCTGGGTATTCGATACTTGTTCGGTTGCTAAGATTAGTAACTCGAAATAGGAGTTGTCGAATAAACGGAGACTAGTTGAGGGTGAGGTGATGATGTGTGTTGGAAGTAGTTCCAAGATTGATATGATCATCATCGCACACTCCCTATACTATCGGGATTAGTGTTAAACCTAAATAAATGTTATTTGGTGTTTGCTTTGAGCATGAACAAGATTGGATCGTGTTTATGGGAATATGGTTATTAATTCAAGTCAGAGAATAATTGCTATTCTGTTTACATTAAGAAAACCTTCTATGTTCATACACCCAAGGAGAATGGTTTATTGAATCTCAATCGTAGTAATACACATATTCATAATATTGAAGCCAAAAGCTGCAGAGTTGATAATGATAGTGCAACATACTTGTGGCACTGCCATTCATGTCATATTGGTGTAAAGCGCGTGAAGAAACTCCATGCCGATGGACTTTTGGAACTACTTGATTATGAATCATTTGATACTTGTGAACCATGCCTCATGGGAAAGATGACTAAAACTACGTTCTTCGAAACAATGGAGCGAGCTAATGACTTATTGGAAATAATACATATCGGTGTATGCGGTCCGATGAGTGTTGAAGCACGCGGCGGGTATCGTTATTTTCTCACCTTCACAGATGATTTGAGCAGATATGGGTATATATACTTGATGAAACATAAGTCTGAAACATTTGGAAAGTTCAAATAATTTCAGAGTGAAGTAGAGAATCATCGTAACAAAAAAATAAAGTTTCTACGAACTGATTGCGGAGGCGAATATTTGAGATACAAGTTTGGCTTCATTTAAAATAATATTGAATAGTTTCACAACTCACGCCACCTGGAACACCACAGCATAATTGTGTGTCTGAACGTCATAACTATAGTTTATTGGATAATGGTGCGATCTATGATGTCTCTTACCGATTCACCACTATCATTTTGGGGTTATGCATTAGAGATAGCTGCATTCACGTTAAATAGGGCACCGTCTAAATCCGTTGAGATGACACTGTATGAACTGTGGTTTGGTAAGAAACCTAAGCTATCGTTTCTTAAAGTTTGGGTTGTGACACTTATGTCAAAAGGCTTCAGCCTGATAAGCTCGAACCCAAATCGGAGAAGTGCGTCTTCATATGATACCCTAAGGAAACAATTGGGTACACCTTCTACCACAGATCCGAAGGCAAGATCTTTGTTGCCAAGAATGGAACATTTCTAGAGAAGGAGTTTCTCTCGAAAGAAGTGAGTGGGAGGAAAGTAGAACTTGATGAGGTAATTGTACCTTCTCTCGAATTGGAAATTAGCTCATCACAGAGAACTGTTCCCGTGATGCCTACACCAACTAGAGAGGAAGCTAATGATGATGATCATGAAACTTCAGATCAAGTTACTACCAAACCGCGTAGGTGAACCAGAGCACGATCCGCACCATTGTGGTACGGTAATCATGTCCTGGAAGTTAGGTTAATAGACCATGAAGAACCTACGAACTATGAAGAATCTATGATGAACCGAGATTTTGATAAATGGCTTAAGGCCATGAAATCTGAGAAAGGATCCATGTATGAGAACAAAGTATGGACTTTTGTGGACTTGCCCGATGATCGATGAGCCATAGAGAATAAATGGATTTTCAAGAAGAAGACTGACATTGATGGTAATGTTATCATCTACAAAGCTCGACTTGTTGCGAAAGGTTTTCGACAAGTTCAAGGTGTTGAATACTATGAGCTTTTCTCACTCGTAGCGATGCTTAAGTTTGTCTGAATCATGTTAGCAAATTGCCGCATTTTATGTAATCTGGCAAATGGATGTCAAAACTACATTTCTTAATGGATTTCTTATAGAAGAGTTGTATATGATACAACCAGAAGGTTTTGTCAATCCTAAAGGTGCTAACAAAGTGTGCAAGCTCCAGCGATCCATGTATGGACAGGTGCAATCAACTCGGAGTTGGAATATACGCTTTGATGAGGCGATCAAAGCATGTGGTTTTATACAAACTTACGGTGAAGCCTGTATCTACAAGAAAATGAGTGGGAGCACTACAACATTTTTGATAAGTATATGTGAATGACATATTTTTGATCGGAAATTATGTAGAATTTTTCTGGAAAGCATAAAGGATTTTTTAAAGGAGTTTTTCGAAGAAAGACCTCGGTGAAGCTGCTTGCATATTGGGCATCAAGATCTATAGAGATAGACCAAGATGCTTGATAAGACTTTCGATGAGTACATACCTTGATAAGATCTTGAAGTAGTTCAAAATGGATCAGTCAAAGAAGGAGTTCTTTCCTGAGTTGTAAGGTATGAAGTTGAGTAAGATTCAAAGCCACCACGGCAGAAAAATAAATAGAGAATGAAAGCATGCCATGTTGTGTACCAGACCAGATATGTGCCCTGCCATGTGTCAGGCAAGGGGGTACAAGAGTGATCCAGGAGTGGACCACTAGACAACGGTCAAAATTATCCTTAGAGGACTAAGGAAATATTTCTTGGTTATGGAGGTAATAAAGAGTTCGTCACAAAGAGTTACGTCGATGCAAGCTTTTTACACCGATCCAGGTGACTCTGAGTCTCAATATGGATACGTATTAAAGTTGGGAGCAATTAGCTAGAGTAGCTCCATGCAGAGAATTGTAGACATAGAAATTTGCAAAATACATATGGATATGAATGTGACAGACCTGTTGACTAAACTTATCTCACAAAGCAAAACATGATCACACCTTAGTACTCTTTGGGTGTTAATCACATGGCGATGTGAACTAGATTGTTGACTCTAGTAAACCCTTTGGTGTTAATCACATGAAAATGTGAACTATTGGTGTTAAATCAAATGGCGATGTGAACTAGATTATTGACTCTAGTGCAAGTGGGAGACTGAAGGAAATATGCCCTAGAGGCAATAATAAAGTTATTATTTTATATTTCCTTATATCATGATAAATATTTATTACTCATGCTAGAATTGTATTAATCGGAAACCTTGATACATGAGTGAATATATAGACAAACACTGTGTCCCTAGTGAGCCGCTACTAGACTAGCTCGTTGATCAAAGATGGTTAAGGTTTCCTAACCATGGACATGATTTGTCATTTTATAACGGGATCACATCATTAGGAGAATGATGTGATGGACATGAACCACCCGTTAGCCTAGCATAATGATCATTTCAGTTTTACTGCTATTGCTTTCTTCATGTCAAATACATATTCCTCAGACTGTGAGATTATGCAACTCCGGATACCGGAGGAATGTCTTGTGTGCTATCAAATGTCACAACATAACTGGGTGATTATAAAGATGCTCTACAAGTATCTCCACAGGTGTTTGTTGAGTTCGCATAGATCGAGATTAGGATTTTTCACTCCGAGTACTGGAGAGGTATCTCTGGGCCCTCTCGGTAATACACATCATAAATAAGCCTTGCAAGCAAATGACTAATGAGTTAGTCTCGGGATGATGTATTACGGAACGAGTAAAGAGACTTGCCGATAACGAGATTGTACTAGGTATATAGATATCGTCGATCGAATCTCGAGCAAGTAACATACTGATGGACAAATGGGAATAGCGTATGTTGTCATAATAGTTCGACCGGTAAAGATCTTCGTAGAATATGTAGGAGCCAATATGAGTATCCAGGTTCCGCTATTGGTTATTGACCGAAGAGGTGTCTCGGTCATGTCTACATAGTTCTCGAAACCATAGGGTCCGCACGCTTAACGTTCGATGACGATATTGTATTATATGAGTTATGTGGTTTGGTGATCGAATGTTGTTTAGAATCCTGGATGAGATCACGGACATGAGAGGAGTCTCGAAATTGTCGAGAGGTAAATATTGATATATATGACGATGGTATTCGGACATGGGAAGTGTTTTGGGATGCACCAGGTACTTATCGGGTCACCGGAAGGGGTTCCGGGCACCTCACCAAAAGGTATGGGCCTTATGGGCCAAGAGGGGAAACGCACCAGCCTCAAAGGGGCTGGGCGCCCCCCATATAGTCTGGCCAAATTGGAGAAGGAAGGGGGAAGGAGGAAAGGAAAAAGGGAATAGGATTCCACCTTCCCCCTTTTCCCTTCATATTTCGAGTAGGAATAGGAGAGGGGTTTTGGCAGAAATGGGGAGGACCCCAAGTAGGATTCCTCCTACTTGGGGCGCCCCCTTGGCTCCCTCTCCTCCCCTCCAACCTATATATACATGGGAAGGGTCGCCTAAAACACACACCAACAATTGTTGGCCGTGTGCGGCGCCCCCCTCCAAAATTTATGCCTCCGGTCATAGTCTCGTAGTGCTTAGGCGAAGCCCTTCGCGGATCACTTCACCATCACCATCACCACGCTGTCGTGCTGACGGAACTCGTCTACTTCCTCGACACCTTGCTCGATCAAGAGTTCGAGGGACGTCATCGAGCGGAACGTGTGCAGAACTCGGAGGTGCCATACTTTCGGTGCTTGATCGATGGAAACAAGAAGAAGTTCGACTACATCAACCGTGTTGTCAAACGCTTCCGCTTTTCGTCTACAAGGGTACGTAGACACACTCTCCCCCTCTCGTTGCTATGCATCACATAGATAGATCTTGCATGAGCGTAGGCTTTTTTTTTGAAATTGCAAGCTACGTGACCCAACACGAACCCCACTTCGTGTCGGCGGTAAGGGAATCCTAGCTAGGAATGCATGCCCCCAAATAGCTAGGTCTGAAATCTCACCCTACCATAACACAAAACCTATAGGAGTCCATCATATATATATATATACAGCCGGTCTATTCTCATAATATTATGAGAATAATATTCTCATAACACTTCCGCACTGCACGCATAACACGAGGGCACTGCACTCTTACTGCAACACAGAGACCAGTGAACTTCATGTTGAAAAAACTGTACGTGTTGTTTTTTCGGTACCTTTTTTGCTCTCGTTTTTTAACCGTTTGTTGGAACAATGCGTGTAATATACCGTTGAAAAGGTATGGATTATCCGCTACTTCGCCATGTCGAACACTTTTCGAGATTCCGTACGGTTTAAGAGCAGTTTTGAAAATGGTGCGACCGACGAATAATGGCAGCGAGCATTTTTTTGCTTTTTTTCTAAACCGCTCGTCGGAATGAAGCATATGATACACCGTTGGAAAGATATCGTCGGCGCGCATCTTTTTCATATAAATTTTTTTGTATAATTCGTTATGGTTTAAAAGCAGTTTCAAATTTACTAAATCGCGGAATTCTGTTTTTCGAATTTTTTCAAATTTGTCGGTATTGTTTTTGTTCCAGTTTTTTAACCGTTTATCGCCATAATGCGTGTAATATATCGTTGAAAAGCTATTGACAAGGCGCATCTTTCATATGTTGAAATGTTTTCGAGATTCCTTGCGGTTTTTAGTTAATTTCGATAATCGTGTGGCAGACGATGAGTGGCTACGGCCGTTTTTTCGTAAATATTTTCAAACCACTGTTCGAAATGATTCAAATCATACACCGTTGGAAAGATATCGACAAGGCACAACTTTTTCATGTAGAACACGCTCTCTAATTCCTTATGGTTTAAGAGCAATTTTGAATTTACCAAAACGCGGACGCTGTTTTTGCGACACCCAAATCGTCGTGTATACTGCATCTGACAGCAAACCGCACCTCTTCTCACTGAAAAGCGCACTGCATCAGACAGTCATGTGAACTTCATGGTTTCTTTTCTTTTAATAAAAAAATTAAGTTTTCTTTTGTCTTATTTTTCTAACAAGTGGACCGCGGGGACTGAGCGAGTGAACTACATCTGATAAGAACCGAGCTTCTTCGAGATGTTTTGGTTTCTGTTGAATTTTTTTTTAGTCTCGTCTGGACTACATTATCAATGTTAGTGAGCTGCATGAAAGGGGCAAATGGGTTGTATTAAAATTTTACATTGCATTAAAAGACTGTTACCTCCCTACAACTTTTCTTTGAATATTTTTTAAAGAACAAGTGAACCGTTCAAAAATACAAAGTGATGCACGACCGAGCCGGCCAAACTGCATACACTCTTTCTGTGTTGCGCCACTATCTATGGCTGTTGATGATGCTCATGGGCATAATACAACCGGTCTCAACAGTAGCAGTATTGAACCTCTCAAAACATTGAAATAAGCATACAAATTGCACAAGGAAACTCTCAGTACCACCGAGCCTGGGAACTGCTAGCCGACACCAGGCATATAGCAACGTTGCGTACTCCAACAAATACCCAAGTGAACTGCAGCAAGCAATAGAATTGCATTCTTGGTCCAAGCTAATTTTTTTTCTTTTTGCGATGTTTTTCAATCTGCTGCAAACCATCAAAAGTCAACTTCAAAAAATATTTCCAACGAGTCGACATGGGTTGATGTGCAGTTCCTAGGAGGCAGAATAGAACTGTACACCATGTGGGGGGCGAGCTGCACGCCAGTGACTACCGAACAACAGAAGGCCTGACCAAGGGTCCGAGGCGCACTGCATTGCACGCCAGATCCGCGATCACTGCACGCCAGCAGCGCGAGCACTGCACCACTCAAACGGCTTGCCGGGAACTGCAAAATCAAAAATATGCAAAAAGAGAGAGCAAAAAAAGCTATTTAATTTGGAGACGAAGCACCCAGCAAAGGGCGGACCGCATGTTCTCCTTGCCCGCACCACAAAGGCAGCAAGAGCGCACACACTCGACGAGGAACCACATACTCAAAAACATGAAGCTGTTCACACATACAGAGTGTGCTTTCGCGTATGAAAAAAGAACAATCTCGCCTTTGTTCGTCAGGAGAGGAGGAAGTGGAAAGACACCAGCGCCCCAGCACGTCGCTAAGACCGACGAGCTGCACAACGAGCGCCATAGAACTGCATAGGAGGTTGGTGCGTCGTACCACCCCCTCCCATGCGAACTACCTGGAGAGGACCTCATGTCCGCTGCTGCCACTCTCCTCGCGCCACAGCAGATGGAGCCGACGATCACTGAAGTCTTGAATCCCACTGAATCCCAGTGGCCTCTTCGCTGCTTGCGCATTGGCAGAAGGAGGGATTTTGCCCCGACCCCAAGTGCGGTGTTGGAGGGTAGGTGGTTGCCGGCCTGGGAGAGGTAAAGGCAATGGGAAGTGGTCGGGTAAGGCCATGGGAGGAGAGATAGGCCACGGGAGGTGGTTAGCGTACTGCACGGCCGCGTTTTTGTGGACAACATGGCGGCGGTCGCCGGACTGCAGGGAAGTTCAGGGTCGACGGGAACCGTGGACTTTGGCGGATCTAGCCTGGGGAAGGAGGAAGGAGGCGTAGGTATGGGTGCGATGAGGGAGCCGAGCTCGCGGGGGTCACCAATGTGCCCGGATTTGGCCTTCTGCTGCTCGATTCCATCGCTGGTGGCACGATGGGGCTTGATCCAACACCAGGGAGGCGCTGGTATCATGGCGGGGCGCGTCGGCGGCGGGTTGGTCGAGGGTGCGGCGCACGCGGCCGGATCCGGTGGTTGGAGGTGCTGGGGGAGTGTGGCGGCGCGGGGATGAAGCTGGTGTTGCTGGGGGGAGTACCGTGGCGTGTGGGGAAGAAGGGGAGGCCATGGCTTCCGCGGAAGAAGAGAGGGGGTCGCCGCCGGCTGCGGGGGCGCTGCCGCGCTCGAAACCTGTGTTAAGTGGGGGGTGTTATGAGAATAAGGCCTTTGTTATGAGAATAAGGTCTTAAGGGGTGTTATGAGAATAGACCCACCCTATATATATATATATATACGGTCAAACTTCCCCTTTCGCTTCCCGACAAAGGTGGACTGTGTGCCGACCCACAAATGTGTGCTTGTGGCGCGAGATGGGTGAGACCACATACGAACCACATGCGGGTGGCCCTAATATATGTATGAAAAGGGCGTGATGTGTGATATTTAACCACCATTCACAACTTTTGATGTGGCACGTGTGCCTCGCAAATTAATCGGACTTCCCCGACCCCACGGAGGTTGCAGGTAGTGTGAAGTAGCCCCCTCCCACACACGTCGCGGGGAGAGCATCTCACCAAGATGTAGTGTAACACGGACCAAGTAGAATCCAACTTGGTCGTACAACCTCTCCCCGCTCGTTGTTGGTCAAAGTGATGGATGTCCACATGGTGTAACGCCCCGGACACACCCGTCGGTGGTCGTTATTCCTGGCGAGATCTAGACTGGCCCCAGTATCAATACTTGTCTTTTCTGCGCACTTTGTCCTCACTCGTGCGCACCCGGGACCAACTTCCCGGTCGGTCACCTATCCTGAAACTACTCCAAGTTGAGCACGCTTAACTTTGGAGTTCTATCCGAATGGGCTCCCGGAAAAGAAAGAATTCCTTATTGATATGAGTAGTCTATCATCCCTAATAAGCCAGGCTATCAAATACACCCCCACTCAGAGGAACCGACGTCCTCGTCGGGCCGCAGGAACGTTCCCTCTTGGCACAACCGTCTGTGCATCTAGTCCGATACATGTGCCATGCCGTGTGCCACGACGGGTCACAAACGTCATGAATAACATTATCGAGCACCTGTCCGCAAACATCCGTGTAACTGCGAGGGTCGGCCCTGATACCAACTTGTAACGCCCCGGACACACCCGCCGGAGGTTGTTACTCCTGGAGGTATCTAGACTGTCCTATCGGCGTATTGGGAACCAGGGTATCCAGAGTTGCCTGTCTGCGGGCCACGGCGCGCTCCTTCACGCGGCCTGGTACGGCCCAGCTGATCGACCAGCTGCTAAAGACCCTCGCGAGGGGCCAGGCCTCGCGAGGAGAATGACGTCAAGACCTCCTCGGGAGCGTCCTCGGCAAGGCGTTTCGGAGGGGCGGAGAATCCAAGGCCAAGCCTGCCTCAGGAGGAGGCACTGACGTCAGCAGTGACGCACCGCGCTAGCGGGTGCCAGCACCCGCCAGCGGCACAGTTACCATTTCGATGCAAGGGGGACAGCGCGGCCGCAAGTTCCCGAGTTGCGGGGCAAAGGTTTCCTCATTGGTGCAACGAGAACGAAGACCGCAAGGACGACAAGGAGGATGTCATCGTCGAGCCCATCACCGTGTCGTCACCTAATCCTTTTGCAGGCGAGGACTACTTTTTTCAGGGTAGGAACGTCCTTGTGTTCCCGCTCAAAAATGGCCGTTGTGGAATCCCTTCCCGCCTAAACATTTCGGGGGAAGAGGACCGTGGCCGCCTATATAAGTAGCTAGGATTCTCACTGAGAAAGAGATCGACACACACTTGACCACCGCACGGGGAGCAAGAACACTAGCCTCCTGACCCTCCTGAGCTCGCCTCCTGAGCTCAGGAACCCTTGTATCAGTTCATACTCTAGCTCGCCCGGAGCCAATCCACCAAAGCAGGAACTAGGGTCTTACACCACACGGTGGCCCGAACCTGGATAAACTCTTGTGTGCTTGTTTGTTGTTTGCTTGAATCCTTCCACCGAGACGAGAGCGAGGCGCTAGGTAGACGTGAGTGGGAGAGATCTTCGTTCACGCCCCTCTGTTCAAACTTAGCGGGTCTTGCGGAGCCCTGAATCTGACATTTGGCGCACCAGGTAGGGGGCGTGTCGAAATCTTGCCTCTCCGACGACCTCGCTTCCCGTATACGGTGCGGTGCCTCTACGATGGCTGCGGCCAGCCACAACCGTGCGGGTGCTGGCTCCTCCCCCGCCGACCCGACAGCATCAGCGGACCGCGCCACCAATGCGCGCCCCTCCTCCTTCTTCCACGATGCTTCTACCGGCCAGGCCACTGGAGGACGGCCTGTACCACCACTCCCACTTCATGTGGCCTTGCCGGTCGTGCTCTTGGTGGGGCGGCGGCGGGCCCAGTACTGGCCGCCCGCCGAGACCCGCACCACGCGGGGGGGGGGGGGCGCAGCTGCGAGCTGTGGGGCGTCAGCTGCGAGAGGCGGCCTTGCCGCAGGGTCGCCCGCATCCTTGGTGGGTCCCAAGCACCGGCGTCTGCTCGGCACGCCAAGTCGCACTTTCGGCAGGTTGGAGCTGCTGCCCAGCCGCGAGAGGCCTTGCGGGCGCAGGACGGGCCGGGGCTCGCCATCACCTTTGGCCCGGGTGACCTCGCCCCCGAAGCGGCCAGCGTTGGCGCTCTCCCCACAGTATGCATGCCTACCATCTGCGGGGTGGCCGTGACAAGAACCCTCATCGACGGCGGCGCCGGCCTCAACATCCTCTCTCCCGAAGCCTTCGGTCACCTGCCTCTGTCCTACAGGCAGCTCCTTCCCACCAAGCCCTTCTCGGGGCCGCGGGCTCGGCCGTCCCGCTCGGCCAGATCCGCCACCTGGTCACCTTCGGTACACCGGCTAACTACCGACTGAGCTCGTCGATTTTGATGTCGCGCCCATCTGCCTACCGTACAACGCCGTCCTCGGCTTCCCTGCCCTGGCAAAGTTCATGGCGGCAACTCACCCGGGCTACAACGCCGTCAAGATGCCCGGGAGTAGCGCTGCCATCACCGCTAAAGGGGACCCTAGGGCCGCCCTTCAGGTTCTCAGGCGAGCGTACAAGGCCGTCGCTGCTGCGGCTCGCCCGACGGCAAAGGGGGCTCCGGAGCCTCCGGAGGCTGCGCCTGCCAAGAAGAAGCAGCTCTTTTCTCAGGACCCCACCGAGACGAAGCAGGTGCCTACTGATGAAGAAGGCTCAGGAGCCACCTTCACCATCGGCACGGGCATGGATCCAGAACAAGAGGCGGTGCTGGTTGGCTTCCTTAGAGCCAACAAGGACGTGTTCGCTTGGAAGGCCGCAGATTTGGTCGGGGTGCCAAGGCATGTCATTGAGCATCACCTCACGGTGTGCCCCAATGCGCGCCAAATCAAGGAGAAGGCACGTAGACAAGCCCCGGAGAAGCGGGCCTTCATTGTCTAGGAGGTTAGGAAGCTGGTGTCGTACGGGAGGTACGGCACCCGGAGTGGCTGGCCAACCCCGTCATCGTCCCGAAGAAAGGAGGCAAAGAACGCATGTGCAACGACTCCACGAGCCTCAACAAGTTCTGCCCTCAAGACCCTTTCCCTCTTCCGCTCATCGACCAAATTGTGGATTCGATGGCTGAGTGCGACCTGCTCTGCTTCCTTGACGCATTCTCGGGCTACCACCAAATCAAGATGGCAGTGGAAGACGTGGAGAAGACGGCGTTCCTGACCCCATGCGGGGTCTACTGCTACACTTGCATGCCCTTCAGGCTGAGGAACGCGGGCGCTACCTTCCAGCGCCTGATGCACATCACCCTCGGCCCTCAGCTCGGGAGGAATGCAGAGGCCTACGTTGACGACATAGTGGTAAACACCAAAGAGGCCACGACCCTCATCCAGGATTTAGAAGAAACATTCGCCAACCTGCGCAAGGTGAATCTGTGCCTCAACCCGGAGAAGTGCGTGTTCGGCGTATGCTCAAGCAAGTTGCTAGGGTTCCTAGTTTCGCGCCGATACATTGAGGCCAACCCAGAGAAGATCAAGGCCATCGAGAAGTTGAGGCCGCCCACAAACCTGAAGGAAATGCAGAAGCTCGCCGGGTGTGTGACATCCCTGGGGCACTTCATCTCTAAGATCGGGGAACGCGCCCTCCCATTCTTCAAGCTCATGAAGAAGAAGGGGGCCCTTTGAGTGGACTCCAGAAGCCAACGCCGCTTTCCAAGACCTCAAGAAGTACCTCACCAGCTCACCGGTCATGGTAGAACCACGACCCCTGGAGCCCATGACGCTCTACCTCGCCGCAACTCCTCATTCCGCCAGCGCAGCGCTGGTCGTGGAGCGCGAGTAAAAGCTCCAGATCCCAAGGCCACTAGGCGGCTCTGCACCCTCAGGCCCCGCGCCGCCCCTTGACACGACCTCAGAGGCCGACTCGACCATGGGCACCGACGGCCCCGCCGCTTAGCAAGAGGCTCCTGAGGCTCCAGAGGCGCCAGCGGACCCTGCTGCGCCGACCCTCGTGGAGCACCCGGTATACTTCATCAGCACAGTACTGCGCGACGCGCGTTCGCGCTACCCGATGCCCCAGAAGTTGCTTCTAGTGCTCCTCGTCGCCTCCAGGAAGCTGCACCACTACTTCCAAGGTCACCCCATCAAGGTCGTCTCATCGTACCCCCTCGAGAAGGTGCCGCAGGGCCCGAATGTCGTCGGGAGGGTCGCCGAGTGGAACATCGAGCTTCAAGCATTCCAGCTGGAATTCAGCACCACGCGGGTGATCAAAGGAGCAGCTCTGGCAGAATTCATGGCGGAATGGACTAATGCACCCGAGCGGGGGGCCAACGAAGACCGTTCGCTGGCCCCCGGGGATGAAGTCCCAGACGGATGGGTGGTGTACTTTGACGGCGCCTTCTCACGGCTCAGCGCGGTGGCTAGCGCCATGCTGGTATCCCCCACTCAGAATAAGTTGTACTACGCTGTGCAGCTCTGCTTCCAGCAGGGCGAGAAGGTCTCTAACAACATTGCCGAGTACGAGGGCCTGATTGTCGGGCTCAAGGCCGCCGCTGCGCTAGGGGTCAAGCGTCTCACCATCAGAGGTGATTCGCAACTCCTCGTGGATTTCTCCAACAAGAAGTACAAGCCCAAGGATGAGCACATGGGGGCATACTTGGAGGAAGTGCGCAGGATGGAGAAGCGGTTCCAAGGGCTGGAAGTGCAGCACGTGCCACGAGGCACCAACAAAGAAGGGGACGACATCGCCAAGCGAGCCTCCAGGCGGGAGACCCAAAGGCTAGGCGTCTTCGAGGAGCGACTACTCAAGCCATCAGTAGCACCATCCGTACCCGAGCCAGCCTCCCCTCGGCAGGGGCTACCAACAGCGCCTCCAAACGGCGCCCCGCCATGCGGACCACCGTCCGGAGCCCGCCTGTTGCTCGCTGCGGAGTCTGAGGAGGGGTGCTGGACCCTAGAACTCAAGATGTACCTGCAACACGATGCCCTTCCAGACAAGGAAGAAGACGCAGAATGCGTGGTCCGACAGGCCTTAGCCTACTTCATCCAAGACGGTGAACTCTACAGGAGGAGCCCCAACGACGTCTCGCTAAGATGCATCTTGAGGAAGCAAGGGCGCGAGCTGCTAGCTGATATCCACTGTGGAGACTGTGGTCATCACTCATCGTCCCGCACCCTCGTGGGCAAGACCTTCCGTAGCGGCTTCTATTGGCCCACGGCACTCAATGACGCCACGGAGCTCGTGCGAGCCTGCGAGGCATGCCAGTTTCACGCCAAGCAGATCCACCAGCCGGTGCAAGGCCTCCAGACGATTCCGCTCTCCTGACCCTTCGCAGTCTGGGGATTGGACATCCTAGGTCCTTTCCCTCGGGTCGCAGGGGGCTACCGCTTCCTGTACGTCGCCGTCGACAAATTCACCAAGTGGGCGGAAGTGGAGCCTGTTCGCGCAATCCCAGCCGGGTCAGCAGTCAAGTTCATCCAAGGCCTCATGAGGCGATTCGGGGTCCCCAACCGCATCATCACGGATAACAGTTCGCAGTTCACAAGCAGTCTCTTCAGGTCATATTGTGCTAACCTTGGAACACAGATCTGCTACGCTTCGGTGGCCCACCCCAGGAGCAACGGCCAGGCTGAGCGTGCCAACGCGGAAGTCTTGCGTGGCCTCAAGACGCACAGCTTCAAGAAGAAGCTCGAGGCTTGCGGCATGGGCTGGATCGACGAACTCCAGTCTGTGATGTAGTCAATCCGAACCACTACCACCAAACCTACGGGAGAGACTCCCTTCTTTATCGTCTATGGGGCGGAGGCGGTCCTCCCTCACGAGGTCAAGCACCGCTCCCCATGGGTCTTGGCCTTTGATGAGGAATGCCAGGACGCCGCCTGGCGGATGGACCTTGTGCTCAGCGAGGAGGGCCGCCGCCGGGCTGCCCTAAGGGCGGCGCGTTACCAGCAGGCGTTGCGGCGGGACCACTGCCGCAGCGTCCTCACAAGAACACTTGAAGTTGGTGACTTGGTCCTGAGGCGGGTCCTCTCCCATGAAGGGCTGTACAAGCTCTCGCCCATGTGGGAGGGCCCGTTCAGAATCGCCCGTGTCTCTAGGCCTGGTGCTGTGCGCCTGGAGATGCAGGATGGGATACCTATCCAGAATTCCTGGAAGATCGAACAGCTCAGGAGGTTCTATCCATAATCAAGGCTTTGTGCCCGTGAAGGTCTCCGCCCGTGACACTCTCACGTAATAATGAGTTGGGGCTGTACACGCCTCGAAGTCTCCTATGCGTTGCCTACGGGCGCACAGACGGATCTCCCACCCACGCCCCAGTGGCAGTCCTTAGCTCCGCGCTGGGAAGAAGACATAGTGTAGGGGTCGGACACGACCTTTTTCCTTTTTGCTTGGTGTTTGGCTGTCAGCCTTTTCTACTTCCTTGGCTATCAGCCCTTCCTCTACCCCATGCCATGAAGTTCTCGTGTTTCTCGCGCTTCTTGCATTTCGTTGAGAGTTTCGTGTTTGGATCTTTCTCACCGGCTTTAAGCTCAGCTATGCCACTCGCGCTCCTTCACGCGCCTCACGCGTGGGGGCTGGGGCACAGTCGGTCACCGGACCTCGTCCGTCGTGGGCCCGTGACTTCGCCTGCCCAAACCTGCTCATGCTCTGGCACAGGGCTGCTCAGCCCGCGCAACCTACCGAGCCGCTCAGGCTTTGGTGCTCTAACCCACGCTCGGCACTCTCAGCAGATTTCAGCGATTGACCCCCGCTCGGGGGCTGTACGAGTCAGACCCGACCACCTCCTCACGACCCGAAGGGGCTCATGATGCCAGAGTCAGGAGGACTCCGCCTCAGGATGGCATGACGCATAAAAGCTAAGTGACTTCATTAAAGCAACAAAAGCATGACGACAAGTTCCCGCTTCTTACATACATCACAACCCATTACATGCCTCCTCAAGGCAACTTGAAATTTTGATGCAGAAAAAACGTGAAGGAAAAGAAGGGAGAAGAAGCAGAAGCCGCTCCCGTTCAGTCGGAATCCTCCGGCTCCTTCGGCTTCACCATGCCGCAGCGACGCGACGATCCCCTCCCCACGCCGTATCGAGCTCAGCGGCGTGGTGGTTCATCGCGGCCGCCATTGCTGGAGGAGCTGCTGCTGCCACAGAGGGGGGCCTCACGATGCCTAGGACTGAGGCCATCTTCGGAGGAGGAACTGCTCCCCTGGACATCTTCGCCCTCCTCGTCGTCAGCTTCGGGACAACACCCAAGGCGCCTCCCTTCCTTTGAGAAGACCCTGACGAACAGCGTGGAGACGCCATCATACCTGAAGTGGAGCGCACACCTCCCCTGCAGCCGGCGCGTGCGGGCAAACGACCGCCAGCCACGCCCCAAGAACACATCGCCTGAGGGAGCCACCTCGACCTCCACCCAGGATGCGCTGCTGCAACAATCGTCGGCCTGCAGCCATATGCCCCCAAGGCCTCCGGCCGGGAGCACGTCACCAAATGAGCGGGGAAGCCTGAGCCACGAACCACTGGGCTTCTCCGCCCACACCATGAACTTCGACGAGACATCGAAGGAATGGAACTGTGGGCGCGGAGGGCGCGCGACCAGCAGGCACCTTTGCACGCCCCCTTTTCCTGCACGGCCGCGACCACCTTCGCCACGGGAGGACGCTCGGCGCTGCCCACTGACGGCCACAGCAGATCTCAAAGGGCCGTGCCCACCTCCCCGAGAAGACGCTGCAGGCGCGGCGGCATGCTTGCAGGGACGACCGCGACCCCTCTTCGGCGGCAGCGGGACTGGATTCTTCGGGGTCTTCCCCTTCTCCGTGGCGGATGGCTTCCTGGGAGGCGCCATGAAGATCTTGCAACGGGGAGGGAGAGTGAAGGACAAGCAAGGAGAAGATGGTGTTGGCTTGAAAATGGCCTGGGGGCTTCCCCCCTAGCCCCATTTATAGGGCGGAGGAGCCCAACCGCCAGCCAATGGTGTCGCAGCCATTACTCCCTCGTCACCCGCGCCAAGGAGTTGTCAAGTTGCACGATCGCCAAGGTTGCGTGGGAAGTGGAGCCGCCACGTCCCATACAACAACTCGCGCGCCGGCCTAGCCCGCAGCCTTTTAAGGCAAACGGCGCTTCGTCCTCGCCTAAGGCTTCGTCCCGAAGCCAACTCTGCGCACGCCTTGGGCCCGGGGGCTACTGTCGGCGTACTGGGAACCAGGGTACCCAGACTTGCGTGTCTGCGGGCCACGACGCGGTCCTTCACGCGGCCTGGTACGGCCTAGCTGATCGACCAGCTGCTCAAGACCCTCGCGAGGGGCCAGGCCTCGTGAGGAGAACGATGTCAAGACCTCCTCGGGAGCATCCTCGGCAAGGCGAGCCGGAGGGGTGTAGAATCCAAGGCCAAGCCTGCCTCAGGAGGAGGCAGTGACGTCAGTAGTGACGCACCGCGCCAACAGGTGCCAGCGCCCACCAGCGACGCAGTTACCATTTCGGTACAAGGGGACAGCGCAGCCGCAAGTTCCCGAGGAGCGGGGCAAAGGTTTCCTCATTGGTGCAACGAGATCGAAGACCGCAAGGACGAGAAGGAGGATGTCATCGTCGAGCCCACCACCGCGTCATCGCTTGATCCTTTCATGCGAAGACTGCTTTTGTCAGGGTAGGAACGTCCTTGTGTTCCCGCTCAAAAATGGCCGTTGTGGAATCCCTTCCCGCCTAAACATTTTGGGGGAAGAGGACCGTGGCCACCTATATAAGTAGCTAGGATTCTCACTGAGAAAGAGATCGACACACACTTGACCACCGCACAAGGAGCAAGAACACTAGCCTCCTGACCCTCGTGAGCTCGCCTCCTGAGCTCAGGAACCCTTGTATCAGTTCATACTCTAGCTCGCCCGGAGCCAATCCACCAAAGCAGGAAGTAGGGTCTTACACCACACGATGGCCCGAACCTGGATAAACTCTTGTGTGCTTGTTTGTTGTTTGCTTGAATCCTTCCACCGAGACAAGAGCGAGGCGCTAGGTAGACGTGAGTGGGAGAGATCTTCGTTCACGCCCCTGTGTTCGAACTTAGCGGGTTTTGCGGAGCCTTGAATCCGACATGGCCCCACGTATCAATACTAGTCTTTTCTGCGCACTTTGTCCTCACTCGTGCGCACCCGTGACCAACTTCCCGGTCGGTCACCCATCCTGAAACTACTCCAAGCCGAGCATGCTTAACTTTGGAGTTCTATCCGAATGGGCTCCTGGAAAAGAAGGAATTCCTTATTGATATGAGTAGTCTATCATCCCTAATAAACCAGGCTATCACACATGGCCCCGCAAAATGGGCTAGCTTGTCGTCAATAACCTCACGAGGGAGTATTGTATGATGACAAACCCACTCTATGCATGTGGCCGAAGTATGTAAATGGAAGTGGTGTGTGTGGTGTTTGAATACCCAATGCGCAAATTTTATGTGGCACCATGCTTTGAAACCGTAAAATCCCCACACGAGTGAGGGTTCCCGACGTGTAGCATGCGCTCAAACTCAAGTAGGCTTGGAATGGGTCGACCTACTATACGGTAACTCGAAGGAAAGAAGAAGAATATGTCCACCATGGTAACCTTTCTCGTCGTTGGTTGAAATGATGGACGTCCACGCGGGCCCACGAATATATATAGGCATCCCGCCCATAACCAAGCGAGTGAGCGTGTGTCCAAAGACAACCGTTATTTCATGCGCGTGTCTCGAACATATTTATGGTGGTGTGTGATGCATGCATATGTGTTGAATACCCGACCCAATGCACAACATTGATGTGGTGCATGCGTTGAAAATCGCAGAGGTCCCCACACAGAGGAATAGGGTTTTGGTTTCCTATATTCATGTGTATGGATGCGCTATTATATATATGTAATCTCACATCATGATCTATATCAAGACAAAACAAAAAAATAATCCCCTCCTAAGTCAAATTAGTTAACCTCTATCGCGCTGTCGGTGAAAGTGATGGACCAAGCTGGTCTCCCCCCACCAACACGTACTATATATACACCTAGTAACACAGCCCTAAAAGAATTAATCCTCCTTGTTTGTCAAACGCGTACCTCTCTCTCATTGGGTCAAAGTGATGAACGACGAACTCGCGGGCCCAACACAGAAGCGAAGCGTACGTCCCACGCAAGTGATCATCCTATATAGGACTACGTACCACCGTCTGCATGTGGCCCAAAGAACTGTTTGTGTGATGTTTGAATATGTAATGCACAACTTTGATGTGGCACCACGTATATAGGAAACCAAAAGGTCCCCATAGAGAGCGCGAGGTTCATGACGCGTGGTATGTGCTATATGTACGCCCCCATTCGACGCGTGGTATATATGTACTGCTACTATATAGCACAAACCAAAAAAGAATCATTCCTTGATGATGAAATTAACCTCTCTCTCATTGGGTGAAAGTGATGGAAGACAACCTTGCATGCCCACTGATGGAAGCGCCACACGTGCGTGAGTTCCTATATATAGGGAAACCACCGCCTGCATGGTATTGTGTGATGTTTGAATACCAATATAATGTACAACTTTGATGTGGAACATGCCCGAGGAACTGAAAAGTCCCCACATGGAGCGAGGTTATGACATGCATATATATAGAGCATTCATGCTGCCCCCTCTTTGACATGTACATACTCCTATACCGTGCATATACATAACACAAACAAAAAAAATCATCATTGTTGGTCAAATTAACCTCTCTCTCGTTGTACGTTCAACTGGTCGATGACGACCTTGTGGGCCCACTGAGAGAGGCACACGTGAGTGATGTCATAGGACAAAACCGTCGCTTGCATGCGCCCGTGTGTTTTGTGATGTTTGAATACCCAATGCACAACTTTGATGGGGCACATGCTTCGCAAACCGGAAACGCACTACACGATGATGCGTGTAGCCCCCTCACTTCAAGCCGGTGGGAGTGTGTATGCACGTACTTGAACTTTGATATGGAATCCCAGCATGATCCACACCACACACATGCCAAGATGAATCTACCATTTGGTTAAATGCCTCTCATTGTCGGTGGAAACTGAAAACCTTTGCGGGCTAACGAATGGCCACGTCGCTGATAAACACACAAGGGATTGTCTAAGAGGACCACCAATTCATTCATGTGGCTCGAACATTATGTATGAAAGGGTTGTGTAATGCTTTAAATAACCAATTCACGACTTTGATGTGGCATATATGACTCACAAAATGATCAATAATCCCACTCGGAGGTTCTGTTTTGTGTGCCTGGATTGTTCATAGACTGATAGGGGGTAGTCGGTATCGTCCATGCTAACTGGGTTATTCACTCATCCTTGCACGAGAGGGGCGGCAATAGGGATTCCCAGTCCCGAAATAAAAAATTGCAAATTATTAAAAAACTCCTCGAGGATTATAGTTCATATGGACGGTACCCGTGGATTCGGCTAGTCGTGGAGTGTGTTTGTTGGTGGAGGGGGAGGGGAGTAAACCTTTACTTTTATTGCTTGGGAACCGACACTAATGTGTTTAGCATGGAAGATATTGATAACTTTTGGTCGTGGCATAAACAGGAAGGGTGCATTTCTAAAAAAATATTTATCTCTGATTTAAGCTTTGAGCTCTGGCACCTCTGCAAATCCTTGCTTCCCTATGCGAAGGGACTATCCATTTAATTTTATGTTGTGTCATCACCATCTCAAAGGAGCGCTAGATCTGAGAGCACTACTGTCATCCTCATGCGTTGTGTGTAGTTAATGTTGAATGCATCATGACTAGATCTTTTCTATCATGAATTACAATGTTTAGTCATTGCTTGAACTTTGGAGGTGCTCTGCATTTATGTTTCGCGGTCTCAGAAAGGGCTAGCGATATACGACAATTGTCATATTATATCATGATTGTTTTGACAAAGTGTTGGCATTTGAGATATCTTATTATTGCTCTCTAGTTGCTTATGCTATCGGTATGAGTTAATATAATTTTGAAGAGTTATTTTTTTGACATGGTTAGTTATGATCTTTGCTCAAAACCTGGGTGCTACTTAAGCTTATTTATGTAAACAAGAGCAAAAGAGTTCGTAGAAGATTTTCTTTTTCACTTTCAGTGTATCAACTGAATTGCTTGAGGATAAGCAAAGGTTTAAGCTTGGTGGAGTTGATACTTCTCCATCGTATCTACTTTACCTAACACATTTTCTCTTGTTTTGGACTCTAGTT
Source organism: Secale cereale (assembly GCA_902687465.1). Classification (NCBI taxonomy): domain Eukaryota; kingdom Viridiplantae; phylum Streptophyta; class Magnoliopsida; order Poales; family Poaceae; genus Secale; species Secale cereale. Next base: position 519,453,728 of record LR738712.1, read on the forward strand.
TGCATGATTTGAATGAAACTAACCCAGACTGACGCTGTTTTCAGCAGAACTACCATGGTGTTGTTTTCTGTGTAGAAATAAAAGTTCTCGGAATGGAATGAAACTTTTTGGAGAATTGTTTTACAATAAACAAAAATACTAGAGCCAAGAACCATCGAAGGGGGGCCTGGTTGAGCACAACCCACAAGGGCGCGCCACCCCCTCCAGGCAAACAAGCAAACAACCAAGTAAGACATAAAGGCAAGCGGAAAGAAGCCAAATAAAAAGGAAAATATTTTTGTGTTTTTCCATAAAGCGTTTTAGAAGTGGGGGAGATGATACGAGTGGAAAATGGGAAATAATGTTATTGCAAGGAGATGAGAGTTTATGCGTAGGAACACGTTAGATGTTGATGGTGCCTCCCCGACAACCACACCAGATGTTGCCGAGAGACTATCTTGACTTGATCCTCCCCGGCAATGGCGCTAGAAATTCTTCCTGCTACTTGTGATCCGCGTTGGTAAATTCCTCGAAGAGGAGGGGATGATGCAGCACAACAGCGGTAAATATTTCCTTCAGTTATGAAACCAAGGTTATGAATCCAATAGGACAACCAATCAACACTATGTTAACAACACCTACAAACAAACAACAAAACCTCACAACCCAACGTGTAGAGGGTTGTCAATCCCTCCAAGGTAAGATAAATAGATAGATTGATAGATGCAAATAAAATAAAATGCAGCAAAGTGTTTTTGGATTTTTCACAAAACATATCTGAAATATATGATAGGAAATAGACCCGAGGGCCGTAGATTTCACTAGTGGCTTCTCTCGAGAAAACAGCACACGGTAGGCAAACAAGTTTTTGTTGGGAAATTAATAGAAGAGCAAATAATTATGACGATATCCAAGACATAGATCATGTATATAGGCATCACGTCCAAGATTAGTAGACTGACTCCTTCCCGCATCTATTACTATTACTCCACAAATCGACCGCTATCCAGCATGAGTCTAGTGTATTAAGTTCATGGAGAAATGGAGTAATGCATTAAGAACGATGGCATAATGTACACAAGATCTATTCATGTAGGAATAGAATCCATCTTCTTATCCTTAATAGCAATAATACATGCATCTCATGTCTCTTTTTGTCACTAAGATTGAGCACCACAAGATCGAACCCATTACAAAGCACCTCTTCCCATGGCAAGATAAATCAACTAAGTTGGCCAAACAAAACTGAAATTTCAAAGAAGAAATACGAGGCTATAATAATCATGTATGGATAGATCTGATCATAAACTCACAATTCATCAGATCCCAACAAACACAACGCAAAAAAGAGTTACATCAAATAGGTCTCCAAGAACATCGAGGAAAACATTGTATTGAAGATGAAAAAGAGAGAAGAAACCATCTAGTTGCTAACTACGAACCCGTAGGTCCATGGTAAACTATTCACATATCATTGGAGGAGCACCAATGAGAATGATGAAGCCCTCCGTGATTGTGTTCCCCTCCTGGGTAGTGCTGGGAAAAGGCCTCTTGATTGGATCTCATGGTTCTAGAACTTGCGTCGGCTGGAAAATATTTCGTCGACTCCTCTAGGATTTATGGAGCCATAGGTCGGTGGAAAAGGTCATCTTGGCTTGACCACACCGGCCTCAAGGCACCCCTTCTTCTTCCTCTTGGCTTGAACCTTCTCTTTTCTATGGAGGTGGTCTTGGAGCAACAATGGAGATGGATGACGGCTGCGTGGATGAATGAATGAGATGGAGCGTGAGAGGCCACCACTAGGGTTGCGGATGACTTATATGGAGAGCCTCCTAGCCTCTTCTCTTGGTGGGATTTATCCAAGGGCTCGCAATGAGCCAAATCCTCTCACAATCTGTTCTTTACGAGCCAAGGATCCCGTGGGATCAAACGGGGACGAAATCGGTGAAGAATCCCCTCTGGATGGGCAATTTTCGGAGTTGTATGCATGCTAAATGACTGCGTGCGGTAGTTCGGAGCGCCGTCTTTTGATGTGTCCTTCTACGATAAAACAGCCGCCATCTCTTCATACAAACTCGAAATTTGGCGTTCTTAGGCTCGTTGGATTCGTATGAACGGCACCGATCCAATTCTGGTATTAGATCTTGATTTGGAGCACTTTGTAAAATTGAATTTTCTGACCTTCAAAATGGCTAAGCTTGACACTTGGCTGACTCTGTATTGAACCCATCCTTGCTCCTTTCATCGTGCTTGGTCCTAGGTTGCTCCAATACACCTATAGACACAAGAAAAGAAGGAAAACTAATAAAAAACCAAATAAATACACAAATGTGCAATGCTCACAATGATAAGTGCAAAAACTGGTAATCATGCATCATGGACATATATTTGGTTCAATGGGACATGATATATGAAGTGAACATGCAACATATGAGCTCTAAAAATGCGTAAAATAGAGAGCCAGCACATCCCCGTTGACATCCCTGCTGCCAATTCTTAGTAATTCTAAGGGCAAGCCGCTTGTGTTACTTATGACAATCAAATGTTTGTTTATAATGACGCGATAATCACATAGTTGTTAACTGCATAGATGACTTACATTGATTGTTGTTGCTTATATGGTGTTAATGGGATAGCGCCTAATATAATGTGTTGAAAACGGTTGACTCACACATAGTTATGATTGTGCTCTTAACAAGGAACACAATACTAAGATTTATTATGGTAGACATCCAATTATACCCATAACTTGCTATGAGTCCCTATTTACCCCTCATGTCATAACTCATAAACTTGGGAAATGGTAATTTATGTCACTCCGACCTACTATCCTAAGCTTATTATGACATAATGATCTCCACTAGGCCCTTAAATGCAAAGTTATATGCAGTTGACATTCTCATAACACCACGAGAGAATTAAACGACAACGTGATTAAACAACAATATTTACTAACTAACTATATATATATGACACTTGATAACTAACATTCTCACATATCCTCAAGAACACAAGGAACAACTCTCAAGACATCATATGGAACATATTCAGTATTTTCACCTATAAAACACATGGCATCAACTATAAATACAATAATTAACACCAACGAGTGGTACCAGTAATCCAATCACACTCAATTGTACAAAAGTTGATGAGATGGGAATGGGGTGGTGATGATAATGATGGAGACAGTGAGGGTGGATTTGATGAAGGTGTTCCCCTTGATGCACTATAGTTTGTGATGATGATTTCTTCAAATTCCCTGCTTAGAATGGTATATCAGGCTAGATACAACACTCCCGTGGAACAACTAGGTTTCATCCTCGCTGCAACGGCAAAAAAATCAACGAAAACTGGATATGGTTGAATCAGCTCGTGAATAACCATAAAAGACTTGTGGTCTACAGGGGTAACCGTGGGACCTAGGCACGGGTAAGAGTACACATTCCAACAAATCCTTGTTCACCATTTGCAGTACAATAATAAACTCAACCTTGCACTCAACTCACACCACCAAGGGTTGCTAAATGAAGTATCGATCACCAGTGGGTCGTAATACCCTGCTTGCTACTTCTACTTGATCATAATGAAATAATAAGTTACCTCATCTACAATCCATTTACTATCACTACGATGAATTTTCTAGCATCACTAGGAGTCCGCTAAATTGTAAGTTTAGGCCACTGTATTTTCTTTACCTTCACCTTCGCTATTGGACTTCTTGAACTCCAACTGGCTTGAATTTGTCGGATTAAGGGCTCCTCAGATCCAAGGAAGTTTGAACACTAGGGTGTGCACGAAGATCTCGACCTCACTAACCCCAATCCGTTGTTCGGCAACCTAACGTAGCCAGATTCACGTGAACAGGGAAGAAGATGAACATGGCAGTTTACCCAGGTTCGAGCCACCTTGCGTTGTAAAAACCTACTCCTGCTTTGTGGTGGATTGGCCTCGTGAGGGATAGAATATGAAGTTGGTACAGTGGGGAAACGGCCTCGGGAGGACTCGTGAGAGGAAGGTGGACTCCAAGGATTGATCCCCCTCTATGATGGGTGCTAGTCCCTATTTACATGGGCCTTGGTCCTCTTCTCGCATCATTTTGGCGGGAAGGGATTCCACAATGGACCATTTCAAAGGAGAACAAGTGGTATACCTTATCCTGACGAAAGGTGATCTTCGCCAGTAAAGTCTCTTGATATGACGCAGAGGTGGGCTTGGCGATGACATCTGCCCTACTGAGCTAGCGGTCTTGGTCTAGTTGCACCAAATTGGAAGACTTTGCGAGGCTCCTTGGGAACCCGCGTCCGTCCATGTCTCCTTTGCACCAAAGAGGAAACTGCTCCCTTTGCGCGCGCTGGCACCTGCCTGGCGCCAGTCGTCATGGCTCATGTCACCCCGCCCTTCTGAGGGGGGTGCTTGCATAGGAATCTCCGCCCCTCGGGAGGCGACTTGCAGAGCCACTACCTAGGAGGTCTTGGCGAGCCTCTCCTCGCGAGGGTTCTTCTTGACCAGTCTTGAACTGGGCCTTGTTGGGTCATTGCGCGGTCGCACGTTGGGCTGCAAGCAGGCAAGTCTCGGTACCCTGGTTCCCAGAACACTGACAGTAGCCCCTAGGCCCAAGGCATGTCGGTCATTGCTCCATAGCGAGGGCGAAGAGCAGAGGGCCAATGGTCGTGAGCCCCCACCGCCTACGGGCCTGGCTCGACGCATAGCGCACAACGGGTGCCGGTGCCTCTATTTCCCCATATCACATCAGTAACCGCCTGTACTGACAAACGGCCGGGTGCACGCCTCAAAAGCCATCACTTTCCATCGCGCACTCACCCCTTGCTCCTTCCTACCCTAGCGAGGTCACGTCCTTCTCGCCGTGTCTTGCACCTGCTTTCACTCACCTTGACAGCATGGCCCCCAAGAAGAAGAAGGGGAGGGGCACGACGCAGACGCCCCGGCGGGGCCTGAGCCTCCACTGGGTCGGTCCACTGTGGTCAATCTTGAGGGGTTGGAGAAGGACCGGCATGTTACCGCCGCTGACTCGCATGAGTGGAAGGCGACGAAGATTTGGCCCACCTCTTGGCTTGCGATAGATCGGTCAGTCACCGAGATTCCTCGTCACCTCCATGCTCTCTTCTCTGGTCTGTTGCCGCCATTCTTGGACTTGTTCATTGCCGTACTGACACACTATCAGATCCATGTTCTTCAATTGGATCCCAGGTCCATTCTTCTCCTCTCCGCCTTCTTGTTCATGTACGAGGCTTTCGTGGGGGTCGCCCCATCCTTGACTCTGCTTTGCCACTTCTTCTCCCTTGAGCTGGTCACCCCAGACCAGTGCTCCGAATGCGTGTCGCTCTAAGTAGCGGACATGCCAGAAGGTGCGGGTATCGTCTTCATGCCCTTTCCTGAAGCAAAGGGGTTCCACAAGCGGTGGGTGTATGTGGACGGCACCGTGCGCATCCTCTTGCTCCAGATCCTCACGGCCCCCGCTAAACCCAGTTTAGGTTGGGGGCATTCGAAGCTGGCCGGTCCGCGATTTGCGTGAGTCAGGGCCAGGCTAGCCACCCTCGGGGTTGACGACGACGATGGTGGTGAGGGAGTTTGTCTGCCACCATATTGCTCCCCTTCAGAGCCATTTTCGTTCGATGTGGGCCATCATAGGCCGTGAGGACCCCATAAGGCTTCAAAGGCCCTGTCTTTCTCCTCGTGCGCTGTGCGGGGTACTCCACCTCCTCATCGGGGAGGAGGTTCCCGAGCTTCCCGAAGGCAGACATCCCTTGTATGACTATCCGAACGGGGGCAAGATTGCCAAGGCGATGCCACGCTTTGACGAGTGGGGGCTGCTCCCCAGGGTCGACGCGAGGCCTCGCTGAAGGAAATATGCCCTAGAGGAAATAATAAAGTTGTAATTTATATTTCCTTATATCATGATAAATGTTTATTATTCATGCTAGAATTGTATTAAACCGGAAACTTAGTACATGTGTGAATACATAGACAAAACAGAGTGTCCCTAGTATGCCTCTACTAGACTAGCTCATTAATCAAAGATGGCTATGTTTTCTAACCATAGACCCATCTGTTAGCTTAGCACTATGATCATTTAGTTTATTGCTATTGCTTTTCTTCATGATTTATACATGTTCCTCTGACTATGAGATTATGCAACTCCCGAATACCGGAGGAACACCTTGTGTGCTATCTAACATCACAACGTAATTGGGTGATTATAAAGATGCTCTACAGGTGTTTCCGAAGGTGTTTGTGGTGTTGGCATAGATCGAGAATAGGATTTGTCACTCCGAGTGTCGGAGAGGTATCTTTGGGCCCTCTCGGTAATACTCATCATAATAAGCCTTTCAAGCAAATGACTAAAGAGTTAGTCATGAGATGATGTATTACGGAACGAGTAAAGAGACTTGCTGGTAATGAGATTGAACTAGGTATGATGATACCAACGGTCGAATCTCGGGCAAGTAACATACCGATGACAAAGGGAACAACGTATGTTGTTATGCGATTTGACCGATAAAGATCTTCGTAGAATATGTAGGAGCCAATATGAGCATACAGGTTCTGCTATTGGTTATTTATTGGAGATGTGTCTCGGTCATGTCTACATAGTTCTCGAACCCGTAGGTTCCGAGTGATTCGGATATTTTTTGGAGTACTGGAGAGTTACGGGAATTCGTATTGGGCCTTAATGGGCCATACGGGAAAGGAGAGAAAGGCCTCATGGGTGGCCGCGCCCCTTCCCCATGGACTGGTCCGAATTGGACTAGGGAAAGGGGGCGCCCCCTTCCTTTCTTCTCCTTCTCCCTTACCCTTTTCCTATTCCATGTGGGAGGAGGAATCGTACTAGGACTAGGGAGTCCTAGTAGGACTCCACACTTTGGCGCGCCCTATGAGGGCCGGCCTCCTCCTCCCTCCATCCTTTATATACGTGGCCAGGGGGCACCCCATGGAGACAAAAGTTGATTTTAGCCGTGTGCGGTGCCCCTCCCCACAGATACACACATCGTTCATATCGTTGCAGTGCTAAGGCGAAGCCCTGTGCCGGTAGCTTCATCATCACCGTCACCACGCCGTCGTGCTGACGAAACTTTCCCGTGACGGTCAACTGGATCAAGAGCTCATGGGACGTCATTGAGCTGAACGTGTGCTGAACGCGGAGGTGCCGTACGTTCGGTGCTTGGATCGGTTGGATCGCGAAGACGTTCGACTACATCTACCGCGTCACTAGACGCTTCTGCTTTTAGTCTACGAGGGTACGTAGACACACTCTCCCCTCTCGTTGCTATGCTTCTAGTAGATAGATCTTGTGTGATCGTAGGAAAATTTTGAATTACTACGTTCCTCAATAGTGGCATCATGAGCTAGGTCTATGCATAGATGATATGCACGAGTAGAACACAACGAGTTGTGGGCGATAATAGTCATACTGCTTACCAGCATGTCATACTTTGATTCAGCGGTATTGTGAGATGAAGCGGCCCGGACCAACATTACGCGCACGCTTACGCGAGACTGGTTTCACCGTTACGAGCACTCGTTGCTTAAAGGTGACCGGCGGGTGTCTGTCTCTCTCACTTTAGTTGAATCAAGTGTGGCTATGCTCGGTCCTTGTAAAGGTTAAAACATCACATACCTGACGAAAAATCGTTGTGGTTTTTGTATGCGTAGGTAAGAACGGTTCTTGCTAAGCCCGTAGCAACCACGTAAAACTTGCAACAATAAAGTAGAGTATGTCTAACTTGTTTTTGCAGGGCGTGTTGTGATGTGATATGATCAAGACGTGATGAGTTATACGTTGTTGTATGAGATGATCATGTTTTGTAAAGTTATCGGCAACCGGCAGGAGCCTTAAGGTTGTCTCTTTATTGTATGAATTGCAAAGGCCATGCAATTGCTTCACTTTATCACTATGAGTTAGCGATAGTACTAGTAGCCATAGTTGGCGAGACGACCACGATGCTACGATGAAGATCATGGTGTCTAACCAGTGACGATGGAGATCATGACGATGCTTTGGAGATGGAGATCAAAAGCACAAGATGATGATGGCCATATCATGTCACATATTTTGATTGCATGTGATGTTTATCTTATTATGCTTCTTATTTTTGCTTAGTACGACGGTAGCATTATAAGATGATCCTTTACAAAATTTCAAGGTACACGTGTTCTCCCTGAGTATGCACCGTTGGAAAAGTTCGTCGTGCCGAGACACCACGTGATGATTGGGTGTGATAAGCTCTACGTTCAAATACAACGGGTGTAAGACAGTTTTGCACATGCAAAATACTCGGGTTAAACTTGACAAGCCTAGCATGTACAGACATGGCCTCGAACACTAGAGACCGAAAGGTCGAGCATGAATCATATAGTAGATATGATCAACATAAGATGTTCACCATTGAAAACTACTCCATCTCACGTGATGATCGGACATGGTTTAGTTGTTTGGATCACGTGATCATTTAGATGACTAGAGGGATGTCTATCTAAGTGGGAGTTCTTTAGTAATATGATTAATTGAACTATAATTTATCATGAACTTAGTCCTGATAGTAGTTGCAAATTATGTTGTAGATCAATAGCTCGCGTTATAGCTCCCCTATGTTTTTGATATGTTCCTAGAGAAAACTAAGTTGAAAGATGTTAGTAGAAATGATCCGTACTAGCTCCGTGATCTGAGGATTATCCTCATTGCTGCACAGAAGTATTATGTCCTTGATGCACCGCTAGGTGACAAACCTATTGCAGGAGCAGATGCAGACGTTATGAACATTTGACAAGCTCGGTATGATGACTACTTGATAGCTTAGTGCACCATGCTATATGGCTTATAACCGGGACTTCAAAAACGTTTCGAACGCCATGGAGCATATGAGATGTTCCCAGAGTTGAAAATAGTATTTCAGACTCATGCCCGTGTCGAGAGGTATGAGAGATCTAACAAGTACTTTGCCTACAAGATGGAGGAGAATAGCTCAACCAGTGAGCATGTCCTCAGATTGTCTGGGTACTACAATTACTTGAATCAAGTGGGAGTTAATCTTCCAGATAAGATACTAATTAACAAAGTTCTCTAGTCACTATCACCGAGTTACTAGAACTTCGTGATGAACTATAATATGCAAGGGATGACGAAAGTAATTCTCGAGCTCTTCGCGATATTGAAATCGGCGAAGGTAGAAATCAAGAAAGAGCATCAAGTGTTGATGGTTAACAAGACCACTAGTTTCAACAAAAGGGGGAATGGATAGAAGGGAAAAGTGGGAGACTGAAGGAAATATGCCCTAGAGGCAATAATAAAGTTGTTATTTATGTTTCCTTATATCATGATTGATGTTTATTATTCATGCTAGAATTGTATTAAACTAGAAACTTAGTACATGTGTGAATACATAGAAAAAACAGAGTGTCGCTAGTATGCCTCTACTAGACTAGCTCGTTAATCAAAGATGGTTATGTTTCCTAACCATATACATGTGTTGTCATTTGATGAACGGGATCACATCATTAGGAGAATGATGTGATGGACAAGACCCATCCGTTAGCTTAGCACTATGATCGTTTAGTTTTATTTCTATTGCTTTCTTCATGACTTATACATGTTCCTCTGACTATGAGATTATGCAACTCCCGAATATCGGAGGAACACCTTGTGTGCTATCTAACGTTACAACGTAACTGGGTGATTATAAAGATGCTCTTCAGGTGTTTCCGAAGGTGTTTGTGGTGTTGGCATAGATCGAGAATAGGATTTGTCAATCCGAGTGTCGGAGAGGTATCTCTGGGCCCTCTCGGTAATACTCATCATAATAAACCTTGCAAGCAAATGACTAAAGAGTTAGTCATGAGATGATGTATTACGGAACGAGTAAAGAGACTTGCTGGTAATGAGATTGAACTAGGTATGATGATACCAACGACCAAATCCCGGGCAAGTAACATACCGATGACAAAGGGAACACCGTATGTTGTTATGCGGTTTGACCGATAAAGATCTTCGTAGAATATGTAGGAGCCAATATGAGCATCAAGGTTCTGCTATTGGTTATTTATCGGAGATGTGTCTCGGTCATGTCTACATAGTTCTCGAACCCGTAGGGTCTGCACGCTTAACGTTCGATGATGATTTGTATTATGAGTTATGTGATTTGATGACCGACGTTTGTTTGGAGTCCCGGATTAGATCACGGACATGACGAACAGTCTCGAAATGGTCGAGCCGTAAAGATCAATATATTGGAAGGCTATATTCAGACATCGGAAATGTTCTGAGTGATTCGGGTAATTTTCGGAGTACCGGAGAGTTACGGGAATTCGTATTGGGCCTTAATGGGCCATACGGGAAAGGAGAGAATGGCCTCAAGGGTGGCCGCGCCCCTTCCCCATGGACTGGTCCGAATTGGACTAGGGAAAGGGGGCGCCCCATTCCTTCCTTCTCCTTCTCCCTTCCCCTTTTCCTATTCCATGTTGGAGGAGGAATCCTACTAGGATTAGGGAGTCCTAGTAGGACTCCACACTTTGGCACGCCCTATGAGGGCCGGCCTCCTCCTCCCTCCATCCTTTATATACGTGGCCAAGGGGGCACCCCATGGAGACACAAATTGATTTTAGCCGTGTGCGGTGCCCCTCCCCATAGATACACACCTGGGTCATATCGTTGCAGTGCTTCGGCGAAGCCCTGTGCAGGTAGCTTCATCATCACCATCACCATGCCGTCGTGCTGACGAAACTCTCACGTGACGCTCAACTAGATCAAGAGCTCGTGGGACGTCATCGAGCTGAATGTGTGCTGAACGTGGAGGTGCCATACGTTCGGTGCTTGGATCGGTTGGATCGCAAAGACGTTCGACTACATCAACTGTGTCACTAGACACTTCTGCTTTCGGTCTACGAGGGTACGTAGACACACTCTCCCCTCTCGTTCCTATGCTTCTAGTAGATAGATCTTGCGTGATCGTAGGAAAATTTTGAATTACTACATTCCCCAACACTCGCAACAACCCCCTCCTGGTGGTACCAAGCGACGGAGGGCCCGCCGTCGAATCTCCAGGAGCGGCCACGGGGCAGCAGGACGAGGCACCCGGCCCCCAGGGTCCCAGCCCTGCAGCCTCCGGAGATGCGCCATGGCCCCCGGAGACCTCGATGGGCCCTGCCGTTGCGCTCGTGTGCACTGGAAAGGCCGATTCCCTCCAGAGGTGGAATCCCGAGGTCCCTGATCCAGGGACCGCGGCGCCTCCCGAGGACAGCGTCGCCCCAGTCACCTGGGTTGCGCCTTTGCTTGCTCCTGGGCCACTTGGTGGCGCTTGGGACTTCCCCAAGCCAACCAGCGGCCTGACCTTGGACCTGTTGGGGGTCGATCCCCTAGCCCCGGGTGCGGGCGCCGGTCTGGATGGCCCCTATCACAGCCTCAACACCACGGGACCCACGCAAGCCACTGCAGCGATCTAGGAGCGAAGCAAGCCCCGGATCGGTTGTGGAGCATCGTGTGTGGCTGCAGTGTTAATCGATGTAGCCTCATCCAAGACGCGAGGGATGCACTAGACCGCCTCAAGGCGAGGCTTGGCGACATCGACTCCAGTCAAAAAGTTGAGTACCACCACCTGGCATGGGAGCGGTAATGGCTTGAGGTGGCGATCAACTTTAGCCAGCTTCAGCATGAAGCCCTGTGTTCTAAGGATGAAGCGTCCTTAGCCGCGGCCAAGGAAGCCCGCGATCATGCTTTTTAGGAGGCTAGGGCCGTACAACTTTGATGCGCAATCACTGAAACCCGTGAGCTGGAGGTCCTTGCTGTGAATGCCGCCTTTGAACTCCGAATCAAGGCAGCCGAGGTTCACCTGGCAAATCTTACGGGGGGGGGGGGCCTCGGAGCGCGAGGCGACACTCCGCTCGCTTGAAGAAAAGCTAGCTCTGGAGGAACTAGAGCAGTGCTTGGAGTGGGAGCGACTGAATGCGATCGAGGACCAAGTTATGGCCGCCGAGGTTTCCTTGGCTGCTCGGGAGGCAAAGGTCGATGGTGAGGTCACGAGGGTCCGACAGACACTTGTCCGGGAGTATCGCCAGAATTTGGAGCTCCAAGAGTCCCGCTTCTTCCAGCGCTGCAGCGAGCTGACAAGCAATATTTATGATCTCAAGGAGAAGTTGGCCGCCGTGGAATGCCACCAGAAAGCGGTACTGGACGCTCAGGCTGCCGCTGAAGCCGAGCTGTCTTCCCTCTATCAGCAGGTGTAAGGCATCGCCTCCCTCGCGGAGCGAGTGAAGGACGAGAAGGAACGAGAGATGCAACACGTCTGCTCCCAGATGTATCAGGGTCTCGAGAGACGGGAACTTTGCGCCTTGAGTAGCCTCTATGGCGGGGGCGTCCCTAGCCCCCTTGTGCCCGACAATGCCGGTTACCTTGCCTTCTTCACCAGGATCGTGGAGCTCCTCGAGGGGGGCATCGATAGGACGCGCCAACATATCAAGGAGAAGAGACGCACCTTTCTGGGGGGCGGCGCGACGCGTGTCTTCAGCAACCTTCTTCGCTCAGATCCTGACTTTGATTTCGAGGCAGTGACAGCCCACGTGCCTAAGGTGATTCAAGGCACCTTGGAACACTGGGTGGAAGACAACGTGGATGATCTGATCATAGAGCTTGACGCCGACGACCATGAGGGCCAGGCCGAGGCCGAGAGGCATGAGGCTAGCAAGAGTGGTGATGAAGATGTCAACAGCACTGAAGACGACGAGGCGTCTTCTTAGGTTGCTCCTTCCTATTTGCCTGTCAAAATTTTAGACGTGGCCCCGCGGGGGCATAAAAGCATATTTTGGAGAGGGTACCCCTATGATATATGAAAAAATGATATGTCTCTAAGGTATTTCGAAGATCTGACATCGTGAGTTGGAGGGCTCCTGAATAGAGTAGTTGGCACGACTTAGCTTTTTGTGTTCGCGACCCTAGACGAGTTCTTGTATTGCATAGACGTGCTTCTCCTAAGATGGAGCCTCCGGAGCCCCCGGTCAGCGGAACCCCAGGAGGGGCTTGCGACAGCTTAGGGCGTCCTGATGCGCTCTTGCTGGCTGTCGAGCTTCATGGGAGTGTGAGGAGCACCCAACGTTGAGCGCTCATAGGGCCTAGAGCTGAGTGCTCCTAAGGCCGAGAGCTGAATACTCCTGAGACCGAGTGTTGACTACTCCTGAGGCCAAGGGCTAAGTGTCGGGTATGGTGCATGCCAGCTGGCGCTTGGGAGTGCTGCACGAGGAGCCAGGTGAAAGGATCGATTAGGTTGAGTAGAGGGGGTTAATAGGCAACTAACAATTTTTAGCTTTTCTAGACCAAATTAAACTTGTCAAGAAATAGGTTGTCTAGATGTGCAACTAAGTGAGCAACCTATATGATGCAACAACACCTAGCACACAAGCAAGCAAGGGACACAACACAATAAAGCTTGCACAAGTAAAGGTAAGAGATCACAAAGAGTGGAGTTGGTGGAGACAAGGATGTGTTACCGAACTTCCTTCCCTTTGAGGAGAAGTATGTTTCCATTAGAGAGGTGTGGAGGCACAATGCTCCCTAAGAAGCCACTTGGGCCACCATATTCTCCTCACACCCTCACACAATGTGAGATGTCGTGATTTCACTATTGGTGCCCTTGAAGGCAGCGACTGAACCTTTACAAACAAGGTTGGGGCTATCTCCACAACTTAATTGGAGGCTCCCATCAAAACTATGAAGCTTCAACACAATGGAATATGGCTCCGAGGTGACCTCCACCGCCTAGGGTGCTCAAACACCCAAGCGTAAAAAGATCCACAAGGGATTAGTGGGTGGAATCAAATTTCTCTTGGTGGAAGTGTAGATCTGGGCCTTCTCAACCAATCCCTAAAGAATAAACAAGTTTGATTGGGTAGTGTAAGAGCATATTTAGCCCGATGGTTTTTTGGTGATTGATGACAATGCTTTTGCGGACTAATCATGTGTTCTAAGCTCTTTCAGATATATCTCACCTAGGCACAAGACGATTAGATGCCCCTCAGAATCTATGGAAGACGGTGTTTCCTTTTGCTTAATTTTCGGTGGAGCTGAGTAATAGGAAAGCCGTACTATTAAGAGGGGATCCGCTTCGGTAAGGTTTGGGTGGAATCAACACGTACACTTCCTTATCGCACCCACCATACCTTCCCGCCTCAATGGAGTTATACATTCCCCTCTTCAATGGTTTTCCTGGCCCCAGCGGTAGTACCGCGGGCCTCAACGGTAGTACCGCCTGAGTTCCTCAAGCGGTAGTACCGCTCCACTAAGCGGTAGTACCGCTTGTTGCACTCTGCGGCAGTACCGCTGCTGCTCCGTGTTACTACCGCCTCGACTCGAGAGCATTTTTTCGTGTCGGGTTTTTCGGTACTAGGAGCGGTAGTAGGGGCGGTAGTACTGCTCACAGCGGTAGTACCGCCCTGCAACCGCGGTAGTACCGCTCTGGGTCCCCGCCCCCCCGGCGCGGCAGTACCGCTTGAAGGAAAACGGTAGTACTGCTTGATAAGCAGTAGTACCGCTCGCTCAAGCGGTAGTACCGCTCTCTGCGGGGCTGAGTGGGGGGATAACGGTTGGATTGTTCCCCCCACTATATAAAGGCATCTTCTTACTCCTTTTTGACTCACCTCTTCCTCCACATACTCCATTGTTGCTCCAAGCTCCATTTTCGCCCGATCTCTCTCCCTAGCCAATCAAACTTGTTGATTTGCTCGGGATTTCATGAGAAGGCATCGATCTACACTTCCACAAAGAGATATTTGATTCCCCCCACTAATCCCTAGCGGTTCTTGTTACTCTTGGGTGTTTGAGCACCCTAGACGGTTGAGGTCACCTCGAAGCCATATTCCATTGTGGTGAAGCTTCGTGGTATCGTTGGGAGCCTCCAATTTGGTTGTGGAGATAGCCCCAACCTTGTTTGTAAAGGTTCGGTTGCCGCCTTCAAGGGCACCACTAGTGGAATCACGGCACCTTGCATCGTGCGAGGGCGTGAGGAGAATACGGTGGCCCTAGTGACTTATTGGGGAGCATTGTACCTCCACACCGCTCCAACGGAGACGTACTTCCCCTCAAAGGGAAGGAACTTCGGCAACACATCCTCGTCTTCACCGGTTCCACTTGTGGTTATTTCTTTCCTTTACTTGTGCAAGCTTTACTTGTTTATCTCTTATAGCTTGCTTGTGAGGTTGTTATCCTTACTTCCTATTAGTTGTCATCTTAGTAGCATATCTAGACAACTTACTTTGAAGCTTATTTTAAATTGGTCAAGAAAAGCTAAAAATTGTTAGTTGCCTATTCACCCCCCCTCTAGTCAACCATATCGATCCTTTCAATTTGTATCAGAGCCTCGTCTCTTTTTAAGGACTTTATCGTCCAAAGAGTATGGGTGACAATGTAGTCGAGACGGAGGGACATTCCGGTGGAACTCCGTCCTTGCCTATGTCCGATGGGGGAGCCTCGGTCTCTCGTGAGCAGTTCAATGTGGCTATGACCACATTGAAAGGATCACTAGCGACCGAGGTCAAAGGCATGTTTAAAGATTTGCTTGAGGGGCTTAAATTATCCACCACACCGTTGGAAGTGGTTCGTCACGCTACCAACGTGTCGGAGGCTACTCCCGACAAGGGAGAAGCTAGTAGTGAACAAGCCCTGGTTACTAATAATGGGAGTGGCATCTTTGCCCACTCCGCTCCTCCTACTCACTATGGAGGACCCGTTCCCACACCGCATTTAAATTCCGTTGGGCCCCCTCCTAAGTATATAAAAAATTCTGATTTTGCTACTTGGATGTTTCTCTTAAAACGTCATTTAAAATCATTGCTCTACTAATCTTTGGAGAATCATTGAGCAAGGTTTTTATCCACGTGATCCCGACAACATGACTCCGAGAGAAACTGCGGATCATCAATTCAACGAGTCCGTTCTTTGCATACTTCAAGATGCTCTCCCTCCCGAAGACATTGCACATCTTCGAACCTTCACTGTGGCCAAGGAAGCTTGGGAGCATGTTGGTAATATGTACAAGGGGAGCGCTAGCATTCAATGCTCAAACTATGAAGTTGTGCAAGATGAAACCAGTGAGTTTGCTATGATCGAAGAAAAAGATCCATGTGAACTTTATCGGAGATTAACCACTCTTGTGGTCTCTCTTCGAGATCATGGGAGTAAGGACACGGATGACAATTGGATCAAGCGCAAGTTTCTCAAGGCCATGATTCCCTACCATAAGGCCATGTCCTGTGTCATCCGTCAAAGACCGGACTTCCACCACTTGTCATCAAATGAAGTGTTGGATGTGTTCGTTGCCATGAGGATCTTGGACAAGACCGCCGACAACGCGGTTTTAAGAGCTCAACGATCAAAGAAGCCTAACCTTGCATTGAAGGCCAAAGCTTGTGTGGAAGAAGAGGAGGAGGATGATGATGATGAGAGTTGCCCCGAGGACACCAAATATGCCTATCATGAGCACATGGCTCTTGCTTCACGGCAATTTTGGGGCAACAAGAAGAACACGAGGCCCAACTTCAACAAGAACAACTCAAGTGGGAACAAGGGCAAGCAACGAGTGAGGACATGCTTCAACTGTGGAAATGTAAGCCACTTCGTTGCGGATTGCCCATATGAGAAAAGAGAAGACTTTGGAGGCAAGCTTATCCGGAAGGACAAGGCCAAGTCTTATCCCAACAAGAACAACTTCAACAAGAAGACTCCTCCTAAAGGGTTGGTGGCCCAAGAAGAATATGTGAGGATGATGGTAATGATGAAGATGATGAGATGGTCACCATGGCCACAATTGCTATTGCTACTACTCCGCACTCATCTCTCTTCAACTCGCCAAATGTGTAATGCCCAGGATGGGAATATACCTCCTACGTGTCGAGGCACGACTTAAAGGTATAAGCCCATTCTGGAATGATCTCAAGTTTGGTATCTTTGCACGACTCATGTAAAAGAGCAATTAAATTGCAAAAGGAGATAGTTGGCTTACACTCGCCATTTCACACAATACAATACATAAGCGACATCATTCAAAAACATCACAACCCGACTACGGGCGAAGATCCAAAAGAAAAGATACCAAAGCAACATAAAGCCACAGGTCTGAATCGCCCCTAGTAGAAACCACTACTGATCGTCGAAAACGTCACAAGCATACGGCCACTCTCTTCATCGAGCTCCCCGTGAAGTACTTGAACCAGCTCCTGCTTCAATCTCGGCTGAACCTGCATCTGGTGTTGAAGTATCTGTGAGCCACGAGGACTCAGCAATCCCATAACCATGGGTACCAAGACTAGCAAAGCTTGTGGGTAGGAAGAGGTAAAGTGGCGAGGTTGCAGCAGCGGCTAAGAATAATATGGTGGCTAGCTTACGAGTACAAGAATAAGATGAGCATCTACGCAAACGGTCGCAACTAGTAGTGATCGCTAAAGATCCTGAACTACATACGAGTCAAACATAACCCCACCGTGTTCTCTTCTCAAAGTGAAAAGAGACAGTCACGGTTACTCACACAGTTGTGTGTTTTACTTCGGATCCTCTGTCAAGTTTTCTACAACCGGACATTAACAAATTCCAATCTGCCACATAACCGCGGGCACGGCTTTCGAAAGGTTATAACCCTGCATGGGTGTCCCAACTTAGCCCATCACAAGCTCTCACGATATCATCACCCCTTATCTTAGGGAAATCCGATCAGGCTCGGCATCCCGGTGCACAAGACAATTCGACAATGGTAAAACAAGTCCAACAAGAACTCCCGGCGTGCCGACACCCTGATAGTAGCCGCGCGTATCTCGTCTCAGGCCACGTCCGGATGGGTGATGCTACGGGTTATACCAGATACCTCGGGTTTCCCCAAGGCGGCTGATACGTCCAAAACGTATCTATAATTTCTGCTTGCTCCATGCCTCTTTTGTGTGATATTGCTATGATATTTATGCACTGCCATACACTTTTGATCATATTTGGACTAACCTATTAACTCAGTGCGTCCCAGTGCCAGTTTCTGTTCTCTGCTGTTTTTGTATTTAGGTTTTCCCATTACTTAAATTGCCAGAAAAATTCCGGGAAAAATATATAAAAAATCAGCGCTCCAGAAGATTCCACGCGCCAGAAGTGGGGCCAGAGGGGAGCCAGGGGCAGCCCAGGCGGCCTGCCCACGCGGCCCCCCTCCTGGCCGCGCCGGGGGGGCGCCTGGGCCCCCCTCTCCGCCTCTGGTGACCCCCTTTGGCATATATTTAGCACGCGTCCCGAAACCCTCGAGGACGGAACCCTTTTTCGCGATCTCATCTCTGTTCCGCCGCCGCCGCGCTTCCAAGATCGGGAGCACCAGGAGAACTCTTCCCGGCACCCTGCCGGAGGGGAGAACCACCACCGGGAGCTTCTCCACCACCATGGACGCTTCCCGGATGAGTTGTGAGTAGTCTCCCTTGGACCATGGGTCCATGACCAATAGCTATGTGATGTTCTCCTCCCCTCTTTGTTCTTCATCGATTAGACCTCGTGAGCTGCCCTACATGATCGAGGCACATATGTAATCTTTATGCTGTTGCTATGCTGAGTTTGCTGGGATCCGATGGATTATGAGATTATGTTCAGATTGTGTGTGAGTAATATATTTGATTCACCTCTTTTATATTTATGTTCTTGAGTAATTCTGGCATGTTCTCCGTTGCTATTTATTGCTTTGGCCGAGTAGTAGGTAGTAACTCCAAGAGGGAACGTTATGCTTGATTGTGGGTTCATGCCCCTCGATGACTAGTTTGAGTGACAGAAACTTGAGTCTAGGGGATGTGCTGTTGCCACAAGGGGGAAAACAACGGTGCTTGTACTTGCGGGCGCAAGGATTGTTTACTTTACGCAAAGTTCTTTTAATGCAGTTGTCTGTTGCTTTGAGTTTACACTTTGGGTGGGACTCGCAACTTAATACCAGCGAGATGTTCTGGATAGATATCTCAAGGTGGATGATTAGTAGTAGATGCAGATGGATTTCGGTCTACTTGCCTTGGCGTAACGCCCATGCTTTTGAGCCTCTACCTTTCTTTGCAGCATAGTTAGCATTGGTTTGCGCACATAACCCTGTCAATTGCCCAGCTGTAATTTTTTTACCTCGCTTAGCTGTTTTATCGTCTTTTGGGAGAGAGACATCACTAGTGAACATCATGGGATCCTGGTCCATATTACCATCACTGATCACACCCGCTATTTACTTCCTGTTCTTATTTCCTAGTTGCAGTCATACCTATCACTATTATCTCTTGCGTTTGATCCTTTGTAAACGACAAGGCCGGAGGGATTGACAACCTCTCAGTACTCGTTGGGAGCAAAGTTATTTGTATCTATGTGCAGGTCCTGTCAAGCACAAGTTTCTGGTGCTATTGACACCTTCTTGTCGACCCTCGGAGTCTCACGGGATTCGATCCTTGGTATCTTTGCCAAGGGAAATTTGCCGCTACGCTACATCTCAAACCTTCCACTTGGGGTAACCAACGAGGGGCGAGAAGCCATCAAGCAAGTTTCTGGCGCCGTTGCCGAGGACTCCACTCTTCAAGATAGGGGAGTTGCACGCTATCTTTTATCTTTGCTTTTTAGTCTTGTTAGTTTACCTTTCAGTTTTTGCTTTAGTGTCTTCTATCAAAAATCACAAAAATAGTTATCTTGCTGTTGCTATGGGTTCCACCGAGAACACCAAGTTGTGTGACTTCGCTAGTTTTGCTTAATGGAAAACAACAAAAATATGAGAGAGCTTTATAAGCTCTACCTTGAACTTGGACATGATGTGTTCGAAGAGAAAATTTAAAAACCTTTGGAACTTTATTATTTGCATAACAATCATGATGGTGGTGATGTTATTAGTATGTTTTTTTTAATATCAATATTGCTAATGACATGGAAAGCTCTAAGCTTGGGGATGACACGTTTGATGAACATGATATTTTTAGTCCCCCAACTTTTGAGGAGAAAATTTACCTTGATGATACTATGCCTCCTATATATGATGATTACCATGATGGTTGTGATAGTCTTACTCTCACTATTCCTAATAAGAAAGATTTTGCTTATATGAAGAGTAATGACACTTTTATGCTTTTGGATCATGGAAATAATGCCTTATGTGATAGTTATATTGTTGAGTTCATCCATGATGCCACTGAAATTTATAATGAGAGAGGGAGACATGGTTCTAAATATCTTAATAATAAGAAGTTTCCTCTCTTTATGGTGAATATTTTGAAGTTATGCTTGTTTTGCCTTCCTATGCTAGTTGCTTTGTGCTTCAATGAATTATTCTATTGCAATATTCCTATGCATAGGAAGCATGTTAGGCTTAAATGTGTTTGGTATCTGCTTCTTGATGCTCTCTTTTGTTCTTCAACTCTTATTCCTACGAGAGCATCATTAAAGTCTTAAGCCTATCTTTATGGCTATAAAGAAAGAGCTCTAGGGAGACAACCCTTGTTATCTTTGCTTTTAGTTTGTTCTTTCAGTTTTTAGTGGTCTTGATGTTTGTTACTACTGTAGCAACATCATTGTATCTTTACTTTTCAGCTTTGTGCCAAGTTTAGCCTCTGATTGCAAGAAAGTTCAAAAGTTGTGACGTGCCGTCCAGAAAACAGATTCTGTCCTTGGACATAAAAATTCATATAAAATCACCTGATCATCTTTTTGGTCTGAATTTTTTCGACAGCGTGCTCTATACAATTGTCTTTCGGGTCTGTTCTGAGTTTTTTTATTTGAGTTGCAGAAGTGCCCCGAAAAAATTATTTACTACCTGCTGGTCTGTTTTTCACAGATTCTGTCCTGTTTTGCCTTTTCTTCATTTTGCAAACCTTGAGCTTGCTTTTTCTTTGCAAAAACCTTTTGGCAATCTTGAGAAACAGTAGCTCTTCAAGATTATCCTTATTTCCAGCAGGGAAAAGTTATTTTATTATGGGTACTAACCTCGCTAATCAGATTATGATGAGTTATGTATGAAGGGAGTTTTCAAGTGTGCGACGGAAGATGATAAAAAGATTCAGGAGTGTCAAACGCTCAAGCTTGGGGATGCCCCCGTGCACCCCCAAGAAATATTCAAGAAGACTCAAGCGTCTAAGCTTGGGGATGCCCCCGTGCATCCCCTTCTCCATCAACAATTATCAGTTCGTCTTTTGTTCCACTATATTTTAATCACTTCATGCGTTATGTGCTATGCTTGGAGCGTCTTGCTCTTAGTTTCCTTTTTAGTTTTCTTTAGCTTTGCTTGCTGTTCATAACGAGTTAGAACCCAGCTTTCTTTGAGTGGGAGAGAAACACGCTCCACTTCAACCTAGAACACAACATAGGATTTTCATGCTTATCTTTGATGTGTGTGTTCTTTGTCTTTCAATAGCTACTGTCATGTTTAGTTCTTAGTTTTCATGCTTTTCTTTTTAAAGAGCTTTTGTTTAGTTGGTTGCTGAACTCTCTTGAGTTTTCATGTTTATCTTGTTAAGAGAGTTTGTCTGTTGCACTAAGTTGTGTGTCTTAACTTAAAGTAGGTAATTGAGGTTGCTATTTAATTTTAGTAGTAACTTGCAATAGTTTTGAGGTATTGCCATGAGTAATGTCTGAACTTTTGGTGTCAAGAGCTTTAGCCTATTAGTGATAGATGTCGTATTTTGGGCAATCCGTGTTTATTTTCGAAAACCTACAAAATAGTTGAGAACTTTAGCTACTAAATGGATCACTAATCTTTGGAGGGATCGAATATTAGAGTACACTCACGTACCATGGGTTGAGGATGCGCAAGGGTAACCAAACCCCCATACACATCTCCTCGGGGTACTTGTCTCTTTGTGAAACCTCCAAATTAGATTGAGAGTTACCAATAATATGTGCATGAGTTCTTCAGACTAATGTGAGTATTCGAAAGTTGACACTTCCACCTATCCATATTTTTCTAGCCTCTTCGGTACCGTGCATTGCCCTTTCTCACCTCGAGAGTTGGCGCATAATTCGCCGGTGCATCCAAATCCTTGGCATGATACGCTCTGTCATCATAAGCCTCATTATATCCTTCCTCAAAACAGCCACCATACCTACCTATCAAGGCATTTCCATAGCCTTTCCGAGATACATTGCCATGCAACATCCATCCTCTCATGACTTGATCTTCATGTCATACATGATTTTTGCTTGATCGATGAGCCGCATGCTAGTTGGGCCTTGCCCTAATCATTGCTACATGACGCTCTAGTATCATTGCATATCCTGCTACACTGGCAGAGGCATACATTTGCATACATCATGATAGTTTCATTTTCTTTATGTTGAGTACTTTTGTAAAGTGTGAATGATCTTCTATACTTCTTGTAATACATAGAGTGTTGCCCCTAAAGTGAGGAAAAGATCCCAAAGAGGACAAATCAAAAGATCCCAAAGAGGACAAAATCAAAAGATCCCAAAGAGGACAAATGAGAGATAAATAGAAAGAGCCATTGAGGCCACAAAAAAATAAAAAAATAGAAAAAAAGAGAAAAAGAAATAAAAAGAGAGAAGGGGGCACACTACTATTTCTATTGAGAGATCCACACTCGTACTCCATCTTATACCTTGTGCTCCATAGAGATTATCATTCATGCATATAGCTATGTGGGGACCTTTACACTATAGAACTTGGCTTGTATATTCCAATGATGAGCCTCCTCAAAAGAGCTCTAGGTCTTCTCGAGCAAGCAAGTTGGATGCACCCCCACTAGTTCCATTGGAGAGCTTACCTTAGCTCATATGTGCATCCGTTGCATGGCAATCCCTACTCCTCACATCATATCTATCATTTGGCTTTCTCTCGCCGATGATTGTCCTCATTGATGTGAGCCTTTCACACTTTTTTTTGTCTTCCCCCTCTATCATTTCTCTCTTTGCCATCCTAAGTGTCGACTTTCTTGCTTACGCTCATCCATTGCATGAGTGCTCAAAATATCGAAAGGGAGTGGATCATTTTGACTTGTACCTGGCTGACGGTCTGGGGATGAGTCAAGATAAGATTCCAAAGAAGACCAAGTGTGAAACTTTAGTATATTAAGTTCTCAACAATACAAAAACTATGTTTTACTCTCTCATATATCCCTATCCCCTTTCTTGCACGCAAACACCATTTGAAGACATTCGAGTCACGGACAGCGAGAGCTCTTGCACCTTTATGTTCTTATGTTACTTGTTACAATGCTAATATAGACTCTTGCTTGTTATGACTTGAATTGAATTACATGCCTTGATTGCTTTACTTAAAAGTTCTTATATGGTTGATAGCATGTCACCACAGAAATTATGCTTGTTATCATTTACCTACTCGAGGACGAGCAGGAATTAAGCTTGGGGATGTTGATACGTCCAAAACGTATCTATAATTTCTGCTTGCTCCATGCCTCTTTTGTGTGATATTGCTATGATATTTATGCACTTCCATACACTTTTGATCATATTTGGACTAACCTATTAACTCAGTGCATCCCAGTGCCAGTTTCTGTTCTCTACTGTTTTTGTATTTCAGGTTTTCCCATTACTTAAATTGCCAGAAAAATTTCGGGAAAAATATATAAAAAATCAGCGCTCCAGAAGCTTCCACGCGCCAGAAGTGGGGCCAAAGGGGAGCCAGGGGCAGCCCAGGCGGCCTGCCCACGCGGCCCCCCTCCTGGCCGCGCCGGGGGG
>LR738712.1:519477459-519502726 GCA_902687465.1 Secale cereale
GGGGGGGGGGGGCGCCTGGGCCCCCCTCTCTGCCTCTGGTGACCCCCTTTGGCATATATTTAGAACGCGTCCCGAAACCCTCGAGGACGGAACCCTTTTTCGCGATCTCATCTCTGTTCCGCCGCCGCCGCGCTTCCAAGGTCGGGAGCACCAGGAGAACTCTTCCCGGCACCCTACCGGAGGGGAGAACCACCACCGGGAGATTCTCCACCACCATGGACGCTTCCCGGATGAGTTGTGAGTAGTCTCCCATGGACCATGGGTCCATGACCATTAGCTATGTGATGTTCTCCTCCCCTCTTTGTTCTTCATCGATTAGACCTCGTGAGCTGCCCTACATGATCGAGGCACATATGTAATCTTTATGCTGTTGCTATGCTGAGTTTGATGGGATCCGATGGATTATGAGATTATGTTCAGATTGTGTGCGAGTAATATATTTGATTCACCTCTTTTATATTTATGTTCTTGAGTAATTCTTGCATCTTCTCTGTTGCTATTTATTGCTTTGGCCGAGTAGTAGGTAGTAACTCCAAGAGGGAACGTTATGCTTGATTGTGGGTTCATGCCCCTCGATGACTAGTTTGAGTGACAGAAACATGAGTCTAGGGGATGTGCTGTTGCCACAAGGGGTAAAACAACGGTGCTTGTACTTGCGGGTGCAAGGATTGTTTACTTTACGCAAAGTTCTTTTAATGCAGTTGTCTATTGCTTTGAGTTTACACTTTGGGTGGGACTCGCAACTTAATACCAGCGAGATGTTCTGGATAGATATCTCAAGGTGGATGATTAGTAGTAGATGCAGATGGATTTCGGTCTACTTGCCTTGGCGTACCGCCCATGCTTTTGAGCCTCTACCTTTCTTTGCAGCATAGTTAGCATTGGTTTGTGCACATAACCCTGCCAATTGCCCAGCTGTAATTTGTTTACCTCGCTTAGCTATTTTATCGTCTTTTGGGAGAGAGACATCACTAGTGAACATCATGGGATCCCGGTCCATATTACCATCACTGATCACACCCGCTATTTACTTCATGTTCTTATTTCCTAGTTGCAGTCGTACCTATCACTATTATCTCTTGCGTTTGATCCTTTGTAAACGACAAGGCCGGAGGGATTGACAACCTCTCTGTACTCGTTGGGAGCAAAGTTATTTGTATCTGTGTGCAGGTCCTATCAAGCACAAGTTTCTGGTGCTATTGACACCTTCTTGTCGACCCTCGGAGTCTCACGGGATTCGATCCTTGGTATCTTTGCCAAGGGAAATTTGTCGCTACGCTACATCTCAAACCTTCCACTTGGGGTAACCAACGAGGGGCGAGAAGCCATCAGCGGCCCTGCAGGACCCCCGTTTGGGACCAACACCATCAGCACTGGCCCCCCTGCTATGTAGAAAGAATCCCCGGGGACGCGACCCCCTATGCAAATTTAATTAATTAATTAAGTTATTATTATGAGGCAAAATAAAACCAATGTTGGGCCTTGCTGGAGGAGTTTTATTCAAAGTCGAACTGTCAAGGGGTCCCCATCCACCCATCGTGTAAGGAACGCAAAATCAAGGAACATAATGCCGGTTTATCGGCGCCTAAGCTGGCATGAGTGGAACAAAACACCGAGCAAAAGGCCAAGCCTTCCACCCATGCCCAGTATATATGTGTGTTATTAATAATAATAGATATTGTGATATTCCAACAACAAGTTCCCACCTGGAACGATCTTCATCTTCACCTGCAACTAACAACGCTATAAGAGGGGCTGAGCAAGCGGGTAACATAGCCAAACAGTGGTTTTGCTAGGAAGGTGTCAAAGGTTAGAGGTTTCATGGCAACAAGGAGAGGCTGACATAAAAGATGGGTAGCGCGACATGTAACGATAGCATTGAGACAACTAAGCATGGCAATGGTAGTAAAGGTATCCAAGGGTATGATCATCTTGCCTGGGATTCCGCAAGGGAGAAGAACGGATCCATGAAGTAGACGGAGCAACATAGTCGAGCGAATCCTCACAGCTCCGGAACGAAACCGAAGCTAACAAGAGAAGCAACCGGAAAGAAGCAAAAAACACGGTAAACACACAAGCATAAACATGGCATACGATGCACATCCAAGTATGATGCATATCCGGTTTAAATATGCATGGCATGGCAAAGTGCACAAACAAGTACTACAAGTTAAGTGGAGCTCAATATGCAACGAGTTGCATATTGACGAAACACCACATTTTAATTATTTAATTGACTCTCGTTTATTTACAAGACAAGATTAAATGTTTTTAACATGGCAAGAGGTGAAGCATAATAAAACTACACTATTTAGGAAATTTAAATGAGGCCGGAAAATAACAACAACAATTACGGAAAAATCCCCATGAGCATGTTTAGTAATTTTAAGCAAACAACAATTCACACATATAATGTTGTTAACATGATGCGGATGACATGATCAAGTTTTATGCAATTTATTAATTAAAGGTTAACATGAAGAGATATGAAGTATTGTCACCGTGGTGAAAGGAAAGGGTGCCACGGCAACGAACCGAAAAATGATGCAACGGCAACATCTCGGTACCGGTAACTCGTTGAGAGACCGGTGCAAAAGCAAAGGTGGAGTGAGCGAGCGGAACAAGATGAAAGGTGGGGTGATCCCGTCACCGGGTTCCCACGAGTCGGCGACGAGGCAACCGAGGAGCACGACAAAAGACGATACGGGCACGAAGCACACAAGTGAAACATCTCATAAAACACATGCATTCCACGGGTCGTCGTCTCGGGGTTATACCTTCGGAACATTCGTTTCGGGGCGGTTCAAGTCGTCGAGGGACGTAGTGGTACACGGGTCGTAGAGGAAGTAGTCGTCGCGACGGTAGTGGTACACATTCGTCGTGCTACTTGCCGGTCTCGGGACTTGGCGACGGTAGTTGAACAAGGCACATGTAGTGGTACTACGCGTCGATCGTCATGGTACTTGCAGAAATCCATAGAGGTGGCCTTGTCAAATCCAGTAGTGGGCTATGGTTGGACGGACGTCAGGCAAGGAGGAGCTCGGGCATTCCAGCGGTGCGGTTGACTCTGGGCGCATGGATCCAACAGAGAGAAGCAGGGGACCTGCTGATGCTATTGTCGCCAGCGGCATGGACGACGGCCTAGAACTGGCGCAGGAGGAAGAAGGTCCCGCGGGGAACTTGTCGGGGCGACGTCTTCCCGCCAGCAGCGGTGGTGCTCTCCGGCACGGGGGAGACGCGGGGTTAGCTCGACCATGGGGATGGCGCGAGGCTGCGACCTCCTACTGGTCGCCACGATGGTGGGGGCGAGGTGGCGCAAGCCTCGGGCGGCAGCTCCTGGCCGAGGAGGTTCGCGGGGCCATGGCGCGGAGAGCTCCTGCCTGGCCGAGGCGGCGCTCGGGCCTTGCGAAGAACGGGGCGAGGCAGGGGATGGCGCGGACGAGGGATACTGGCCCTGCCCGCGGGGCGCCAGGCGCGGCGAGGACGAGGCCGCGAGGGGAGAGCGAGGGGATTCGGGATCGAGCGAGAAGGGGTGCTGCGTGAGCGAGACGAGGGATGCTGGCGGCTGAGGGAGATCGGGAGAAGGATCGAGGGGCTAGGGTTAGGAAGCGGCTGGGCCGACTGGGCCTGGCCTATGGAGGGAGGAGTTGGGCCGGCCTACGGCGCTGGGCCGGCTTGGCAGCTAATTTACCAAATACAGAATAAAAACAAGGAAGAAAGAGAGAGAGAAAAAGAAAGAAGGGTTAGGAACAGAATTTTTGGCAGGAGGCCAATCTTCTTAGACTCATAAAAATATGAGGAATTTTAACAAAATGGCCTGAGGTTTTTTAGAGGAAGTAAAATCCAAACATGTTGAAAATAACTCGACATGTTTGAATTTTTAAACCCATTCAAAAGAACTCCAAAAGAGTTGAAATTATAGAAGGTGACCCTACACACTAGATGTGATTTATGGGCAGATTTCGAACATCTATGGAGCAAGTAAAATTGCGATCCAATTTTACTAAAATGTTTCAACGGAAGAAAAGAAGTTGAGTTGGACAAAAGAAATTAAAGAACGGTGCAAATGTGTTATAAGTGATTCCAAGGAATGGAATATTTATTTAGCTCCATATATTAGGAGGATATGTTATAAAGAGAAGTCACACTTCCCTCGATTTAAATGGACCGAAGATCCATACGATTTATTTAAGTTGAGATGCAAAAGAAATATGACATGATGGCATGATGACGTGCTGCAATGCAAAAATAAATAACACAAGCGCAAACGAAACACACGGGAGAACCCGGAACATCTGGAATCTCTGGAATCTTCTGGGACGTCGGTCTTCGGGCGTCACAACTCTCCCAAACTAACAGAGGATCTCGACCCGAGATCCTAGAGATGAAACCGGGTAAAAACGGAAGAAGAAGAGGTAAAACAAAGTTGCTTCTTTGACAGACGAGTGAAACCACGAACCTTGAGAGGTTAAACAAGTTGAATAAGAATACAATGGAGATGAACGAATAAGAAAACACTCCATTAGAAAAGAGGAACAAGGAGCATTATGCGAACCTTGTAGGTTGAAAGACACGAAACAAGAGCTCGCGGATGACGAAAGGATTTCAAAACCACTCCGGTTAACCAAGATTGAGAAGGAATAAGAACGAAATAATTTGGACATCACTCCGACTGAAAATGGAAGGAATTAACAAGAACTTGAGGAGATGGAGTGATACTTGATGAAAACAACAACACACAGCCTCTGAAACAATTGAAAGAATGGCACAAGGGGTAAGAAGGATTCAGACAGCACTCCGGTTGAAAAGAGAGGCAAACTTGGTAAGATGAGGGAACTAGAATGGAGGACACAACATTCTGGTCAAATAGACAATCAAGGGAAGAATATGATCTTGATAAAAACGAGATGATGGTTTGGAGAGAGCAACATCACAATGCCTCCGGAATGAAAGAATATAAGCTAGATCGTTGGAAAGAAAAGAACGTAGAAGAAAAAGACAACTTCTCTCAAAATTGAATTTGAAAGAGCATCCTTACGAAGAAGGGTTGAATAGAGTTGTTGGAAATTCAACAACGAAAGAATAAGCTTGATGTGGGCTTATGGAAAACATCTCAAAATTAAGAGGTGACAACCGGCCACTAACGGAAATGATTGATTGCATTGAGATCAATAAGGAGACGATAAACTTATTTCACCGGAGTGATAAATGAAGAACTTGGGTCATTTATAAGCACCACAATAGCAACAATTCTCAGGGAAAGCTTTTAGGTGAATTATACCCCAAGATAACTCCAACGAATAATTGAAGGGTTGGAAAGTTCTCCTGAACAAGGAAAATGATGGTTTTAAATATCTCATTCTTGAAAACTCGTGAATCATCATTCATGAAGGACTTGTCGAGAATGACATAACACCATCTGAAAAGATAAGGTAGAAAGGATTGCAATTGGAAGCATGATGAAGAATGCTTGAGCTCCAACAAGAATCTTGATGAAAACTTCTAGGATGAATTAAATAATGATGAACCACCATGAAAACTCCGGTAATGAAAGCATGAGAAGTGAAAGATGAAAAGAATAAGACTCAAGGCCTGCGATGAATTAGATGGAGCTTTGAAATGATATAATTGAAATCACTTGGAGCTCCGGAAAACAAGATGAACAACTTAGAACCAAGGATATGATATGATGAACAAGCTCCAAAAAACAGAGATTAAACACTTCAAGGAAAAATAAGAATAAGATTTACTGTGTTCTTATCCTTCATCAAATTAAATTGATGACAAGCAAACGGATTTGGCATACTACTTATTCTCGTTGCAAGGAATTAAGAGAGAACTCGCACAAGCTTGGGTAAAACTTCAACGAACCACCGGTAGGATTATGAAAAGAACAAATGAATTAATACGATAACAACGGAAGAGTAATCTTGAAAGGACCACCGTAAGAATATGGAGACGAACGAGGAGGCATCAATGAAGAATATTTGGAGGACGAAGTTGAAAACTGAGAACGAAGAATCTTCTGAAATGATGGCCTTCGGAGGATCACAAAGAAAAGAATTCATGAAATGCTTCGGATGGTTATAAAAGAATTCCCCACAATCGAAACAATAATGAGGATGGCATAACCTAGAACCACGAATCTTGGAAGAACTGATAAGGATTCAAGAGGAACTCGTCTTCGGGTCTTCAAAAACTGAGAAGACGATGAGATACACCGCCGTGAATTGTTGAGGCACTCCGGAATGAAGAATTAAAAAGGTTGAAACAATGGTGGAAAGAATTTGAAAGCGATCTTGGAGAAGGCATGTGACTGATGGAAATCATTCTTACGTCACACTTTGAAAAGAATTTGAGTATAACTCCAGAAAAAAATTGGAAGAGTCAGGTAAGATCCTGGAAAAAGACCTGTGGGTTAAGGCCCACTCAAAGAAATCACCGTTGGAAAAGATTGCTTAATAGATATTGCACCGGTTGAATTAAATGGCTGAATAAGATTATAATCCTCAAAATAGTTTGAACGGATTAAGAATGGGATTATGAATCTTCAGCACTTCGGATATGAATAGCAAGAGGAGAATGATTAATTGGTGCACCGGAATAAAAAAAGCATTGTGAAATGAGGAAAAGGATAAGATCAACACCGAAATATTGAATTACATCCACCGACAGAATTTGAGAACAAAAGAAAGATGAACTTGAAGCTCTTGAGCATCTTCACGATAATCACCGGATAAGAACATTGAAGGAAATGAATGAAGAAACATCACATGAATAAAAGGATACTTGATTAAAGAATTCTGGCTTCATAAAGAAAAAGGGTGGGAGGGTGGGGAAAAACAAAGACAACTTGGGATGAATGAAACAGACAATCGTCAGATTTCTCAACGGCGTCCGTATGTAATAACTTGAAGAGAAGGCACACCGGTTGGAAAGGATTAACATGAAGATCTTGATGGTCAAGAAGAATTAGCACTCTCATAGAAATATGAGAACACCGATTAGGAAAGGTATGGAATCAACATTTGACATCGAAGCAACTCGAATACCAGAATCAAAACAAGAACAAAGGATAGATATGTTGCAACATAATCTTCACAATATCATTCGAACAGAGGATTGAACGAATGAATTCCGCAGGTACATCAACTTGACGAGAAGCCACTTGGGAGAACAAAAGGTAAATAAAAACAACAAGGAGCAGATAGAACAAATACAAGATAGAAGCTTCGTCCCACATATTCGTGCTGAAAGCTCATGGAACGTGTTACAAAAGGGTTTTGCAATCCCCGGATCAGCATAGCCAAGGACCCTTTAAGATGCAACTGTCAGGACCCCGATCCTAAGTCACACAGGTCTAGCTTGTAACACACCATATCACTTTGCGGCCTCACGCACGGTATCCCCACGGGTGCCACCTTACCTGGCCCGGGACCGTTTGCGCATTTTGGCACACGTATATGATAGCGTCGCTAGCATTTATATGACAGAGAACCCGGGCCGACATGACCAGTTATAAACCAAAAGTGGCACTAAATTACAGAGATAGGCATACATGACCCAGCAACGAACGTGTCGGTCATCAATGTATGAACCCAAGTCGTAGCAAGCTACAAGGACTTAAAGGAACAACGCGTGACATTTCCCCTAAGGGACAGACACAGGAACGAAGAAGGACACATGCCGGCCAGCCTAAGTGTTCCGGAGCAGTAGCAAGCTACCAAGGCTCAGTGGAAGCACTAGGAGACATTTCCCTGTAAGATAGGCTACCAAGGGTAAACAACTAGGTGTCGGATCCCACACATAGCAATACACATTACACGTACGCATAACATGCAAGTATGTGCTGTACAACATGGCATCACAACATAACTCAACAACTCATATAGATAAAGGCCCAGAAGAGCCAACATAGCATTTATGACAAACAGAGGTCACATGACCCAACATATAGAGCATACAGGCAACGAAAGCATAACATGTCTGAGTACAGACAACTACAAATGTAAAAGGCTGAGAAGCCTGACTATCTACAAGATCCTACAAGGGTACAAGATCGTAGCTGAGGTAACAAGCTAAACATCGAAGTCCACGCGGAACCACTAGCGAGACTAAAGTCTCTCTGCAAAACATAAATTAAGCAAACGTGAGTACAAAGGTACTCAGCAAGACTTACATCAGAACTATCTACATATGCATCAGTGTCAACAAAGGGGTGGTGGAGTTTGACTGCAGCAAGCCAGCTTTGACACGGTGGCTACCCTGAACTACGACTGCAAGTAACTCTTTTGAGGTGGCGCACACGAGTCCACATATTCACCAATCAATACACCACTATGGATCCGCTCCTGTCTCCCTACGAGAAGGCCATCCATAGCACTCACGCTTATCTTGCGCGTTTTAGAGTATCCACTTTCACTTGTCTATGAACTGTAATAGGCAACCCAGAAGTCCATTTCCGCGGACACGGCTATTCGAATAGATCATATATAACCCTGCAGGGGTGTACTTCTTCACACATGTTTCCACCACTTAGCGTCTGCACACGACATGTGCTCGGCAGACTTCAAGCGAAAGCCGACGTGGGTGTAGACCACGACCTAACCAACCACTCAAGTCTCTCGTCCAGGTTTATCGCCTATTTGGGTTCCATCCGTGGGGAGATCCGGCCGGGGTGTCGCTCACGGCCCCAAACGATGTGTACAGGATTCCCGCGTCACCAAACGGGCGACCGGTACACCGTGCCACGTACCTGCCGTGTCACAGTCCACCCCGAGGGTCAGCACTGCGCACGACCTCCAGTAAACTATAAACACCAGAAACTAGTTGCAACTCCTGGACAGAGAACAAGGGCAGTCAATAAGTCGAGCGGGGTCATATTTCAGGGCCCAATGTGTGGTAGTAGCTGTTTCATGGATCAACCAACACAGAACTCAGTTCCTGAGGACGGCTGCAATGAGACAACCCACCATGTACTCCTACATGGCCTCTCATCGCTACCTTTACCAAATCGTGTTCACACACTTAGCTCACACACAGTAGGACATGTTCATCAGATTCCAATTCATCCTCGATGAATCAGACCTGACACAACTCTACGCAATAGCAGGCATAACCAGAAAGCATCAATGAGTAGGCACAACATGGCTCAAACAACTCCTACTCATACTAGTGGGTTTCAACTATTTACTGTGGCAATGACGGGTCATGCAGTGGAAAGGGGTTCAACTACCACAGCAGGTAACAATTGAAGCATTGTTGTCCTAATGCAGTAAAAGAGAGCAAGAGCGAGAGAGTGGGATTGTATCGAAATGCTCAATGGGGTTTGCTTGCCTGGCACTTCTGAAGATAACATTGGGTCTTCATCGGTGTCATCGATCACATCGTCGAAACACGTCTACTGTAAGGGGGCGAACACCGGCAAACAAGAGAGAACACAATCAATGCAATGCGACAATATGATGCATGATCATGACATGGCAATATGCTGTTGTTTGAGCTAATGCAACTAGCAACCATATTAAATGAAGTTGGTTTGAACCAAAGGTTCAAATTCAAACTCCATATGTGATTATTTAAATGACATTTAATTGATTTGACCTGATCAGCAGGTTTAACTTGTTCAAACATGCATGAAAATGCCATAAACAGATTCCTTGAATTTTTCTGATCATTTTTCATATATAAATTATTTCCATCTGAGCTACAATTGATTTTATATGATTTTTAGAAGTTTTGAATATTTTCTGAAATAAATAAATCATTTCTGATTTATTTTAAATTACAGAAAATAGTTACTGCGCCAGCATTAGGTCATGCTGACATCAGCAAGTCAACAGGGGCTGGTCCAGTCAAACCTGACCAGTGGGGCCCACTGGTCAGTGACACAGCTAACTAAACTATCTTATTTAATACTAACCTAGTTTAATTATCCGGGCAGGGCCCACATGTCAGTGAGTCACAGGGTTAACTAATTACAATTTAGCACTAACCTAAAATTAGCAGGGCACTGAGCCCACCTGTCACTGACTAACCTAACTAACTAGATTAATTAGCAATTAACTTAATTATCTTAGCTAATTAGAGGCGGAGGGGGCCCACGCGTCAGTGACCCAGGGGGTCAACTGGGTCAGCCCGGGTCAAACTCGTCGGAGTTGACCCGTGGCTCGTCGCCGGCGGAGCCAGAGACGGCGGA
Organism: Secale cereale; assembly: GCA_902687465.1. Classification (NCBI taxonomy): domain Eukaryota; kingdom Viridiplantae; phylum Streptophyta; class Magnoliopsida; order Poales; family Poaceae; genus Secale; species Secale cereale. The sequence goes on from LR738712.1 coordinate 519,487,658, forward strand.
GGGCGTCGGAAACGCAGCTCCGGTGACCATTTGGACGGCGGCTTGGTGCTACGCGTAGCTGGGGAGCTCGCGCATCCATTTATGCCATCGGGAGGAGCTGGGGTGGCCGGAGCTCGTCGGAAACGAGCTCGCGGCGGCGCCGGAGTTCGGGCTCCATCGATTTAGGCGCTGCGGGGCATGGGGAGGTGAGCTGATGGGTGCGGCGTGCTGCTGGGGGTGCGCTGAGCTCGCTCATGGCCTCGAAGGAGCGTGGCAGCAGCTCTGGCTACGGCGGCGCCATGGACGGCGGCGGCGAGCTCACGACCATGGTTGGGATCGGGGCTAGCGAGTGCAACGAGAGAGGGAGAAGTAGGGGTTGGACGCGGGAGCTTGCGTGGACACGCAGAGCAGACAAGCGGGCTCGGGAAGGCGCTAACGACGGCGAATCGACGGCAGTGATCTCGGACGACCGAGGAAGAAGACGACGGCATTGCGGATGAGGAGGAGCTCCTGGTGCCGCGTGACTTGGTAGAGAGGAAGAGGAAGTTGCGGCGGTTCTTCTGTGCTCAGCAGTAGGTCGTGGGATGGTCGGTGGCCACGGTGGTGCTCGCCGGCGCGGCCGCGGCGGCTTCGGCCAAGGTGAAGAACGGGCGAGGGAGAGATCCAGAGGAGAGGGAAGAAGCACGGGGAGGGTCGTGGGGGTTCCAGGGTGTCGTGGCGTCCTCTAGGGGCTTCGGGGCGGCGAGGAGGCAGGCAGGCAAGGTGGAGGTGGCCGGCGCACGCTGGCCACGCGCCCTCCTGCCCACTGGCAGGAGGTTGAAGACAGTAGGAGGGAGGAGGGTGGGCTGGGCCGGCAGAAACTGGGCCAGGCTACAGGGAGACCAGGTAAGTGGCTCAGGTGGGCTTCCTCTCTCTCTGTCTTTTCTAATTTAGTTTCTGTTTTCTATTTTCCGCTTTAGTTTTGATTTAATAAAAATGCCAGAACATATTCGTAAATCATGAAACCAAGCATGGCTACTGTTTAGAATAAATCCAACAGTAAACATTTTAGTTTATGATTATTTGAGCATTTTAAATAATATATAAAATTTAAATGCCCAAATGCAAATAAGATATGATTTAATTCAAAAATCCAGAATGGTCCTAGAAATAAGTGCAACATTTTTGGCAGGGGTTTTCAATCAATCCAAAAATGTTGAACTTCTCCAAGGGGCATTTTGGGTTCATCGAAAAGGATTTTAATTTGACCCTAGTTAAATTCATTTAGTGCTAGGGTTTGAGCATCCCCATTTCCAGTTTCTGAGAAAATTAAACATGATGCACACTAAGACCAAGCAAGGCAGCAAGGGCTGGTCTAGGGCTGTGACAGCAACTCCCGATCAGAACAAGCCCATAAAACCACTTCACTAATGTAGAACCCCGAACTTCATATCATGCATTCATTGGAAGAATGCCTAGAACTACTAGATGAACCCACCTATTAATTTCCAAAAGTTTCCAGTTATGCAATCAGGTGTTGGGGATACAGGGGAAGCACCGCGCACTCAACTCTAATCCTACATCCAGCTGTATCCATCCTTCAACACATAACCAGTTATTTCCGGAAACCGTTTACCTCGGACCTTCGAAACGCATCTACTATACAAGCTATGGCAATACTCCCGAACTACCTCCCTAGTACTGGGCGATTTCGGGGTTATCTTGCCACTAACTGCATAGGTGAGTTTTCGATGTCGGCCGTCTTAAGTATTCTAGAACTGATGCGATATATTTGTGACGACAACACCTCGGAGCTCAACTCCCCGGGACACTGCCACAACCCCTAATGACAGGAGGCATCGAGAACAATGTTCTCGTCACAAAGACATCGGAACAATCCAAACAATACTCGCGTGATCCTAAAAAAAATTTGGTGGAATTTTTGAGAGTAGAAGAGATAAAAGTAATCGTCAGGAGTCCTCACCAGAGTGAAAAGAGATGAGGAGCAAAAGAAATCCTACTCTCCGATATATATATAGGACTCAAAACATTTTCAGTGTGTGCCTAGACTCAACCGTCAATGATTCGATCAATCAGTGGGGGCTTCTAGGTCGGAGAAGGCTCTGAATACCAACTTGTAATGCCCAGGATGGGACTATACCTCCTACGTGCCGAGGCATGACTTAAAGGTATAAGCCCATTCTGGAATGATCTCAAGTTTGGTATCTTTGCACGACTCATGTAAAAGAGGGATTAAATTGCAAAAGGAGATAGTCGGCTTACACTCGCCACTTCACACAATACAATACATAAGTGAAACATCATTCAAAAACATCACAACCCGACTACGGGCGAAGATCCAAAAGAAAAGATACCAAAGCAACATAAAGCCACAGGTCCGAATCGCCCCTAGTAGAAACCACTACTGATCGTCGAAAACGTCACAAGCATACGGCCACTCTCTTCATCGAGCTCCCCGTGAAGTACTTGAACCAGCTCCTGCTTCAATCTCGGCTGAACCTGCATTTTGTGTTGAAGTATCTATGAGCCACGAGGACTCAGCAATCCCATAACCATGGGTACCAAGACTAGCAAAGCTTGTGGGTAGGAAGAGGTAAAGTGGTGAGGTTGTAGCAGCGGCGAAGCATAATATGGTGGCTAGCTTACGAGTACAAGAATAAGATGAGCATCTACGCAAACGGTCGCAACTAGTAGTGATCGCTAAAGATCGTGAACTACATACGAGTCAAACATAACCCCACCGTGTTCTCTTCTCAAAGTGAAAAGAGACAGTCACGGTTACTCACACAGTTGTGTGTTTTACTTCGGATCCTCTATCAAGTTTTCTACAACCGGACAATAACAAATTCCAATCTGCCACATAACCGCTGGCACGGCTTTCGAAAGGTTATAACCCTGCAGGGGTGTCCCAACTTAGCCCATCACAAGCTCTCATGATTAGCTGAAGTGATAAATATAATATCATCACCCCTTATCTTAGGGTAATCCGATCAGGCTCGGCATCCCGGTGCACAAGACATTTCGACAATGGTAAAACAAGTCCAGCAAGACCTCCCGGCGTGCCGACACCCTGATAGTAGCCGCGCGTATCTCGTCTCAGGCCACGTCCGGATGGGTGATGCTACTGGTTATACCAGATACCTCGGGTTTCCCCAAGGCGGCCCTGCAGGACCCCCGTTTGGGACCAACACCATCAGTACTGGCCCCCCTGCTATGTAGAAAGAATCCCCGGGGACACGACCCCCTATGCAAATTTAATTAATTAATTAAGTTATTATTATGAGGCAAAATAAAACCAATGTTGGGCCTTGCTGGAGGAGTTTTATTCAAAGTCGAACTGTCAAGGGGTCCCCATCCACCCATCGTGTAAGGAACGCAAAATCAAGGAACATAATGCCGGTTTATCGGCGCCTAAGGTGGCATGAGTGGAACAAAACACCGAGCAAAAGGCCAAGCCTTCCACCCATGCCTAGTATATAGGTGTGTTATTAATAATAATAGATATTGTGATATTCCAACAACAAGTTCCCACCTGGAATGATCTTCATCTTCACCTGCAACTAACAATGCTATTAGAGGGGCTGAGCAAGCGGGTAACATAGCCAAACAGTGGTTTTGCTAGGAAGATGTCAAAGGTTAGAGGTTTCATGGCAACAAGGAGAGGCTGACATAAAAGATGGGTAGCGCGACATGTAACGATAGCATCGAGACAACTAAGCATGGCAATGGTAGTAAAGGTATCCAAGGGTATGATCATCTTGCGTGGGATTCCGCAAGGGAGAAGAACGGATCCATGAAGTAGACGGAGCAACATAGTCGAGCGAATCCTCACAGCTCCGGAACGAAACCGAAGCTAACAAGAGAAGCAACCGGAAAGAAGCAAACAACACGGTAAACACACAAGCATAAACATGGCATACGATGCACATCCAAGTATGATGCATGTCCGGTTTAAATATGCATGGCATGGCAAAGTGCACAAACAAGTACTACAAGTTAAGTGGAGCTCAATATGCAACGAGCTGCATATTGACGAAACACCACATTTTAATTATTTAATTGACTCTCGTTTATTTACAAGACAAGATTAAATGTTTTTAACATGGCAAGAGGTGAAGCATAATAAAACTACACTATTTAGGCAATTTAAATGAGGCCAGAAAATAACAACAACAATTCCGGAAAAATCCCCATGAGCATGTTTAGTAATTTTAAGCAAACAACAATTCACACATATAATGTTGTTAACATGATGCGGATGACATGATCAAGTTTTATGCAATTTATTAATTAAAGGTTAACATGAAGAGATATGAAGTATTGTCACCGTGGTGAAAGGAAAGGGTGCTACGGCAACGAACCGAAAAATGATGCAACGGCAACATCTCGGTACCGGTAACTTGTTGAGAGACCGATGCAAAAGCAAAGGTGGAGTGAGCGAGCGGAACAAGATGAAAGGTGGGGTGATCCCATCACCGGGTTCCCACGAGTCGGCGACGAGGCAACCGAGGAGCACGACAAAAGACGATACGGGCACGAAGCACACAAGTGAAACATCTCATACAACACATGCATTCCACGGGTCGTCGTCTCGGGGTTATACCTTCGGAACATTCGTTTCGGGGCGGTTCAAGTCGTCGAGGGACGTAGTGGTACACGGGTCGTAGAGGAAGTACTCGTCGCGACGGTAGTGGTACACATTCGTCGTGGTACTTGGCGGTCTCGGTCTTGCCGGTCTCGGGACTTGGCGACGGTAGTTGAACAAGGCACATGTAGTGGTACTACGCATCGGTCGTCATGGTACTTGCAGAAATCCATAGAGGTGGCCATGGCAAATCCAGTAGTGGGCTCTGGTTGGACGGACGTGAGGCAAGGAGGAGCTCGGGCATTCCAGCGGTGCGGTTGACTCCTGGCGCATGGATCCAGCAGAGAGAAGCAGGGGACCTGCTGATGCTGTTGTCGCCAGCGGCATGGACGACGGCCTAGAACTGGCGCAGGAGGAAGAAGGTCCCGCGGGGAACTTGTCGGGGCGACGTCTTCCCGCCAGCAGCGGTGGTGCTCTCCGGCGCGGGGGAGACGCGGGGTTAGCTCGGCCATGGGGATGGCGCGAGGCTGCGACCTCCTAGTGGTCGCCACGATGGTGGGGGCGAGGTGGCGCAAGCCTCGGGCGGCAGCTCCTGGACGAGGAGGTTCGCGGGGCCATGGCGCGGAGAGCTGCTGCCTGGCCGAGGCGGCGCTCGGGCCTTGCGAAGAACGGGGCGAGGCAGGGGAAGGCGCGGACGAGGGATACTGGCCCTGCCCGCGGGGCGCCAGGCGCGGCGAGGACGAGGCCGCGAGGGGAGAGCGAGGGGATTCGGGATCGAGCGAGATGGGGTGCTGCGCGAGCGAGACGAGGGATGCTGGCGGCTGAGGGAGATTGGGTGAAGGATCGAGGGGCTAGGGTTAGGAGGCGGCTGGGCTGACTGGGCCTGGCCTATGGAGGGAGGAGTTGGGCCGGCCTGCGGCGCTGGGCCGGCTTGGCAGCTAATTTACCAAATACAGAATAAAAACAAGGAAGAAAGAGAGAGAGAAAAAGAAAGAAGGGTTAGGAACAGAATTTTTGGCAGGAGGCCAATCTTCTTAGACTCATAAAAATCTGAGGAATTTTAACAAAATGGCCTGAGGTTTTTTTAGAGGAAGTAAAATCCAAACATGTTGAAAATAACTCGACATGTTTGAATTTTTAAACCCATTCAAAAGAACTCCAAAAGAGTTGAAATTATAGAAGGTGACCCTACAGACTAGATGTGATTTATGGTCAGATTTCGATCATCTATGGAGCAAGTAAAATTGCGATCCAATTTTACTAAAATGTTTCAAAGGAAGAAGTCACACTTCCCTCGATTTAAATGGACCGAAGATCCATACGATTTATTTAAGTTGAGATGCAAAAGAAATATGACATGATGGCATGATGACGTGATGCAATGCAAAAATAAATAACACAAGCGCAAACGAAACACATCGGAGAACCCGGAACATCTGGAATCTCTAGAATCTTCTGGGACGTCGGTCTTCGGGCGTCACAAAATGAGAACATCACCGCCAAGTGTCTCATGGCCAAGGCCACCAACAAGGTAACCCCAAACATCAATACTACCATCACTTCTAATCCTTCATTGACGGATTGTATTGATGAGAGTGAGGGAACTAAGGAGGGAGAGAATGAATTTGAGTTGTTCATGAACAAACTCAAGGGCAAACCCAAGAAGCATTTTTTTGCTCTCTTGGAACAACTCGGTGAGGCCAATGACATGATCGAGGCTCATGAGGAGACCATTGCTAAAATGGAAGGTCATAGTCGAGACTATGCCGATGAAATATCGGGTCTCTCTAATGCTCTAGAGGAAGAGCGTGGTCTTCGTTTTGCTCTTGAGGAGTCACACAACGATGATCATGCTAAATTAAAGAAAGATCTCGATCATGCTTTAGTTGTCTCTCGCATGCTTAACTCCGAGAAGGCAAAACTTGGGGTTGACCACGATAGACTCAAGGAGGAGTTTGTTACACTTGACAAGGCTCACAAGGCCTTGAAAGGTATGCATGCTTCCCTCAAGGAGTCTCATGATCAACTCCAAGTTTCGCTAACCAAGGAAAAGGCCATATTTCCTCGCATGGTGTTGATTGATAATGCAAATGCTACTAACCCATGTTGCGAGCATCTGCATCTTGTTGAAGAAAATGCCAAGTTGAAGAAGCAACTTGAGAAATGCCTTGTGACATGCATACAAGGTGAGAAGAACCTCAACAACCTTTTGAGCAATCAAAAGGAGGTTGTGGCAAAGGAAGGAAATGGGTTTGCTCCTAAGCCCAAGAAGAAGAAGAATGACAAGACCAAGCTACCTTCCCCTCTCCGACAAACCTTTGTGAAAGAGGGAGAGGGCGGCTCTAAGAAGAAGAACGATGCGAAGGGTGGAGGTGTCAAGAAAAACCCCACCATACCATCAAACATGGGCGACGACTTTAATCCTTCATATGTGTTATGTCGTCCTAGTGATGGTCATGTATTCGCTAAATTTGTTAGTTCTTCTTATGAGTACATTGAATGGTCTATTTGGGTTCCTAAGACCCTTGTTACTAACCTCAAAGGACCCATTACCAAATGGGTACCTAAATCCAAGCATTGATCTCTTGTAGGGGTTTGCTTCCGGTGGGGGATCATGGTTGCTTGATAGTGGAGCCACAAATCATATGACCGGAAGCAAAGACTTGGTGGTGGACGTGGATCTAGGTTCATCTATGGCCACCAACATCGAATGGGGTGATGCTTCATCTTCTAAGGTATTGGGTCTTGGCAAGGTTGTTATTTCTCATGATCACACGATCGAGAAAGTCATGCTTGTTGAGTCCCTTGCATACAATTTACTTTCTATTCGCCAACTTGCACTCATGGGCTTTGCTACATTCTTTGATATTGATACCGTGGCCCTCTTGTGGAGCAAGACTCTTAAAGTAGCCTATGTTGGACATGTCGAGAACGGTCTTTATGTGGTTAACTTCTCGAAGCAACCCACTAAGACCGCGACATGTCTAATGGCTAAAGTTGATGTGGGATGGCTTTGGCATCGCCGGTTAGCCCATGTCAATATGCGATCTTTGCAAAGTCTTATCAAGGGAGACCATGTCCATGGACTAACAAATGTTAGCTTTGCCAAAGATGGTGCTTGCAGGGCTTGCATTGAAGGAAAATTACATGAGAGGCTCACCCTCCCACGACTATCATCTACTCAAAAAGACCCCTAGAGCTCCTTCACATGGATCTCTTCGGGCCTCCATCTTTTGATAGTCTTGGGGGAAGAAAGTATTGCTTGGTGTTTGTGGATGATTATTCAAGATACACTTGGGTATACTTCTTCAAGAAGAAGAGTGAGACCCAACAAACCGTCATCAACTTTGCAAATGAAGCTCAACGACAACATGAAGCAAAGATTTTGATGATCCGAAGTGACAACGGCACCGAGTTCAAGAACTACACCTTGGATGAGTTTCTCAGTGATGAGGGGATAAAACATCAATATACAGCACCCTATACCCCTCAACAAAACGGTGTAGCGGAGAGAAAGAACTGGACTCTGATGGACGCGGCAAGGACCATGATGGCAAAATTCAAATCTCCATACAACTTTTGGGCCGAAGCCATCAACACCGCTTGTCATGCATCCAATCGGTTCTATCTCCGCAAAGGCTTGAACAAAACTCCATATGAGATACTTATCGGTAACAAGCCCAACCTCAAGTACTTCCGGGTGTTCGGGTGTAAGTGTTTCATCCTCAAGAAAGGTGTTCGTTTGTCTAAATTTGAATCTAGAGCTCATGAGCGCATATTTGTTGGTCATGCTACAAACTCTCAGGCTTACCGTGTCCTCAACAAGTCCAATGGACTCATTGAGGAAACGAGTAACGTAGAGTTTGATGAAAATAACGGCTCCCAAGTGGAGCAAAGTGGTACTTGTGATGTAGGTGAAGAAATTCCTCCTCAAGCCATAAGAAGAATGGGTGTTGGATATATCCTACCCATTGAGGAACCCCTTGTGGCTGAAGGAGAAGGACAATGTTCCACTCAAGTGGAACCATCACCAACCCAAGACCCACACGCTTCTGAAGAACAAAGTGAAGGCCCTCAACCGGACGAACAAGGCCAAGTGCAAGATCAATCACAAGATGGTGCGGAGCCACCAAATGATACACAAGGCCAAGTTCTACCCGCTGAGCAAGATCAAGATCAAGAGGAAGCTCAAGATCCATATCTAGCTCCTGACGTCGCTCAAGATGATCAACTCAGTGCTCCTCAATTATCTCTTGAGGAGCAATTGGAGCGTCGTGCTGCAAAAGTTGCCTCCAGGCTTGCTTCCAGAGAACATCACATGGAGAATATTCTTGGAAGCATCAAAAAGGGGGGTAAGCACTCGTAGACAATTAGCTAACTATTGTGCTCACCAAGCTTTTGTCTCCTGTGTTGAACCTCAGAAGGTCTATGAGGCGCTCGAAGACCCTGATTGGCTTAATGCCATGCATGAAGAACTCCATAACTTCGAGCGCAACAAAGTGTGGCGTCTGGTGCCGAGGCCAAAGGAGAACCATAATGTCATTGGAACCAAGTGGATCTTTAAGAACAAGCAAGATGCTCATGGCAGCGTCATCCGCAACAAGGCACGTCTGGTGGCTCAAGGCTACTCCCAAGTCGAGGGTATCGACTACGGTGAAACCTTAGCCCCCGTTGCTCGCCTTGAATCTATTCGTTTATTGCTTGCCTATGCTTCTCATCATAACTTTAAGTTGCAACAAATGGATGTGAAAAGTGCATTTCTTAATGGTCCTATTAATGAGTTGGTGTATGTTAAACAACCCCCGGGGTTTCAGGATCCCAAGCTCCCCAATCACCTGTACCAACTCGATAAGGCACTCTATGGCCTTAAACAAGCCCCATGTGCGTGGTATGAGTATCTTACCGAGTTGTTACAAGATCATGGGTTTGAAATTGGGAAAATCAACCCCACTCTTTTTACTAAGAAGGTCAAAGGGGAGTTGTTTGTCTGCCAACTATATGTTGATGATATTATCTTTGGTTTTTCTAACAAAGCTTTCAATGATGAGTTCGCCGCACTCATGACCACACGTTTTGAGATGTCTATGATGGGAGAGTTGAAGTACTTCCTTGGGTTTGAGATCAAGCAAAGAAGAGAAGGGATCTTTATCAAACAATCCAAGTATACTCAAGACATGCTCAAGAGGTTCAATCTAAGTGATGTCAAGCCGGCTACTACTCCAATGCCAACCAAGTGCCAACTTGACATTTATCCCAATAGTAAAGCGATGGATCAAAAGGTATATCGCTCTATGATCAGATCCTTACTTTACCTTTGTGCATCTAGACCGGATATTATGTTGAGTGTGGGAATTTGTGCACGGTTTCAAGCCTCACCTATGGAGAGTCACTTTGTGGTAGTCAAGCGAATCTTTCAATATTTGGCTCATACCCCAAACTTTGGCTTATGGTACCCAAGAGGGGCAAACTTCAACCTTGTTGGTTTCTCTGATTCGGACTGGGCGGGAGACAAAGTGGATAGGAAGTCCACTTCCGGAGGGTGCCAATTTCTTGGTTGCTCTCTGGTAAGTTGATCGTCCAAAAAGCAAAGTTGTGTGTCTCTCTCGTCCACCGGAGCAGAGTATGTGGCAGCTGGCAGTTGTTGTGCTCAAATCCTATGGACGAGGCAAACTTTAAAGGATTACGGTGTCACTTGTGACAAAGTGCCTCTTTGGTGTGACAATGAAAGTGCCATCAAGATTTCTCTCAACCTGGTGCAACACTTCAAGACGAAGCATATAGAGATTCGATATCACTTCATCCGGGATCATATACGTCAAGGAGAGATCGAGCTTCACTATGTCAACACTCATGATAACCTTGCATATATCTTCACAGAGCCTTTGGATGAAGTAAGATTTCGCGAGTTAAGGCATGAGCTAAATATCATTGATTTGAGCAATGTGGCTTGAGCACGTGCACACCCCACCATACTCTTCATATTGTCTAATCTAGATGTAGGCATGGACATAGGGGGAGCGTTGTTCTCTCAATGAACTCTCTCTCCTCCCATTATGCATAAATTGACCAAGTCTTTCACATTAGCCATCTTTGATGGTACTTGTGCTTCAAGGACGAGTTTTGGTCATGGGCCCAAGGTTAAAATCTTCGCGGCGCCATACCTCTTGACTTAAACATAGGTGGCTTCGGCCACCACCCTCTCTTGAAGAGGGGTTTCTTTTCTCTTGCTAGTGTGTGTGTGTGGTGTCTTGGTTTTCCTTGCTTGTGTGTTTCTTTTTTTTAGCTAAGCCTTGGATTTTAGTTGCCGTGGCATGCTGGGTGGTACTACCACTGGTGGTGCACGGTACTACCGCTTATAAGCGGTACTACCGCCCACCAGCGCGGTACTACCGCTGCGGGGCGGTACGTGGGGGTTATATCGGGGCAGGGGGAGGTTTCTCTCCCCCATACCCATTCGCTCGCCCCTTCGTTCCTCTTTCTCTCCCCACCAGTTCGTCGCCGCGGGAGGGCTCCGGCGGATCTCCTCCTCCGGGGTGTTCCTCTCCATTTCCTTCGGTGGAGTCGATCCCCACCTAGTCCTCTTGCCATGGATGCCGGTATTGCCCCCATTCCTCTTCTCCTCTTATCTCATTTTCATTTCTTGTGTTTTAGGGGCAATAGTGATTGCATCTCTAAATTTTTGGCTAAATATAGGCTTGAGTAGGATGGAGAAAGCAACTAGATTGTATAGTTAGAGTATGGTAGGAATATTTTTGAATTTGATAGGCTGGTAGTGCCGGATCTGACCACGGTAGTAGGGAACTGATGTTCCCCCGCCTCGAGCGGTACTACCGCTCTCCTGGAGCGGTACTACCCCTTGGGCGGTACTACCGCTTACAGGTCACGGTACTACCGCTGCCTGCCAAGTTCAAGCATGTTTTTCCATTCTTTGATCTTCTTTTGTTGTCTTCGTTGGCTTATGCTCGTTCCTTCTGGTTGGTTCGCTTGTGTTTGTGTTTGGTTCCAGGTGATGAACATCCTGAGCATCAAGCTCGCCGTATCAACCCCAATCGTGCAACCTCGAAGCGCTACCGCACATCTGAGTCTGCAGGAGGTTCCTCTAGTGATCCACCTCCACCTCAACAGAAGAAGAAGTCCATGGCGAAGCCAAAGGGAAAAACTATGACCCAAATGAGTGGCAAGGAGTTCTGGGCAAGGCGTCGCCGCAACCCCTATGAAGTCGATCAAGAACCCAGTTTGGTCAACCGTCTGTTCTGGAACCGCTTTCAGTTTGCCATCTACTTTGATGTGCTCAAGGCAAAGAAGAATCTCTTTGTGAGTGTTCGCTCCATCGACAAGGATTACCTGGAGAAAGATCCTGAGTATTTTGGCGATGCTCGTGCTCGCAGCTTAACATTCTCCAGATCATTTAGTTCAACAAGGATTTTGATGCAGATCTTGTGGCTCAATTCTATGCCACTGTCCATCTAGGGACGGATGAGGACAGAACTCTGACATGGACGACCAATGGCAAATTGCTTTCTGTCAAGTGGAAGGCTTTCATGGAGTTACTTGGGGTGGAAGACCAGGGGCTTGAGACTCCGGTTGGCTTTCGTCCTCATCAGAACACTACCTCCACTCACAAGCAAGCTCCCTGGCCCTTCTGCTCTGTGAAGGTCCACCCTGAGACTAAGAAGGTAACATATTAGTTGTCTGCCTATCTGGATATCCTTTACCACATCTTCTGTGAGACTCTCTTCCCTCGAGTTGGGAATCATGATATGGTTCACTCCTATCTTGTGGACATGCTTCTCTTTTGCCAACATCAGCTAGAAAGGAACACTGGTGAGACCCTGGATATTTCTCATGTGATGTGGTCTTAGCTCCTGTCTGCTATCTCCGAACGCAAGTGCCTGATCTATGGACCTTTCATCATGCTGCTTATTGAGAAGGCTTGGGATCATGTCTATCCCAACTTGTTGCTTGAAACTGGAGAGTTGGTGTCTCATGAGATCAAGCGTCTGAGGAGGAAGGACAAATGGGGCACTCATGCTCCCAAATCTGGAGGTTCATCCTCCGCTGCTGCTATGGAGACTGAGCAGGCTGAGGCTGAGGCGGATGATGATGATGACTATGAGCCATCTGGTGTAGAGCCCTCGTGGGCAAAGAAGCTCAAGCGGAAGATGAAGAAGCAGTTTTGCATGGAGTCTCATGGTCAGTACATGACTCATGTGGCAGAGTAGAAGGCCTGGGGACGTCACAAGGAGCTCATGCGTCAGTTGGGTGCGACTGTGGTCAGTGGCTCTGAGGAACAGGTAACCGAGGAGGAAGAGTGGATTCAGCAGCACTGCCCATGGACAGATTCCGACGCCGAGCAGTTTCAGGTCGACGACGATGAAGCAGATGACCCCGCTGGGATTTGATGTTCGAGACCTTCACCTGCTCTCACCTGGAGCCGTAGCTTAGCTCTCTGCCCTTTTGGTGTCTCGATGCCAAAGGGGGAGAGAGTTTAGGGATTTGTGTCATTGCCTTTGTGTTCCTGTTGTTTGTGCTTTCCCGTCTTTTGCTTTGGTTGGTTTTCGTGAGACCTAAGTTCCCGTCATATGGTGTGAGACATATGCTACCTTACCCTATCTTATTTATGTACCTTGGTACTCTATAGCGTGCATGCTTATCTTGTTATTTACTATGTTCTCATATATCATGCTTAGGTTGTTTGTCTCTAAAATATAGGGGGAGTGTTGATCCTAGTATGTGTGCCGTGCAGTCCAAAGCACTTATCTAGATAGCACACATCTAGGGGGAGCCCGTCTATATTTTAGGGGTTTGGGTTTTTGCGTTTACTCTATGTCATTATTCCTTTTTGTGCAAATCCCGTATTGTCATGAATCCACCAAAAAGGGGGAGATTGTAAGGGCATATTTAGCCCGATGGTGTTTTGGTGATTGATGACAATGCTTTTGCGGACTAATCATGTGTTCTAAGCTCTTTCAGATATATCTCACCTAGGCACAAGACGATTAGATGCCCCTCTAAATCTAAGGAAGACGGTGTTTCCTTTTGCTTATTTTTCGGTGGATCTGAGTAATAGGAAAGCCGTACTATTAAGAGGGGATCCGCTTTGGTAAGGTTTGGGTGGAATCAACACGTACACTTCCTTATCGCACCCACCATACCTTCCCGCCTCAATGGAGTTATACATTCCCCTCTTATATGGTTTTCCTGGCCCCAGCGGTAGTACCGCGGGCCTCAGCGGTAGTACCGCCTGAGTGCCTCAAGCGGTAGTACCACTCCACTAAGCGGTAGTACCGGTTTTTGCACTCTACGGCAGTACCGTTGCTGCTCCGTGTTACTACCGCCTCGACTCGAGAGCGTTTTTTGTGTCAGGTTTTGCGGTACTAGGAGCGGTAGTAGGGGCGGTAGTACCGCTCCCAGCGGTAGTACCGCCCTGCAACCGCGGTAGTACCGCTCTGGGTCCCCGCCCCCCTGGTGCGGCAGTACCGCTTGAAGGGAAACGGTAGTACCGCTTGATAAGCGGTATTACCGCTCGCTCAAGCGGTAGTACCGCTCTCTGCGGGGCTGAGTGGTGGGATAACGGTTGGATTGTTCCCCCCACTATATAAAGGCATCTTCTTCTTCCTTGTTGACTCACCTCTTCCCCCACATACTCCATTGTTGCTCCAAGCTCCATTTTCGCCCGATCTCTCTCCCTAGCCAATCAAACTTGTTGATTTGCTCGGGATTGCATGAGAAGGCATCGATCCACACTTCCACCAAGAGATATTTGATTCCCCCCCACTAATCCCTAGCGGATCTTGTTACTCTTGGGTGTTTGAGCACCCTAGACGGTTGAGGTCACCTCGAAGCCATATTCCATTGTGCTGAAGCTTCGTGGTATCTTTGGGAACCTCCAACTCGGTTCTGGAGATAGCCCCAACCTTGTTTGTAAAGGTTTGGTTGCCGCCTTCAAGGGCACCACTAGTGGAATCACGGCACCTTGCATCGTGCAAGGGCGTGAGGAGAATACGGTGGCCCTAGTGGCTTCTTGGGGAGCATTGTGCCTCCACACCGCTCCAACGGAGACGTACTTCCCCTCAAAGGGAAGGGACTTCGGCAACACATCCTCGTCTTCACCGGTTCCACTTGTGGTTATTTCTTTCCTTTACTTGTGCAAGCTTTACGTGTTTATCTCTTATAGCTTGCTTGTGAGGTTGTTATCCTTACTTCCTATTAGTTGTCATCTTAGTAGCATATCTAGACAACTTACTTTGAAGCTTATTTTAAATTGGTCAAGAAAAGCTAAAAATTGTTAGTTGCCTATTCACCCCCCCCCCCCTCTAGTCAACCATATCGATCCTTTCAGGTAGGGAGACAGATCGGGCGAAAATAAGCTTTTGGAGCAACAATGGAGCTTGTGGGTGTAGGTTCGAAAGTATGTCTAGAGGGGGGGGGGGTGATTAGACTACTTGTAAATATAAAAATTCTGCCTTTTGATCATGAACAGTTTTTGGCAGTTTCACAATTAT
>LR738712.1:519502736-519657243 GCA_902687465.1 Secale cereale
GATCCGGAACTTTTCCTTCCTCGAAGAATTCACCTTGCATACCAACACAAATAATGCCCCATGCGGCTGGGTTATGACCAAGAATATGCATTTTCATTTTATGTTTCCAACTAGCAAAATTTGTACCATCAAAGTAAGGACCTCTACGATAATTACCCTCACTAGACGCCATACTCTCCTAGGTTGTGAAACCAAGCTTATGGAGTCCAATGCAATGGAAACCAAAACAATGGAGACCAAAGCTCTGATACCACTTGTAGGATCGAAAGTATGTCTAGAGGGGGGGTGATTAGACTACTTGTAAATATAAAAATTCTGCCTTTTGATCATGAACAGTTTTTGGCAGTTTCACAATTATGATCAAGACAAGTATCACCCTACACATGCAATTCTAGAGTATAAGCAGCGGAAAGTAAATTGCACATGTAGTAAAGAGAGGTGGAGAAGATCAAACGCAATTTGGAGACGCAGAGATTTTTCTCGTGGTTCCGATAGGTGGTGCTATCGTACATCCACGTTGATGGAGACTTCAACCCACGGAGGGTAACGGCTGCGCGAGTCCACGGAGGGCTCCACCCACGAAGGGTCCACGAAGAAGCAACCTTGTCTATTCCATCATGGCCTACGCCCACGGAGGGCTAGCCTTACTCGGGGTAGATCTTCACGAAGTAGGCGATCTCCTTGCCCTTACATACTTCTTGGTTCAACTCCACATCTCGAAGACGGAGGCTCCCAAGCGACACCTAACCAATCTAGGAGGCACCACCCTCCAAAAGGTAATAGATGTTGTTGATGATGATGAACTCCTTGCTCTTGTGCTTCAAATGATAATCTCCCCAACACTCAACTCTCCTCACTGATATGGCTGTGGTGGAAGAAAGGATTGAGTGGAAAGCAACTTGGGAAGGTTAGAAATCAAGTTTCTATGGTAGGAATGGAATGACTTGATCTCAACACAAGGGTAGGTGGTTCTCTTCTCAGAAAGTGTAAGGTAGGAGTGGTAGTACTTTCTGATGGCTCTCTCCACGAATGAAGAGGGGGTGGAGGGGTATATATAGCCTCCACACAAAATCCAACCGTTACACACATAATTGAGCAATCTCGGTGGGACCGAAGTGAAAACTTGGTCAGACCGAAAGTTCAAATATAGAGAACGTTGGGGTTTTCGGTGGGACCGAAAATACCATCTCTGTGTGTCCGATATGAGTCAAAGGTAGGAACTTGCCAGTTTCGGTGGGACCGAAATCAACAATTCGGATATTCCGAAATGATGACAAACGGTTACAGAAGGTTGGCAGCCCGGTTTCGGTGAGACCGAACTCAAAATCGGATAGACCGAAATTTCTAGGGTTTGGAAAATAGCTGAGGTGGTTCATCTCGGTGGGACTGAGTAGGAAGAATCGGTTTGTCCGAGATTACTTATGAGTGTGTTTAGAAGTGAAAGTTGCTGATAGTTAAAGGAGATATATCACTAAGCACTTGAGCAACCAGATCATCAACACAACCTCATCCCCTTTTAATAGTATTGGCTTTTTCTATGGACTCAATGTGATCTTTGATCACTAAACCAAAAATGGAGTCTTGAGCTTTTGCCAATGTTTGCCTTAGCATTTTGAGGGTCCACTTCTTCAAACATTTCCATACCCTTATCACTGAACTTCTCTGAAATGATTCTCAAGTAACTATTAGTTCAATGATATATATGTTGTTATTAATTACCAAAACCACCCGGGGATTAGTTGCACTTTCAGTGGGGAAAGAGGTAGGTCTTCTTGATGAAGAAGACCTCCTTTTATAGTGGGGGAACAGAACCAACCATTACCTCACATCTCAGTCCGCAAAGGGAGGTAGTATCGCAGAGGGCAGCGGTACTACCACTCGCAGCGGCGGTACTACGGCAAGACCCAGCGGTACTATCGCAGAGGCACACCGTAGAGGCCGGGAAGCAAAGCAGATGAACGGGAGGGCCTGGGAAGCACTAATAGTGGTGGTAGCCGTGGTACTATCGCTCGAGAGCGGTACTACCGCTACTACTGCCGCAAAACCCGACATAAGAAAACATGTCTCGAGTCGAGGCAGTACCGGCGCTGAGCCACTACCGCTCATGGCCAAGGCGGTACTGCCGCTGCGGGATAGCGGTACTACGGCTTGTGGCGATAAGCGGTACTGCCACTGTGGACCAGCGGTAATACCGCTGGCCCCTTCCTTAGCCACATCCGCGACAACGGAAACACTCCAAAGAGGCGAGATGAAGCTGGGGTGCACAGACGATGTGTACGTTTTTATTCCACCCTAACCTCTCCGATACGGACCCCCTCTTGATAGTACGGTGTTCCCTACGACTCAAGTCCACCAAAACCAAAATGAAGGAGACAACACGGTCTTCTCTTTTAAACCTCGAGGGGAAGAAATTATCTCATGCCATGTAGATGAATATCTGAAATGCTCAATGCACACGATTAGTCCGTAAGCGCACTGTCATCAATCACCAAAACCACTTAGAGAGGGACATGTCCTTACAATCTCCCCCTTTTTCGTGGATTGATGATAACACGGGATTTGCATAGAGATAAATATAAGATAATATGAAAACCCCAAAGACTACAAAACATAGACAGCCCCCCTAGATGTGTGCACTTAATTAGAAGTGCCTTTGGAATGCAAAGTACACACATTATGATCAACACTCCCCCTATGTTTTATAGTCTAACAGTACTTGCACCAAGAGAGAGATATACGATACATCTAATAAGCTAGGATGCAAGTAATAGTAAGTGAGTAATGTAGAATCATAAGATGAGAGCATGCAATCTCACACACTACCAAGGTACTATATAAGCATAAGATATAAGAAGATAGCATAGCATATGTCTTACACCATATGATAGGATAGTCAGGTCTCGCAAGCACACACAAACACTTGTTATGAAAGTTCACGGGAGAAACACAAAGACACGACGAAAAATACATGTCAAATCCCTAAACGCTCCCCCCTTTGGCATTGAGACGCCAAAAAGAGAGAGAAAAACACCAACGATAAAAAGGTGATAGCAACTCCAGAGAGCATCCTCCTCACAGCCCTGCATGGGTGTTCGTAGCTCCATCGTCGGCAGAGGCAGGCTGGTCAGTCTCTGAATCCGTCCATGGGCAGTGCTAAGAGATCCATGCCTCCTCTTCAGTAACCCGGTCCTTAGATCCACTAGAAATCTCAACACCAAGCTGATGCATAAGCTTCTTCTGACGACTGCGAGCCTTCTTCTCATTCACATGAGCCATATACTGCCCATGTGACTCCATGCAGAATAACTTCTTCATCTTGCGCTTGAGCTTCTTAGCCCAAGACGGCTCAGCACTCGGAGGCATATACTCATCATCATCATCTTCGACCTCAGCCGCATTAGCTCCAGACGAAATCTCAGGCTCAGGGACATGAGTTCTCTAGTGCTCCTTTTGCCTCAGACGCTTCACCTCATGAGAGACCAATTCACCGGTCTCCAGCCTGTCATTGGGATAGGTATGTGCCCAAGCCTTCTCAATAAGTAACATCAGGTAGGGGGCATAGATGGGGCACTTACGCTTAGAGATGGCAGAGAGGAGCTCTGACCACATAACATGAGAGATATCCAAGGACTCTCCTGTGTTGGTTTCCTTCTCGTGCTGACAGAAAAGCAACATATCCACTAAGTAAGAATGGACCATATCCAAGTTCCCAATGCGAGGGAAGAGCGTGTTTCTGAATACGCGATGAAGGATATCCAGAAAGGGAAATAGCTCATAGGTCTTTTTCTGCGTCTCCGCGTTAACCTTCATCGTGTTGTATGGCCAAAGAGCTTGCTTGTGGGTGGAGGTAACATTCTGGTGAGGACGAAAACCAACTGGGTTGTCAAGCCCCCGATCTTCAACATCCAACAGTTCCATGAATGCCTTCCATTTGACTGAGAGAGCCTTGCCATTGGTCATCCAAGTCAAAGTCCTTTCCTCATCAGTGCCAAGATGAACCATGGCATAAAACTGGGCCACCAAGTCTGGATCAAAGTCTTTGTTGAACGCCATGAGCTTGCAGATGTTAAGCTATTCACACATCTACAGAGCTTCACCAAAATAGGCAGGATCCTTCTTCAAATAATCAATGTCGATGGAGCGGACATCAACATAAAGAATCTTCTTTGCTTTCAGCACATCTAAGTAGACAACATACTGAAACCGGTTCCAAAAAGGGCGATTGACAAGAGTTGTATCTTCGTCATGGGCAGATGGGTTGCAGCGACGGGCCACACAGAATTCCTTGGAGGACATCTCCATCACAGACTCGGCCTTCATCTTGGAAGGATGATGTGGTTGAGAGACACTTGAAGAAGCACCCGCCGCCTCAGAAGTGCGATGGCGTTTAGAGTCAGTACACCCCGGGTTGATGCGACGGTCCGGAGGCTCAGAAGTGCCATCACCTGAAACCACACTGAAAGGATCGATATGGTTGACTAGAGGGGGGGGGGGGTGAATAGGCAACTAACAATTTTTAGCTTTTCTTAACCAAATTAAAACTTATCAACAAAGTAGGTTGTCTAGATATGCAACTATATGGACAACCTATATGATGCAAAAATAACAAGCACACAAGCAAGCAAGCTAGGATATACAAAGAAAGCCTGCACAAGTAAAGGTAAGAAATAACCACAAGTGGAGCCAGTGAAGACGAAGATGTGTTACCGAAGTTCCTTCCCTTTGAGAGGAAGTACGTCTCCGTTGGAGCGATGTGGAGGCACAATGCTCTACAAGAAGCCACTAGGGCCACCGTATTCTCCTCACGCCCTCACACAATGCAAGGTGCCTTGATTCCACTAGTGGTGCCCTTGAAGGCGGCGACCGAACCTTTACAAACAAGGTTGGGGCAATCTCCACAACCGAATTGGAGGCTCCCAACGACACCACGAAGATTCACCACAATGGACTATGGCTTCGCGGTGACCTCAACCGTCTAGGGTGCTCAAACACCCAAGAGTAACATGATCCGCAAGGGATTAGTGGGGGGAATCAAATTTCTCTTGGTGGAAGTGTAGATCGATGCCTTCTTAAGCAATCCCTAGGAATCAACAATTTTGATTGGCTAGGGAGAGAGATCGGGCGGAAATGAAGCTTTGAGCAACAATGGAGCTTGGGGAGGAAGAGGTGAGTCTTCTTGAAGAAGAAGACTCCCCTTTTATAGTGGAAGAGCAAATTCAACCGTTATCCACCAACTCTGCCCGCAACATGCGGTATTACCAAACGTAACGTGCGGTACTACCGCTGGCGCGACATGAGCCAGATCTAGCCCCTGTTGCGTTAAAACAACGGGCGGTAGTACTTCCGGAGCGGTATTACCACATGTCCTTACGGTACTACCGTAAGACATGGTCAGATTGGTCAGGGAAGAGTGCGGACTAAATAAATTACGCCCGTGGCTACTTCCGCAGAGTTACGATCGATGCAAAACCCTGACACGATACTATCGCTTGCTAGAAGCGGTACTACCGCGTAGGACGCGGAAGTAAAAAATTACTTCCGCTCCTACTACCGTACTAGTTACGACGCTGGGGCCGGTCACACGGTACTACCGTGTCCTTGGCACGGTACTACCGCGACGTGCAGTACTACCGTAACCCTGGAGCGGTACTGCCGTGGAGCCATGCGGTACTACTGCTTTCTTTGAGCGGTACTACCGCATGCCTCAGAGTGGTAGTAGTAGAATTCCACTATTTTGCAAAGACAAGGAAAACAGCCGGAGCTCCAGAGAAGCGAAAGAAAGGTGGTGGGAAGGAATAGATGTGTACGTGTTGATTCCACCCTAAGCTTTCCGAAGCGGACCCCCTCTTAATAGTACGGCTTTCCTATGACTCAATTCCACCGAAAAGAAGCAAAAGGAAACATCGTCTTCAATAGGTTCCGAGGGGCACTTAATCGTCTTATGCCTAGGTGTGAGATATCTGAAAAGCTCAGTGCACACGATTAGTCCGCAAAAGCATTGTCATCAATCACCAAAACTACTTAGGGACAAATATGCCCTTACAATCTCCCCCTTTTTGGTGGATTGATGACAACACGGGATTTGCACAAAGATATATGAATGAAAGATAATATGCAAACCCAGCATGTATATAAAATATAGGTAAGATCCCCCCAGATGTGTGCATACTTATGAAGATGCTTTGGACTGCACAGCGCACATACTAGGATCAACACGCCCCCTATATTTTATAAACAACACACTCCTTGCAACTAAGAAAATAACTCTATGCATGGATGCAAGGAGGATAACATGAGCACAGATTAACAGGGCTAGTGAAGCATAAGCTCACAACCTAGCAGATAGCACAGACATAATAACGAAATAAGGAGCAAAGTGCATATGTCTCACACCATATGATAGGTCCCACACACACACGACACAAACCAACGAAAGCAAACAAGGTTCGACCAACGAGAGAAAAATAAACGCGGCACAAGACACACACATGCAAATCCTACACTCTCCCCTTTGGTATCGAGACAACAAAAGGGCAGAGAGGACACCTAACACATAAGTGGCAGCTCAGGCGGAAGAGATCAGTCGTCACGCGCCTCGTCAGTCTCCTGCTGCTCCTCCTCGGAATCAGACCACTTGTATCCCTGCTTGGCAAACCACTCAGCCTCTGGAGTAATGTTCTTCTCAGACCCACTAGACACATCCTCGCCAAAAGTCCTTAGGATCTTCTTGTCGAGCCGGCGAGCCTGCTTCTGAGCAACATGTGCCTTGTATTGTCCCTTGGCCTGCATACAGAATAGAGCCTTCATCTTGCTCTTCATCTTTTTAGCCCACGAGGGCTCAGACGATGGGGGAGCATACCCTCTAGAGCTGTCATCTTCAGCTGCCTCCTCCTCAATTTCCTCCTCATCCACATTCATCTTAGCCGCAGCAGCATCCGCACGGGTAGCGGTGTTTGCCCATAGGCTCTTGATGCGGAGCTTGATAGGCTCATGACGAATCCAGTGAGGAGCCTCAAACTCTTTATCAGGATAGAGCTTCTCCCAAGTCTTGGTGATCAGCAGAAACAGATATGGACCATAGGTAGGCACTTTGCGGGTGAATATCGCAAAGAGGAGCTCACACCACATGACATGTGAGATATGAAGTGGTTGAGTCTGAGCACTACGGGCCTCCTCACAAATGAGCATCATGTCCACGAGCTTTGCATGTACCTTGTCCTTGTCCCCAATGCGAGAAAACAGTGAGTTCCGGAAGATATGATGCTTAATATCCAGAAAAGGGTTCATAACCGAAGTCTTCTGGCCACTTGCGAGCATCTTCTCCACATAATAGGGCAACAGCCGGCTCTTGTTGGCAGACTCTTGATTGGCATGAGGGCGAACTCCAACTGGAGTGTGGAGCCCCTAATCAGCAACCTGAGGCAGATCCATGAAATCCTTCCAAGTAGCAGTCATCTTCTGTCCATTGGTCGTCCAAGTCATGTTGCGTTCCTCCTTGGGATGGAAGTGAACCGAAGCAAAGAACTGGGCCACAATCTCTGGGTCAAAGTCCATATGAGAAGACATGATATTCTTAATGCGAAACTGCTCCATGAGGTCAAGAGCCTCAGCAAAATAGGCCCGGTGCTCCTCCTTCCTCATGTGATTCATGTCAATCCAGTGTGCATCCACATATAAGTTGTGTTTGCTCTTGAGCACCTCTGTGAAGATAAGATACTGCTGCTTGGTCCAGAGAAATCATCTCCATGTAACTGAGCCCCGAGATTCGCATAGGGATTGATCTTCCTCCTAGCGATGAACTCATTTGATGGAATCTCGTCCATGCCCATTATGGGGTTCTTGTTCTAGATGGCAGTGGACTTGGTTCTGCGTTGGGGGGCATTGGAGCCCTCAGGAACATCATCTTGGTTGCGCAGACGCTTTGACCCTGTGTCACGGCTGGGATTCGAGCGATGGACATTGGAACCGAAGCCACCACCTATGACACAAACACAAGAAAACGCAAGAGAAACAAAGAGAATCAATGCAAAAGCCACAGCAAAGAAAAATAAACATGTAAAAATGATAATAAGTCTGGGCTACGAAGAAGGTGTGGAGTGAACGGTAGTACTGCTCGAAGATGCGGAAGTAAAATTTTAGTGCTGCTCCGGGGGCGGTAGTACCGCGCCGAGGTGGTACGGTAGTACCGCATCTGGAGTGGTACTAAAAGTTTACTTCTGTGTCTAGCGCGGTAGTATCACATCAGAGAAGCGGTAGTACCGTGACGCATCAGAGCGGTAGTACTGCAGGCAACCTGCGGTAGTACCGCTCGGGGTTAGATCCGAATGCGGATTCGATTATGAACGCGTAAGACAAACGAGCGGTACTACGGTTGATCACAACTCCTTTGTAGCAACATACTGACTAGCATTTCTACTGCACAACTACTCTCCTACACCCTAATCTTCCATGGATAAGGCCTACAAGAACTTAAGAATAACATGCATCTCCCCAAAACCTAGAGACAACAAAAAGGCAAAAGAAGAAGGGATTTTGGGGAGAAACCTTGTTCCATGGCAAGAGGGCGAGGTGGGGAATGATCCCACCGGACGGAATGCGAGAAGAGTGGCCGGAGAAGGAGATCCGGCGAGGTCCTCCGGCACCGTTCTTGGGAGAGAGAGAGACGATGTGGGAAAATGAGTTGAATGGGTATGGGGGAGTTAGAACTCCCCCTGCCCGCTTATAACCCCCACCTGTTCAAAACGATGCGTTAGTACCGCGTATCATTGCGGGAGTACCGCCCGGGCGGAAGTACCGCTCTCCAGCGGCAGTAAAAAATTACTCCCGTGCTGGTTGCGGTAGTACCGGTAGGATCTCTTGTGGTAGTACCGTGACTGACCACGGTAGAACCGCTCCCCCAAGAAAGTGCAAGTTTCGACAAGGAAGGCTTAAGCAAAGCAACTACGGACAAGAGCACAAAAACAAGGCAACATGAAAGAAAGACAATAGACCACAGAACAACACACGAGACACCCCTCTCTGAAAGAGGTTGGTGGCCGGAGCCACCTATGATTGAGTTACTTGGTATGGCACCATGAAGAATTATCCTTGGGCCCATGACCAACACTCCTCTTGAACACAAGTACCATTTAAAATGGCAAACAATAAAGACTTGATCAATTTATGCATAATGGGTGGAGGAAGAGTTCATTGAGAGAACAATACTGCCCCTATGTCTATGCCTACACCTAGGCAAGATAATCATGTTGAATGGGAGGAGTGTGTGCAGGGTTTCAATCCACATTGCTCAAATCTATGATATTTAGCTCATGCCTTCACTCGTGAAATCTTGCTTCATCCAATGGCTTTTGGAAGATGTCTGCAAGGTTATCATGAGTGTTGACATAATGAAGCTCTATTTCTCCTCGCCGAATATGATCCCGGATGAAGTGATACCAAATCTCAATATGCTTCGTCTTGAAGTGTTGCACCGGGTTGAGAGAAATTTTGATGGCACTTTCATTGTCACACCAAAGAGGCACTTTGTCACAAGTGACACAGTAATCCTTTAAAGTTTGCCTCATCCATAAAAGTTGTGCACAACAACTGCCAGTTGCCACATACTCTGCTTCGGTGGACGAGAGAGACACACAACTTTGCTTCTTGGAAGACGAACTTACCAAAGAGCAACCAAGGAATTGGCACCCTTCGGAAGTGGACTTCCTATAGACTTTGTCTCCGCCCAATCCGAATCAGAGAAACCTACAAGGTTGAAGTTTTCTCCTCTTGGGTACCATAAGCCAAAGTTTGGGGTATGAGCCAAATATCTAAAGATTCGTTTGACTGCCACAAAGTGACTTTCCTTAGGTGATGCTTGAAACCGTGCACAGATTCCCACACTCAACATAATATCCACTCTATATGCACAAAGGTAAAGCAAGGATCCAATCATAGAACGGTATACCTTTTGATCCACCGCTTTACCATTGGGATCAATATCAAGTTAGCACTTGGTAGGCATTGGAGTAGTAGCCGGCTTGACATCACTTAGATTAAACCTCTTGAGCATGTCTTGAGTGTATTTGTCTTGTTTGACGAAGATTCCTTCTCTTCTTTGCTTAATCTCAAATACAAGGAAGAACTCCAACTCTCCCATCATGGACATCTCAAAATGAGTGGTCATGAGTGCGGCAAACTCATCATTGAAAACTTTGTTAGGTGAACCAAAGATAATATCATCAACATATAGTTGGCAGACAAACAACTCCCCCTTGAGCTTCTTAGTAAAAAGAGTGGGGGTCGATTTTCCCAATTTCAAACCCACGATCTTGCAACAAATCGGTAAGATGCTTATACCACGCACGTGGGGCTTGTTTAAGGCCATAGAGCGCCTTATGGAGTTGATACACGTGATTGGGGAACTTAGGATCCTCAAACCCCGGGGGTTGTTTGACATACACTAACTCATTAATAGGACCATTAAGAAACACACTTTTCACATCCATTTGTTGCAATTTAAAGTTATGATGAGAAGCATAGGCAAGCAACAAACGAATAGATTCAAGGCGAGCAACGGGGGCAAAGGTTTCACCGTAGTCGATACCCTCGACTTGGGAGTAGCCTTGAGCCATCAAACGAGCCTTGTTGTGAATGACAATGCCGCGAGCATCTTGCTTGTTCTTAAAGATCCACTTGGTTCCAATGACATTATGGTTCTCCTTTGGCCTTGGCACTAGACGCCACACTTTTTTGTGCTCGAAGTTATGGAGTTCTTCATGCATGGCATTGAGCCAATCGGGGTCTTCGAGTGCCTCATAGACCTTTTGAGGTTCAACACAAGAGACAAAAGCTTGATGAGCACAATAGTTTGCTAATTGTCTACGAGTGCTTACCCCCTTTGTGATGCTTCCAAGAATATTCTCCATGTGATGCTCTCTAAAGGCGACGCTGGAAGCAACTTTAGCAGCACGGCGCTCCAATTGCTCTTCAAGTGGTAATTGAGGAGCTTTGAGTTGATCATCTTGAGTGTCGTCAAGAGCTTGATCTTGATCTTGAGCTTCATCTTGATCTTGATCATGCTCAGACGAGGGAACTTGGCCTTGTGCATCATTTGGTGGCTCACCACCATCTTGTGGTTGATCTTGCACTTGGCCTTGTTCGCCCGGTTAAGGGCCTTCACGTTGTTCTTCGGAAGCGTGTGGGTCTTGGGTTGATGATGGTTCCACTTGAGTGGAACATTTTCCTTCTCCTTTGGCCACAAGGGGTTCCTCAATGGGTAGGATATAACCAACACCCATTCTTGTTATGGCTTGAGGAGGAATTTCATCACCTACATCACAAGTACCACTTTGCTCCACTTGGGAGCCACTATTCTCATCAAACTCTACATTACACGTCTCCTCAATGAGTACATTTGACTTGTTGAGGACACGGTAAGCATGAGAGTTTGTAGCATAACCAACAAATATGCCATCATGAGCTCTAGTTTCAAATTTAGACAAAGAAGCACCTTTCTTGAGGATGAAACACTTACACCCGAACACCCGGAAGTACTTGAGATTGGGCTTGTTACCGGTAAGAATCTCATACGGAGTTTTGTTCAAGCCTTTGCGGAGATAGAGTCGATTGGATGCATGACAAGATGTGTTGATGGCTTCGGCCCAAAAGTTGTATGGAGACTTGAATTCTGCCATCATGGTCCTTGCCGCGTCCATCAATGTCTAGTTCTTTCTCTCCACTACACCATTTTGTTGAGGGGTATAAGGTGCGGCATATTGATGTTTGATCCCCTCATCACTAAGAAACTCATCCAAGGTGTAGTTCTTGAACTCGGTGCCGTTGTCACTTCGGATCATCAAGATCTTTGCCTCATGTTGACGTTGAGCTTCATTTGCAAAGTTCATGACGGTTTGTTGGGTCTCAATCTTCTTCTTTAAGAAATATACCCAAGTGTATCTTCAATAATCATCTACAATCACCAAGAAATATTTTCTACCCCTAAGACTATCAAAGGATCGAGGCCCAAAGAGATCCTTGTGAAGGAGCTCTAACGGTCTTTTTGAGTAGATGATAGTTGTGGGAGGGTGATCCTTCTCATGTATCTTTCCTTCAATACAAGCACTACAAGCATGATCTTTGGCAAAGCTAACATTTGCTAGTCCACGGACATGGTCCCCCTGGAGAAGACTTTGCAAAGATCTAATATTGACATGGGCTGAACGGCGATGCCAAAGCCATCGCACATCAACTTTAGCCATTAGGCAAGTCACGGTCTTAGTGGGTTGCTCCGAGAAGTTAACCACATAGAGACCATTCTCGACATGCCCAACATAGGTTACTTTAAGAGTCTTGCTCCACAAGAGGGCCACGGTATCAATATCAAAGAATATGGCAAAGCCCATGAGTGCAAGTTGATCAATAGAAAGTAAGTTGTATGAAGGGGACTCAACAAGCATGACGTTCTCGATCATGAGATCATGAGAAACGACAACCTTGCCAAGCCCCAATACCTTAGAAGATGAAGCATCACCCCATTCGACATTGGTGGCCATAGATGAACCTTGATGCACGTCCACCACCAAGTCTTTGCTTCCAGTCATATGATTTGTGGCTCCACTATCGAGCAACCATGATCCCCCACCGGAAGCAAGCTCCTACAAGAGATCAATGCTTGGATTTAGGTACCCATTTGGTAATGGGTCGTTTGAGGTTAGTAACAAGGGTCTTAGGCACCCAAATAGACCATTCAATGTACTCATAAGAAGAACCAACAAATTTAGCAAAAACATGTCCATCACTAGCACGGCATAAAACATAGGAAGGATTAAAGTCGCCGGCTATGTTTGATGGCATGGCGGGGGTTTTCTTGACTCCACCACTCGTCACATTGTTCTTCTTCTTAGGAACACCCTCTCCCTCTTTCACAAAGTTTTGCTTGAGAGGAGGAGTTTTCTTGGTCTTGTCGTTCTTCTTCTTCTTGGGCTTAGGAGCAAACCCAATTTCTTCCTTTGCCACAACTTCCTTTTGATTGCTCAAAAGATCGTTGAGGTTCTTCTCTCCTTGTATACATGACACAAGGCCTTTCTCAAGTTGCTCCTTCAACTTGGCATTCTCTTGAACAAGATGCACATGCTCGCAACATGGGTTAGTAGCATTTGCATTATCAATTAAAACCATGCGAGGAAAGATAGCTTTCTCCTTGGTTAGCGAAACTTGAAGTTGATCATAAGACTCCTTGAGGCTAGTATGTACACCTTTCAAGACCTTGTGAGCCTTGTCAAGCGTAACAAACTCCTGCTTGAGTCTAGCATGGTCAACCAAAAGCTTTGCCTTCTCGGAATTGAGCACACGAGAGACAACTAAAGCATGATCAAGATCTTTCCTTAATTTAGCGTGATCATCGTTGTGTGACTCCTCAAGAGCTAAACGAAGTTCACGCTCTTCCTCAAGAGCATTAGAGAGATCCGATATCTCATCGGCATAGTCTCGACTATGACCCTCCAATGGTCTCCTCGTGAGCCCCGATCATGTCATTGGCCTAACCGAGTTGTTCCAAGAGAGCAACGAAGTGCTTCTTGGGTTTGCCCTTGAGTTTACTCATAAACAACTCAAATTCATTTTCTTCCTCATTTGCCCCCTCACTCTCATCAATACAATCCGTTAATGAAGGATTAGAGGTGATGGTAGAATTGATGTTGGGGGTTACCTTGTTGGTGGCCTTAGCCATGAGGCACTTGGCGGTGATGTTCTCATTTGTTGAGTCAAAGAGAGATGATCGTGGAGTAGTTGTAATGGCAATGGTGGCTATAGTGACCATATCATCCTCTTCATCCTATTCATCATCATCATCCTCAACATATTCTTCTTGGGCCATCAAGCCTTTGGGAGGGGTCTTCTTGTTAAAGTTATTCTTGTTGGGATAAGACTTGGCCTTGTCCTTTCGGATAAGCCTTCCTCCATTGTCTTCTCTTTTCACATATGAGCAATCTACAACAAAATGGCTCACATTGCCACAGTTATAGCACGTCCTCACTCGTTGCTTGCCCTTGTTGGCACTTGAATTGTTTTTGTTGAAATTGGGCCTTGAGTTCTTCTTGTTGCCCCAAAATTGATGTGAAGCAAGAGCCATGTGCTCATGATAGGCATATTTGGTGTTTTCGGGGCAACAATCATCTTCATCCTCTTCTTCCTCACAAGCTTTGGCCTTCAAAGCAAGGTTGGGCTTCTTCGATCGTTGAGCTCGTAATACCGCATTGTTAGCGGTCTTATCCAAGATCCTCATGGCAACGAACTCATCCAACACTTCGCTTGATGACAAAGTGTGGAAGTCCGGTCTTTGGCGAATGACGGAGGACATTGCCTTGTGATAAGGCATCATGGCCTTGAGAAACTTGCGCTTGATCCAATTGTCATCCGTCTCCTTGTTCCCATGATCTCGAAGAGAAACCGCAAGAGTGGTTAATCTCCGATAAAGTTCACAGGGATCTTCATCTTCGATCATGGCAAACTCATCGGCTTCATCTTGCACAACTTCATAGTTTTAGCGTTGAATTCTTGCGCTTCCCTTGTACATGGAACCAACATGCTCCCATGCTTCCTTGGCCACGGTGAAGGGTCGAAGATGTGCAATGTCTTCGGGAGGGATAGCATCTTGAAGTATGCAAAGAACGGACTGGTTGAATTGATGATCCACAACTTCTCTCGGAGTTAAGTTGTAGGGATCATGTGGGTAGAAACCTTGCTCAATGATTCTCCAAAGATTAGTAGGACAATGATTTAAATGATGTCTAAAGCGAAACATCCAAGTAGCAAAATCAGAATTTTTCACGAACTTAGGAGGAGGACCAACTGAATTTAAATGTGGAGTAGGAACGGGTCCTCCATAATGGGTAGGAGGAGCAGAGTGGGCAAAAAACCCACTCCCATTCTTAGTAACCAGGACTTGCTCACTACTAGCTTCTCCCTTGTCGGGAATAGCATCCGACACGTTGGTTGTGGGACGAGCCACTTCCAACGGTGCGGTGGATAATTTAAGTCCCTCAAGTAATTCCTTGAACGTGCCTTTGACCTCGGTCGCTAGTGAGTCTTTCAATGTGTCCATAGCCACGTTGAACTCCTCACGAGAGATCGCGGTTCCCCCATCGGACGTAGGCAAGGGCGGAGTTCCACCGGAGTGTCCCTCCGTCTCGAATACGTTGTCACCCATACTCTTTGGACGGTAAAGTCCTAAAAAAGAGACGAGGCTCTGATACCAATTGAAAGGATCGATATGGTTGACTAGAGGGGGGTGAATAGGCAACTAACAATTTTTAGCTTTTCTTAACCAAATTAAAACTTAGCAACAAAGTAGGTTGTCTAGATATGCAACTAGATGGACAACCTATATGATGCAACAATAACAAGCACACAAGAAAGCAAGCTAGGATATACAAAGAAAGCTTGCACAAGTAATGGTAAGAAAAAACCACAAATGGAGCCGGTGAAGACGAAGATGTGTTATCGAAGTTCCTTCCCTTTGAGAGGAAGTACGTCTCCGTTGGAGCGGTGTGGAGGCACAATGCTCCCTAAGAAGCCACTAGGGCCACCGTATTCTCCTCACACCCTCACACAATGCAAGGTGCCGAGATTCCACTAGTGGTGCCCTTGAAGGCGGCGACCGAACCTTTACAAACAAGGTTGGGGCAATCTCCACAACCGAATTGGAGGCTCCCAACGACACCACGAAGCTTTACCACAATGGATTATGGCTTCGCGGTGACCTCCCATCTAGGGTGCTCAAACACCCAAGAGTAACAAGATCCACAAGGGATTAGTGGGGGAATCAAATTTCTCTTGGTGGAAGTGTAGATCGATGCCTTCTCAAGCAATCCCTAGGAAATCAACAAGTTTGATTGACTAGGGAGAGAGATCGGGCGGAAATGGAGCTTTGAGCAACAATGGAGCTTGGGGAGGAAGAGGTGAGTCTTCTTGAGGAAGAAGACTCCCCTTTTATAGTGGAAGAGCAAATCCAACCGTTATCCACCAACTCTGCCCGCAACATGCGGTACTACCGCACTTAACATGTGGTACTACCGCACGGCCCTACGGTACTACCGCTGGCGCGGCATGTGCCTGATCTAGCCCCTGTTGCGTTAAAACAACGGGCGGTAGTACTGCCGGAGCGGGACTACCGCACGTCCTTACGATACTTCCGTAAGACAGGGTCAGACTGGTCGGTGAAGAGTGCGGAGTAAATAAATTACGTCCGCGGCTACTTCCGCAGAGTTACGATAGATGCAAAAACCCGACACGGTACTACCGTTTGCTAGAAGCGGTACTACCGCGTAGGACGCGGAAGTAAAAAATTACTTCCGCTCCTACTACCGTACTAGTTACGACACTGGGGCCGGTCACACGGTACTACCGTGTCCTTGGCACGATACTACCTTGTCCTTGGCATGGTACTACCGCGACGTGCGGTACTACCGTAACCCTGGAGCGGTACTACCATGGAGCCGTGCGGTACTACCGCTTTATTTGAGCGGTACTACCGCATGCCTCAGAGTGGTAGTAGTAGAATGCCACTGTTTTTGCAAAGACATGGAAAAACAGCCGGAGCTCCAGAGAAGCAAAAGAAAGGTGGTGTGAATGAATAGATGTGTACGTGTTGATTCCACCCTAACCTTTCCGAAGCGGACCCCCTCTTAATAGTACGACTTTCATATGACTCAATTCCACCGAAAAGAAGCAAAAGGAAACACCATCTTAAATAGGTTCCGAGAGGCACTTAATCGTCTTGTGCCTAGGTGTGAGATATCTGAAAAGCTCAGTGCACACGATTAGTCCGCGAAAGAATTGTCATCAATCATCAAAACTACTTTGGGAGAAATATGCCCTTACACACACACACACCAAAAGAAAGCAACAAATAAACACGCATAAGCCTGCAAGAAAAGACAACACAAGATCGAAATTTGGCATGATAAAGATGGATACGGGCATCCCAACGGTAGTACCGCTACCAGGCAGTGGTATTACCGCCTACCACCTCAAACGGTAGTACCGCTCCAGGGGAGCGGTTGTACCGCTCGCGGCGGAGGACGGCAGTTTGACTGTCGTGATCAAATCCGGTACTACCGGGGGTGCCAAATTCAAAACTTCTCCTACCAAATTTAAATCCAACAAGTCTAGTAGCCTTCACCATCCTACTCACGACTCGATTTGGTCAAAAATCGATGAATGCAAAGTCTGGTGCCCCAAAAACCTAGATCTGAAAACTAGAAACAAAGAAGAGAGGAACGGGGGCAATACAACATCCATGGCAAGATGAAGGGGTGGGGATTGATCCCACCAGACGAAAATGCGAAGGACAACCCGGAGACGGCGGCCCAGCAGCGCCCTTCCACGGCAAGTTCGTCGTTGGACCAGAGAAAAGGAACGAGCGGGTGAGTCGAATGGGTATGGGGGAGACAAGAACGCCCCCTGCCCGACATACCCCCCAGTGCCTCTCCGCAGTGGAAGTACCTCGCCTTCAGGCGGTAGTACCGCTTAAGGCCATTATGCGGTAGTACCGCAGGTCGACATCGGTAGTACGGCCTAGCAGGAGCTCGTCGAGACAAGCTAGAGAAGAAAGAGGCCTATCTAAAAATAAAATGTCGAGACGAGGCAAGGAAGCAACTTAAGGAGTAAGCAATTAAGGAGCCAGAGAAGCACCCAAGGAGACAAGAAACGACACAACTTAAAACACAAATAAACCAACAAGAATCAAGAAGAAGAACCACACACCTCTCAAGGAGAGGGCGGTGGCCGAGGCCACCTATGTTTGAGTCAAGTGGAATGGCACCACGAAGACTTTAACCTTGGTCCCATGACCAAAACTCATCTTTGAAGCACAAGTACCATAAAAATGGATAATGTGAAAGACTTGATTGATTTATGCATAATGGGGGGAGGGAGACACTGGTACGCTTCTACTCTATACAAACAGTTTTTAACCCCTTTCCGCGAGGGCATTCGGAACTGTCGCCTAGTGAGTGACTGCGATAGCGAGGGTCCTTCCCACATGACCCAAAAACCATTGGGGATATGCCCTCTTGGCAAACACGCATGGCAAAATGAGGTCATGTGCGACCGGCGAGCGATCAAATACGGTTATACGTACAATAGTGCTAAAAATATCCAATTATACATGCAAAATCGTTTCCGGTCATAAGTTCATCCCACACAGTCAGTCCCAGGTAAACGTTTCCGTTCGTATATACATCCCACACAGTTGTTCCAAGGAAAACATTTCTATTCGCAGATACATCACACAGAATTTTCCTCGTTAAATCATTTGTGATGCGTTTCCATTGCACACGGTATTAACAATTTTATCATTTGCATTATTGAATGCATCACACACCGTGCATAGAAGAAACTGTGTGGCAAAGGCTGTCCATCACACACAGTTTTTATGTGGTAAACGTTTGCTCCAGGTGGCCTAACGCAAATTTTTTTCAAGAGGATGTCGTGTGTGATTGTTCATTAATTCAACACGGTTTATTCCTAGAAACTGTGTGCATTGCCTGAGGTCATCGCCCACGGTGTTTTCTCAATAACCGTTTGCAATAGAAAAACCCAAATAGCAGGCAAATTATCCTATTAATAATCCATTTATTGATCTAATTGACATTTCATATTAAGCACACAATATATTTCATAATTATAATTGAAATACATGAGAGTACATCATCATATTGCTTCAGCACTCAGCTACCTCATTACACAACTGCACCAGCACCAAGTTTCACATGCAACATCCATAACCTTCCGAAATTATCATCGTAGACGGTACATAGACGGATGTATCTCATCTGAAAAACTGCTGAAGCAGAAGGCGAATATTAAGCCTTCATTGATGTTGAAGGTCTTTGCAACTTAGGCTAGTGCTTGTGGATGATTGACCGTACATCCTTCGCACTCTTCAGGAACACTTCAATATTGAACCGTGAGTGTTGTATGAATACCTTCCTTGCCTCCTGACCATACAAGTGGTTCGGGAGGTAATCATCGGTGAACTGCTTTAGAAAGGCCCGAAAACAAGGATATGCATAAATATCTTCTCTATATTGGAAATGGGGCAAAGGAATAAAAAAGGTAAGGTATAATAGTTAGTACAATCCTATAATGAACTGATGTCTTCTTCATTGTGCAGACAAAGATCTTGTTGTTTTTTGTCGCTAATTTCTTTATCCTAACAATCTTTCTGAGTTTCTTGACTTGACTGATATTCATGGACAACTCATTTCCCCATATGCAAAAAGGGTCGAATAGTGGGTCAAAACCTCTGACAACAGGACCTACATGTGCACGACCAAATTGTTAAAAACCTAAATATTAGAATGGTTCCTGTAGTTGCACAATAATGTGCTATTAGACAACGGACCACGCACGTGCTAACCTCGATTGTAAACCTCAGTGCTTCCCATTGTTTCCCTGCAACACATATAAGGTAGTTAGTCATTAGGTTAAGCGAGGGTTTGCATGCTATCAGTAAAATATGTTGATGAAAAATAATCACATTACAGATTCATCAGATTAATTTAAGCCACAGGGAAAACCCATTTATCCAAACCAAGCATGATTAAGAACTAGGAAATATAGCACTTGTATATGTTTCTCATGTATTAAGTGCAGCCAAATTCGATTTATTCCTCACATACACAACAATACAAAATTCTACCCACGACAATTGGACATCGCATTGCAGAATTGAACCAAGCAGTTAACTAAACACCACAACAAATGAACCAAACATTAATGGAGCACCACATTACACAATATAACATACTCCAAATAGAAGATCAGATAGTTAACCAAACCAAGCATGCTTAACAACTTGGAAATATAGCAATTGTATTTGTTTATCATGTATTTAGTACAGCCAAACTCGATTTATTTCTCACATGGTATACAATAACAGAATGCACCCACAACAATTGAACATCGCATTGCAGAATGGAACCAAACAGTTAACTAAACACCACAACAAATGAACCAAATGTTAACTGAGCACCACACTGCACAATATATAACATACTAGAAGATCAAACGGTTAACCAAACCAAGCATGCTTGACAACTTGGAAATATAGCAATTGTATTTGTTTCTCATGTATTTTGTAAATAAAAATTTGATTTATTTCTCACATGGAAGACAATACAAAATTGCACCCTGAAGAATTGAACATCACATTTGCAGAATTGAACCAAACAGTTAACTGAACACGACAACTAATTAACCAAACAATTAATAACACTACAAAAAAAGACACATCCGTGACATTTTGGGGCGAACGATTTTATTTCTGTCATGCTAATGACACTTCTATGACGATAATTGTGACAAAAACCCGTATCATCATAGATGTGGTGGGCTCCTACTTCTATGACAAAAAATCATGATGGAAAATGGGCTTTGTCCTGGGCGGGCCAGGGACGCACCTGCGTGACATTTTCGGGGCCGTCCATGACGGAAAAAATCGTGGTAGAAGCGAGGGCGAGGAAAATATTGGGCAGTTCCCGGTTACGGTGGGTTGTCGGGGCGGAGCGATGCACAGAGGTTTGCGCGTTTCTCTCGTACACGTCACGTGTAATTATACTCGAGCGAGGCGTCCACCTACTAAACCCGAGTGATGGCACTACAGGCTACGCATTACTGAACCCGTGAGATCGATCGATCTGGCTGTTAACTGAACCCGGTCGAGCGACTCCTTCGCTACTACTACTAATCGAAGCTGATTGTTGGAATTTTAGTTAGCCACTGATTGCAAAATTGTAGTGTGCCTTTACAAAGAGCTAGCCCAAGTTCAGTTACCCACTTCTCAGAATTTTAGTTAGCCATTGATTGCAAAATTGTTCATTTACGTTGCTTGGCTCAATTTAGTTTGCTACTAATTACATAATGCCATAGCGTGTTAATCATATTATATACTGCGCCTATCTATGTGTTTGGTACTTACTGTTAAGAATTACCTATTTGCATGAACTTAAATAGCTACTTAAGCACGTAGATAGCTGGTGATATGTACTTCTAGGGTGCGGCAAAATTCATGTGTAATTTACGTTCCGATACCCTGTTTGTTTAAATGGTTTGTTGTTATCACTTGTAGCACTAGTATTGTTTGCATGCTCATAGACACACAACTGTCAGGTTTATATGAGGGACAACGTCTTTTTAACATATATATGTGTCAGAATCATTTTGCTTACATCAAAAAAATTACAAATGTCCGTGTTGCTGGTAAACGGTATCGACTTGTTACTGTAATACTTTGCCAAGAACTTGTTAGTTTTACTAGTTCATGTGTAATTAAATACATTGCCAAAATTGGTTAGTTTTACTAGTTTGATGTTAGTTCCTTATGGCTCTTGCAACACATTATTTATGATTGCTAACATTCAAGTTTGCAGGATCCAACTGAAAATCAGTTGGCACAACACGTAGGTTTTAAAAAACTTCCTTGTTTAAATGGTTTGCTGCTGTAACTTGTTGCTTTAATCTTCTTACCAACTTCAAGTTTTCAGGATCCAATTGGAGGTCCAATTGCACAGCAGGTACATTTTCAAAAAAAAATTGGTGTAACAGGTTTGCTGATGTAACTTGTTGCTCTAATCAACTTGTTGACTACTCAACTTTTCAGGATCCAAGAGAAACTACAATGCCACAACAAGTTCCTTTTGCAAAACTTGTTTGTTTAACTGCTTTGCTGCTGCAACCGGTTGCTCTAATCACGTTACAGGCTACTCAACTTTTCAGGGTCCAAGAGAAACTTCAATGCCACAACAGGTACCTTTTGCAAAACTTGTTTGTTTAACTACTTTGCTGCTGCAACCGGTTACAATGATGTTAATAACTACTTTTCAGCATCCAATCAAAACTCTTTAATTCCTTGTTTGTTTAACTGGTTCACTGCTCTAACTCCCAGTTGAGATGTTTTGCTAACTTCAACTTCTCGGAATCCAATCGGAACTTTAATGGCAAAACATGTTAGGCCAATATCAAAGTGCGAGGTCCCCGTGGACATTGTATCATCTCATAGCAGTGGCACTGGCCCAATTGTGCATTATGAATTGCCAAATGCTAATGCTCTAGAGGCTAAACAATTGGTAGAAAGAGATTCTGCTTCTTCACTTAGAGATGAAGTTGACATGTTGAGAAAGCAAACACACAATCACAAGCAGTACTCAAGACAACCATTCAATATTTGGTGGATTTCAAAACGAAGCAAGATGAGACTGACCGCATTGTTAATGTCCTGGAGGGAAACAATTAAATTCCCACTAAGTAAATCAAAGATGAAATGTTTTTTCCATTGTCGAATAAACTTTGTGTTGTTTGTTCGTGTAATCGATCAAACCATTTTTTTAGAGATCATGTAATATTTTTTTTTGTTTTTTGGGTTGTAATTTTTTTAGCACGAGTCTGTATTAATCGACAAGACTCTGAGACATTTCATTTTGATTGCTATGCTAGACCTACAAATATGCTAATCGGCCTAAATGTGCATTCAACAATAATAGTACTAGCTTTGCTAAAAATGTTGCTCTTCTAGCAAAAAAAAGTACAGTGGCCTGGATTATGTATGTTAGTTGATATTATTGACCCATATACAATATAAGTGTTTATATGTCTGTTAGTTTTGTACATTATTGGTTGATTGACTCTGTATTTTGAATCTTGAGACATCGCTTGTGTACATATCTAAATGGGACTACACTATATGTTGCATGTGTCATACAAGTTAAACTTGAGTTGGACACAAAGTGGTTTCAAATATTCGAATTCACATTAAACTGGCTTCCACCTTCTGAATTTGAGTATCGACATTTGTAAATCATATTCATATATGATAGTGAAATACCTCTTTGTTGTGCTTTTGAAGATATATAAAAAAGTTAGAATGA
This sequence comes from Secale cereale, assembly GCA_902687465.1. Taxonomy (NCBI): domain Eukaryota; kingdom Viridiplantae; phylum Streptophyta; class Magnoliopsida; order Poales; family Poaceae; genus Secale; species Secale cereale. The sequence continues at coordinate 519,525,641 of LR738712.1, forward strand.
TTTATAAAGATTCGTATAAGAATACTAAATGGATTAGAATTTAGTTGCCAAGGTAAACGTGAATGCTTATTGTCCCAAAATATGAAAGAAGCAGCAAAATATCCACTCCCACGTCGGCTGCCCGAAGCCAGTGTTTGCGAGATGGAAATTACTGCCTACCCCTTACACGGACAATCCATCGGCCCGATTTCCACTGTTCTCAATAGGGGTAGGTTAGTAACTTCAATTAGATGTGACACTACCGCCTCTGAGCCCATTTGGACATGGTGGGCGCCAAACGTGGGCGGCAAAACACATATTGATTCAAGCTCGTCCGAAAGACCTCTGTCTCTCCCTCCATTTTCCCATTCATACATGGTGGGCGGCAAAACAAACTCGATTTGGCCAAAATTGATGTACGCAAATATTTTTAATAAGAGCAGGTTTGTAACTTCACTCAGACGTGACGCAACCACCCTACTTGTCAGCCCCATTCATACACCATGGGCGCCAAAACACCCTCTCCACGCCCGAAATCGCTCTGGGAAAATATCGGGTAGATGCGAGATTATCGTCATGTCCCCAACCGACGAGACGTCCAAATTTTAAACGGGGGCTAAGTTCGTATCTTTGCCATATTTCAGACAGGCGCGTAGCAAAAACATGGTTCCCTATACCTCTCCCTCCATTTTCCCATTCATACACCATCCGCGCTAGAACACCATCCCCACACGAGCCTCCTTCGTTCGCCACCCCATCCATCGCCGCCGTCCTCCACCATGCTGGAGCGCTGACCGCATCCTCCAGTGCTAGAGATGGACGTTTCCCATCCACGACAATGGACCAGGAGACTTGCATCGCATCATCGGCGCTGTCATCCTCCTTGTCGGGGCTGCTCCGACGACCTTATCGTCCACCTCAACGGGACTTATCCCCCGATGGACCCGTCTACCGTCGCAGATCTGCTTCGACGCCACGGAAAGCCATCGCATCCCTGATGCCTACACGGCGCCACAAAAGAGGTGGTACTACTTCATATCTGCTCAACTTTTGATCTCAACTAGAAAAAAGATCGCAACTTGGTTACTATACTATCTTTTCAGCTCTTAGAATTTACTAGTTCTTAGTCTGAAGCAAACAATGGTTGCTAAATGGCATTTTTGTGGTTTGCAGCTTCAAATCTACCAAGGCACAGTCATAATAGGGTTTAATTTATCATGCTTAGGGTTTCCCCCTTTTATGAATACTATACGATCAGCCTACGTTCTTCGTGTCATAATAACACTGCTCCACCCATCAAGCTAAACAAGCTTAGTAGTTCAAATACGAATCTGATATTATTAAAATAGAGTCGTTCAATTGGTCAGCTAAATGTTCCTAATTTAGTTTCAAAAATGCATGTACGCTTCTAGGGTGTGGATCTATAAGGGGGCGTGGCCCACCCTGGGATTTTGGGTCGGCCCAGACCCCGATTCCCCTCTATTCTGCTGCGCTTCCGATCTCTACTCGCCCCTAGCCGCCCGCCTCGCCGGCGACTTGCCGTCCCCGGACGGCATGACTCTAGGAGGAGACGCCGGACTAATAGGAGGTCAAGAGCCGTTCGCCCAACAGTGTCACCACTGCCCGGGCGCGCCGCCATTCCTACCTTCCCAGTCCGCTCAGGGCTCAGACGAGCAGCACCCACTAAGCCAACCCGATTTATCCTGAGATACGTCCTCAATCCTCAGCAACTACTCCCAATCACCCATTTTCTGATTGATTCATTACTCATTAGGAAGGACTGGCATTAGGGTTTGGTGTGTACTGAGTGCTATCTACACTTAATGGTTCAGATATTTCAGTAATCTTTAGTACCTGTAAAGTTCACAGGGTTTCAAAATTCTGGCCCTAGGAACAAACACTATTCATGTTGGTTTGTTTGTCATATAGACATTGACACAGATTACTACTGCAGGCCAGGTTTGTTGGCAATTTTACTTGTCTTTCTTACTCATTCGGTATGATATCTAATTATTCACGTCGATTAGTTGCAAAAATTAAGTGCTAGAGCAACTTATTGATTCAGACTTTGGAGGGTCTCTTACTGCAGTTACAATTCTACATACTTGTCCTAGTAAGCTCACAAGTAATGATTGATTCACTACCTCTATGCTCGCCTTGTCATATTTGTTGTCAATATTCTTTTAGGGTGGACCACCATGTTTCAAGATACTAGAACCGCAGACATGAGTGAATAGTATTTCTCTGTGTGATCTCTTTTATCATGTAGGGGCAAAAAATGTTGCATTGTATAGAAAGAAAGTGTCATATCCACCTTTTACATAGACTATGATCTTTAACATGGAATACAATCCGCCTACTTGCTTTGTGTCGCACTACCAGCACTCCACCCTTGAAGCTAAACATCACGCCACTCATAATTCCTTAGTTTATTTGTTCAAAAACGAATTCGATATGATTCTAATGTTCCTACTTTAGTTTTGAAATGTGTGCCCGCCTGTTAGAGACATAAGAGATTTGTATTTCTGTGTGTGGTCTGGTCAGCATGGTTGTGGGGATGAAATTTGTATACGCAGGGGTTTGTACGGAGACACTGTTCGAGTTGAATTTGCAATGCATTCCATAATAATATGACTACTTTTTATGTTTCCATGAATCATAGATACTGAACAGCATCATAATGATTATGAGCTTGCGCGCATGAAAAGAATAAAGCTAAATAATGCCATGGTTGCCAAACTTGGCATTAAGGGACTGAAATCAAGTCTGGATGCAATTCAATGCAAACGCTCTCCACCTACATATTCGTGCTCAGAATATGATCCTAATGATGATTCTGAGCTAGAGGGAGACCTAAGTCAATGTAGCTCCCTCGTGGAGGAGCCAAAGGCAGATGCCCTATCTTATTCACCCATCAAGGTGCTTGCTCTAACTTTCCAAGGTTATATTGGCCGCACATATCTTGCAACTGATGCTTTGCATTGCTTCTACTTTGTTGCACTTCCATTAGCTTAGTTTACACACAGTGTATGTGAATATGCCCTGCCTATCCATTTTTAGTACATATTCCATCTGTCATCATACCATATTTATCCATTCAAATCATGTTCTAGTGTATCAGACGTTCAAAAGGAAGAGGGCAATTGCTGATCGTGGAGGAGCACGAACAAAGTATTTGGAAAAGGTAGTGACACCTGATAAATCAAATAGCCCAATTGGTGTAGTTGCAATATCACCAGACCCAGAAAACATGGCCACAACTCTAGCAGACTCTAGCCCTACTACACTGGACAACTCTGATGCCCCAACTCAGTAGACCCCAACTGCAGCAAACAGTATGATGATGCCAGTTGACATAGCACCAGCTCTATGACACAAAACCCCCATTCCAGCAAAGAGTACACCAAATCCAGTTGCCAAATCCCTATTCGAACGATACAGAGCCCCAATTGCAGCAAATAGGACCCATGTTCCATTTATTCCCAGTTTGGAAGAGCAAGCTTATATTGTTGTCATGAACTTTGTGCGCATCTTTCTTTCATGGAAAGAATATACCACACACACAGAACAATTTCCAACATTCCTCCACAACTTACGCGTAAGTAATGTACTAATCTTGTTCAGGGTAATTACTCCATATGTTTCTGCTGACAGAAGACACAAGATTTAATTCTTTTAAATAGGCGAGGACCAAACTGGATAGTGAAGACGAGCAACGGTTGCTTGCAATTTTCAAGCACTCGTTGATGAAGTATCATTCCTACCTGAGGCAAGCGCACTTCGATGGCAAGCCTATATACGAAATTTTTGTAAAGTTTTTGGTGCTACATTTATCAGACGATGACTGGAATAATCTTGTTACACATTAGTCTCGTCTGCAACGTAAGGTACTATCTATGATATTACATCATAATTTTAACTACTTTTCTGCATGTACCTTACCGTCTGACTTGTACAAAAACTGTTTGCAGAACAACTTTCATTCTCAAGGGACCACAGAAACTTGCAACTATACTACACACTGCATTGCTCTTGTGAGTACCTCTTGCCCTGTATGACCATACTTTCATAGATGGTTGATTATGTAGCATCACTGCCCATGTTAGCCTCGTTATCCTCCATTTGGTGGACGTTACAATATCGGTATCGACTCTTACATAAATTTAGAATCAATCCAATGATTTTGAAGAGGTTTAGCTCTGCATTGCTCTTGTAAGGATGGAACGTCTTCTATCACTGTACTTACATTAACAGCTACCCCCTCTGTCCCATAATGTAAGAGTATTTTGTACTGTACACCAGTGTACAAAACACTCTTATATTATGGGAAGGGGGATTGGTTCATTGTGTAGCATTCTGCATCTTATCTCCCTCGCCCACCATTTACTAAAAAGTACCAGATATATATTTAATCTTCCCAAAAAGTTGAATACACAAACAATGCCAGTGCATAAGTGTGGCCCATTGCTCTTGTCAGTACATTTTGTCCTGTAATGCTTGTAGGATTGGTATTTGATTATGTAGCCTCAATCTACAACTTATCTTCATTATCCTCTATCCCTTCTAGTATTATCATATCTATAATTACTCTCTACAAAATGTAGAGTACAAGCAATTTTTATGAAGAACATTCTGTGCTGAAATTCTTAAGTTATCTTTTCCTTGACATGGAGAAGGGCATTATAAATCCGGTGTTAACTGTCAATGTAAGTCAGTCCTTCTAAATCCTTTATCCTCAACTTATGTTTAATTTTCTCATACTCCCTATCATCAACTTCAGTTTAGTTTGTTGTTTCTATCAAAAGGCATGTTCGCAACAACTGTAAGTTCCAAGTTTTAGTTGTTAACCCAAATTCCTTATTAATATGACGCACATCACTCAATACTCCCTATATGTATGCTTGCTTTTGTGGATCTATAATCCAGTGTGTGGTGAAGCATCCCACGTTTGCACCTTGTCATATTCTATTTTATCTTACTGATGTGGCTGATGATATGAACAACATGCCATGCACATTAACCAAAATAGATACAATGATTGTCTTTGCCCTTCATCTATGCTTGTTTTGTCAACATGGTAATCCATTAATGTGGTGAAGCTCCCCGCATTATGAACAATGTCAAATTAATCTATTGATATTTTGAACTAACTCTTTATTTTCTAATTTGAAATTGGATGGAATTCATAGCATAGTTACCATATTTGTTTATATTGTTGGAAATATGCCCTAGAGGCAATAATAAAAGGATTATTATTATATTTCCTTGTTCATGATAATTGTCTGTTATTCATGCTTGAATTGTATTGTACGGAAACAGCGATACATGCGTGAATACATAGACCACAACGTGTCCCTTGTAAGCCTCTAGTTACTAGCTCGTTGATCAATAGATGGTCACGGTTTCCTGACCATGGACATAGGATGTCATTGATAACGGGATCACATCATTAGGAGAATGATGTGATGGACAAGACCCAGTCCTAAGCCTAGCACCAGATCGTATAGTTCGTAATGCTTAAGCTTTTCCCGTGTCAAGTATTTATTCCTTAGACCATGAGGTTGTGCAACTCCCGGATACCGTAGGAATACTTTGGGTGTGCCAAACGTCACAACGTAACTGGGTGGCTATAAAGGTACGCAACAGGTATCTCCGAAAGTGTCTGTTGAGTTGGTACGAATCGAGACTGGGATATTGTCACTCCGTATGACGGAGAGGTACCTCTGGGCCATCTCGGTAAGACATCATCATTATGAGCTCAAAGTGACTAAGGAGTTAGTCACAGGATGATGGATTACGGATCGAGTAAAGAGACTTGCCATGACGAGATTGAACAAGGTATCGGGCATACCGACGATCGAATCTCGGGCAAGTACCGTACCGATGGACAAAGGGAATAAAATACGGGATTGAGTGAATCCTTGACACAGTGGTTCATCCGATGAGATCATCGAGGAACACGTGGGAACCAACATGGGTATCCAGATCCCGTTGTTGGTTATTGACCGAAGAGTCGTCTCGGTCATGTCTGCGTGTCTCCCGAACCCGTAGGGTCTACACACTTAAGGTTCAGTGACGCTAGGGTTGTAGAGATACATGCACGTGGAAACCCGAATGTTGTTCGGAGTCCCGGATGAGATCCCGGACGTCACGAGGAGTTCCGGAATGGTCCGGAGGTAAAGAATGATATATAGGAAGTCCAGTTGCGGCCATCGCGTGAATTCCGGGGGACACCGGGAGTGTCCCGGGACCACCGGAAGGGTCCCGGGGGTCCACCGGGTGGGGCCACCCATCCCGGAGGGCCCCGTAGGCCGCAAGGGGAAGGGGGCCAGGCCCTGGTGGGCTGGCGCACCCACATGGGCCCCCCTCCATGCGCCTAGGGTTGAAACCCTAGGGGGTGGGGGCGCCCCCTATGCCTTGGGGGCAAGTTTCCCCCCTCTGGCTGCCGCCCCCTAGGAGATTGGATCTCCTAGGGCCGGCGCCCCCCTGGCCCCCTATATATAGTGGGGGGGAGAGAGGGCAGCCGCACCCCAAGGCTCTGGCGCCTCTCCCCCCGTCACACCTCCAACTCCTCTTGCAGGGCGCCGGCAAAGCCCTGCAGCTTTTCCTGTTGCATCCACCACCACGCCGTCGTGCTGCTGGATCTCCATCAACCTCTCCTCCGCCCATGCTGGATCAAGAAGGAGGAGACGTCGCTGTACCGTACGTGTGTTGAACGCGGAGGTGCCGTCCGTTCGGCGCTGGGATCATCGGTGACGAGGATCACGAAGAGTACGACTCCATCATCCACGTTCCTTCGAACGCTTCCGCACGCGATCTACAAAGGGTATGTAGATGCACTCCTTTATGCTCATTGCTAGATGACTCCTTAGATTGATCTTGGTGAAGCGTAGGAATTTTTTTGAATTATGCTATGTTCCCCAACAGTGGCATCTGAGCTAGGTCTTTGCGTAGCATCTTGCACGAGTAGAACACAAACAAGTTGTGGGCGTTGAGTTTGGTCAATTTTCTTGTCGTTACTAGTCCAATCTTGATTCGGCGGCATCGTGGGATGAAGCGGCCCGGACCGACCTTACACGTACGCTTACGTGAGACTGGTTCCACCGACTGACATGCACTAGTTGCATAATGGTGGCTGGCGGGTGTCTGTCTCTCCCACTTTAGTCGGGTCGGATTCGATGAAAATGGTCCTTATGAAGGGTAAATAGAAATTGCCAAATCATGTTGTGGTTTTGGCGTAGGTAGGAAACGTTCTTGCTAGAAAACCTATAGAAGCCACGTAAAACTTGCAACAACAATTAGAGGTCGTCTAACTTGTTCTTGCAGCATGTGCTATGTGATGTGGTATGGCCAAGAAGATGTGATGAATGATATATGTGATGTATGAGATTGATCATGTTCTTGTAATAGGGAATCACGACTTGCATGTTGATGAAAATGACAACCGGCAGGAGCCATAGGAGTTGTCTTAATTATTGTATGACCTGCGTGTCACTGAATAAACGCCATGTAATTACTTTACTTCATTGCTAAACATTAGCCATAGTAGTAGAAGTAATAGTTGGCGTGACGACTTCATGAAGACACGATGATGGAGATCATGATGATGAAGATCATGGTGTCATGCCGGTGACAAAGATGATCATGGTGCCCCAAAGATGGAGATCGAAGGAGCAAGATGATATTGGCCATATCATGTCACTTTATTTGATTGCATGTGATGTTTATCATGTTTATGCATCTTGTTTACTTAGAACGACGGTAGTAAATAAGATGATCTCTCACTAAAAATTTCAAGAATTGTGTTCCCCCTAACTGTGCACCGTTGCTAAGGATCGTTGTTCCGAAGCACCACGTGATGATCGGGTGTGATAGGCTCTAACGTTCGCATACGACGGGTGTAAGCCAGATTTACACACGCAATACACTTAGGGTTCACTTGACGAGCCTAGCATGTACAGACATGGCCTCGGAACACGGAAGACTGAAAGGTCGAACATGAGTCGTATAGAAGATACGATCAACATAAAGATGTTCACCGTTGATGACTAGTCCGTCTCACGTGATGATCGGACACGGGCTAGTTGATTCGGATCATGTATCACTTAGAAGACTGGAGAGATGTCAATCTGAGTGGGAGTTCATTAAAATTTGATTAGATGAACTTAATTATCATGAACTTAGTCTAAATTCTTTACAATATGTCTTGTAGATCAAATGGCCCACGCTCATGTCACCCTCAACTTCAACGCGTTCCTAGAGAAATCCAAGCTGAAAGACGATGGTAGCAACTATACGGACTGGGTCCGTAACCTAAGGATCATCCTCATAGCTGCCAAGAAAACTTATGTCCTATAAGCACCGCTAGGTGACGCTCCCGCCCCGGCAAACCAAGATGTTATGAACGCTTGGCTGTCGCGTTGTGATGATTACTCCCTGGTTCAGTGCGGCATGCTCTACAGCTTAGAATCGGGGCTCCAAAAGCGTTTTGAGCACCACGGAGCATATGAGATGTTCCAAGAGCTGAAAATGGTTTTCCAGGCTCATGCCCGAGTTGAGAGATATGATGTCTCCAACGCATTCTATAGCTCTAAGATGGAGGAAAACAGTTCTATCAGTGAGCACATACTCAAGATTTTTGGGTTGCACAACCGCTTGTCTCAGTTGGGAATGAATCTCCTGGACGAAGCGGTCGTTGACAGAATCCTCGAGTCGCTCCCACCTAGCTACAAGAGCTTCGTGTTGAACTTCAATATGCAAGGGATGGAGAAGTCCATTCCCGAGGTGTATTCAATGCTGAAATCAGCGGAGGTGGAGATCAAGAAAGAGCATCAAGTGTTGATGGTCAATAAAACCACTAAGTTCAAGAAGGGCAAGGGTAAGAAGAACTTCAAGAAGGACGGCAAGGGAGTTGCCGCGCCGGGTAAGCCAGTTGCCGGGAAGAAGCCAAAGTATGGACCCAAGCCTGAGACTGAGTGCTTTTATTGCAAGGGAATGGGTCACTGGAAGCGGAACTGCCCCAAATACTTAGCAGACAAGAAGGCCGGCAACGTCAAAGGTATATGTGATATACATGTTATTGATGTGTACCTTACCAGCGCTCGTAGTAGCTCCTGGGTATTTGATACCGGTGCAGTTGCTCATATTTGTAACTCAAAGCAGGAGCTGTGGAATAAGCGGAGACTGGCGAAGGACAAGGTGACGATGCGCGTCGGGAATGGTTCCAAGGTCGATGTGATCGCCGTCGGCACGCTGCCTCTACATCTACCCTCGGGATTAGTTTTAAACCTTAATAATTGTTATTTAGTACCAGCTTTGAGCATGAACATTGTATCTGGATCTCGTTTGATGCGAGATGGCTACTCATTTAAATCAGAGAATAATGGTTGTTCTATTTATTTGAGAGGTATGTTTTATGGTCATGCCCCGCTGGTCAATGGTTTATTTTTGATGAATCTCGATCGTGATGATACACATATTCATAGTGTGAATGCCAAAAGATGTAAAGTTGACAATGATAGTCCCACATACTTGTGGCATTGCCGCCTTGGTCATATTGGTGTCAAACGGATGAAGAAGCTTCATGCAGATGGACTTCTGGAGTCTCTTGATTATGAATCATTTGACACGTGCGAACCATGCCTCTTGGGCAAGATGACCAAGACTCCGTTCTTCGGAACAATGGTGCGAGCAACCAACTTATTGGAAATCATACATACCGATGTGTGCGGTCCAATGAGTGTTGAGGCTCGCGGAGGCTATCGTTATGTTCTCACCCTCACAGATGACTTGAGTAGATATGGGTATATCTACTTGATGAAGCACAAGTCTGAGACCTTTGAAAGGTTCAAGGAATTTCATAATGAGGTTGAGAATCAACGTGACAGAAAAATAAAGTTCTTGCGATCGGATCGTGGGGGTGAATATTTAAGTCATGAATTTGGCATGTACCTTAGGAACTGTGGAATTGTTTCACAATTGACACCGACCGGAACACCTCAGCGTAATGGTGTGTCCGAACGTCGAAATCGTACCCTGTTGGACATGGTGCGATCTATGATGTCTCTCATCGACTTACCGCTCTCTTTTTGGGGTTATGCTTTAGAGACTGCCGCATTCACTTTAAATAGGGCTCCGTCGAAATCCATTGAGACGACACCGTATGAACTTTGGTTTGGCAAGAAACCTAAGCTGTCGTTTCTAAAAGTTTGGGGTTGCGATGCTTATGTCAAGAAACTTCAACCTGAAAAGCTTGAACCCAAATCGGAAAAATGCGTCTTCATAGGATACCCAAAAGAAACGATTGGGTACACCTTCTACCATAGATCCGAAGGCAAGGTCTTTGTTGCAAAGAATGGATCCTTTCTGGAGAAAGAGTTTCTCTCGAAAGAAGTGAGTGGGAGGAAAGTAGAACTTGATGAGGTGACAGTCACCCCTCCCGAACCGGAAAGTAGCGCAGCGCAGGAAATTGTTCTTGAGGTGCCTGCACCGACAAGGGAGGAAGTTAATGATGATGATCATGAAGAAATAGATCAAGTTACTACTGAACTTCGAAGGTCCACAAGGACACGTTCCGCACCAGAGTGGTACGGCAACCCTGTCATGGAAATCATGTTGTTAGACAACGGTGAACCTTCGAACTATGAAGAAGCGATGGCGGGCCCAGATTCCAATAAATGGCTTGGAGCCATGAAATCCGAGATAGAATCCATGTATGAAAACAAAGTATGGACTTTGGTGGACTTGCCCGATGATAGGCACGCCGTAGAAAATAAATGGATATTTAAGAAGAAGACAGACGCGGATGGTAATGTGACCATCTATAAGGCTCGGCTTGTCGCTAAGGGTTATCGACAAGTTCAAGGGATTGACTATGACGAGACTTTCTCTCCTGTAGCGATGCTGAAGTCCGTCCAAATCATGTTAGCAATTGCCTCATTCTATGATTATGAGATATGGCAAATGGATGTCAAAACGGCATTCCTTAATGGTTTCCTCAAGGAAGAGTTGTATATGATGCAGCCGGAAGGTTTTGTCGATCCAGAGAATGCTAATAGGGTATGCAAGCTCCAGCGCTCGATCTACGGGCTGGTGCAAGCATCTCGGAGTTGGAATATTCGCTTTAATGATGTGATCAAAGCGTTTGGCTTTATACAGACTTGGGGAGAAGCCTGTATCTACAAGAAAGTGAGTGGGAGCTCAGTAGCATTTCTCATATTATATGTGGATGACATATTGCTGATGGGAAATGATATAGAATTCTTGGAGAGCATAAAGGCCTACTTGAATAAGAGTTTTTCAATGAAGGACCTTGGAGAAGCTGCTTACATATTAGGCATCAAAATATATAGAGATAGATCAAGACGCCTCATTGGTCTTTCACAAAGCACATACCTTGACAAGATATTGAAGAAGTTCAATACGGATCAGTCCAAGAAGGGGTTCTTGCCTGTTTTGCAAGGTATGAGATTGAGCAAGGCTCAGTCCCCGACCACGGCAGAAGATAGAGAAAAGATGAGTGTCATTCCCTAAGCCTCGGCCATAGGTTCGATCATGTATGCCATGCTGTGTACCAAACCTGATGTGAACCTTGCCATAAATTTGGTAGGGAGGTACCAAAGTGATCCCGGTATGGAACACTGGACAGCGGTCAAGAACATCCTAAAGTACCTGAAGAGGACTAAGGATATGTTTCTCGTTTATGGAGGTGACGAAGAGCTCGTCGTAAAGGGTTACGTCGATGCTAGATTCGACACAGATCTGGATGACTCAAAGTCACAAACCGGATATGTGTATATTTTGAATGGTGGAGCAGTCAGCTAGTGCAGTTGCAAGCAGAGCGTCGTGGCGCATTCTACATGTGAAGCGGAGTACATAGCTGCTTGCGAAGCACCACAAGAAGGAGTCTGGATGAAGGAGTTCATCACCGACCAAGGAGTCATTCCAAGCGCGTCAAGCCCGATGACTCTCTTTTGTGACAACACTGGAGCTATTGCCATTGCCAAGGAGCCAAGGTTTCACAAGAAGACCAAGCACATCAAGCGTCGTTTCAACTCCATCCGGAATTATGTTCAAGATGGAGACATAGATATTTGTAAAGTGCATACGGATCTGAATGTCGCAGACCCGTTGACTAAACCTCTTCCACGGGCAAAACATGATCAACACCAGAACTCCATGGGTGTTCGATTCATCACAATGTAACTAGATTATTGACTAGTGCTAGTGGGAGACTGTTGGAAATATGCCCTAGAGGCAATAATAAAAGGATTATTATTATATTTCCTTGTTCATGATAATTGTCTGTTATTCATGCTTGAATTGTATTGTACGGAAATAGCGATACATGTGTGAATACATAGACCACAACGTGTCCCTGGTAAGCCTCTAGTTACTAGCTCGTTGATCAACAGATGGTCACGGTTTCCTGACCACGGACATAGGATGTCATTGATAACGGGATCACATCATTAGGAGAATGATGTGATGGACAAGACCCAATCCTAAGCCTAGCACGAGATCGTATAGTTCGTAATGCTTAAGCTTTTCCAGTGTCAAGTATTTATTCCTTAGACCATGAGGTTGTGCAACTCCCGGATACCGTAGGAATACTTTGGGTGTGCCAAACGTCACAACGTAACTCGGTGGCTATAAAGGTACGCAACGGGTATCTCCAAAAGTGTCTGTTGAGTTGGTATGAACCGAGACTGGGATATTGTCACTCCGTATGACGGAGAGGTACCTCTGAGCCCTCTCGGTAAGACATCATCATTATGAGCTCAAAGTGACTAAGGAGTTAGTCACAGGATGATGGATTACGGATCGAGTAAAGAGACTTGCCATGACGAGATTGAACAAGGTATCGGGCATACCGACGATCGAATCTCGGGCAAGTACCGTACCGATAGACAAAGGGAATAACATACGGGATTGAGTGAATCCTTGACACAGTGGTTCATCTGATGAGATCATCAAGGAACACATGGGAACCAACATGGGTATCCAGATCCCGCTGTTGGTTATTGACCGGAGAGTCGTCTCGGTCATGTCTGCGTGTCTCCCGAACCCGTAGGGTCTACACACTTAAGGTTCAGTGACGCTAGGATTGTAGAGATACATGCACGTGGAAACCCGAATGTTGTTCGGAGTCCCGGATGAGATCCCGGACGTCACGAGGAGTTCCGGAATGGTCCGGAGGTAAAGAATGATATATAGGAAGTCCAGTTTCGGCCATCGGGTGAATTCCGGGGGTCACCGGTAGTCCCGGGACCACCGGAAGGGTCCCGAGGGTCCACCGGGTGGGGCCACCCATCCCGGAGGGCCCCGTAGGCTGCAAGGGGAAGGGGGCCAGCCCCTGGTGGGCTGGCGCACCCACATGGGCCCCCCTCCATGCGCCTAGGGTTGAAACCCTAGGGGGTGGCGGCGCCCCCTATGCCTTGGGGGGCAAGTTTCCCCCCTCTGGCCGTCGCCCCCCTAGGAGATTTGATCTCCTAGGGCCGGCGCCCCCCTGGCCCCCTATATATAGTGGGGGGAGAGAGGGCAGCCGCACCCCAAGCCTCTAGCGCCTCCCCCCCGTCACACCTCCAACTCCTCTCGCAGGGCGCCGGCGAAGCCCTGCAGCTTTTCCTATTGCATCCACCACCACGCTGTCATGCTGCTGGATCTCCATCAACCTCTCCTCCGCCCATGCTGGATCAAGAAGGAGGAGACGTCGATGTACCGTACGTGTGTTGAACGCAGAGGTGTCGTCTGTTCGGCGCTGGGATCATCGATGACGAGGATCACGACGAGTACGACTCCATCATCCACGTTCCTTCGAACGCTTCCGCACGCGATCTACAAAGGGTAGGTAGATGCACTCCTTTATGCTCGTTGCTAGATGATTCCTTAGATTGATCTTGGTGAAGCATAGGAATTATTTTGAATTATGCTACGTTCCCCAACATATACACGTGTAAAACCTGTCATCTCTTTGCTTGTTTCAGGGTGATATGACTGATGGCATGCATAAGTTTGCTAAAGGCTGTGAGACAAACCCAACATATATTGCAGTAAAGAAGGCAACACATCTTGAAGATAGCGAGACAACCCCAAAGTCATGTCTTGATGCAGTGTTCAAGTTACTTGAGACTAGCAGTCACACAAGCTCACAAAATTCGATGTCTGAATCGGTTTGACTTCTTCACTCTCAAGTTCAAGCAGAAAGGCACTCTACAACTCAACTTCAACTTGAAGTCCAATCTCTAAGGAAGATCGTAGAGCCTCATTGCTAAACAGCTACACCTGAAAGCTATGACCGACATGCTAGGACGGTCTCACAGCCTTGCTCAGCAGCTTGCGTAGCAGCTCCCGCGCAATGCTAACCTTTCTTGAATTGTCCTCGAAGTGGTCTTGGTTCAGTATTATTTTGTTACATGCAGTGGCGCCCAGTTTTTGTAATCTCCTTCTTCACTGCGCTTTATGATCACTCGTGGCGAACTTCGATTCCTAGTGGATGTAATATACTATAAATCCTTTATTGTATAGTGTAGGTTTGTTCTAAGTTACAATGCTGAGTAGTTTTGTTCTTAATTCCTACTAGTTATCGTATATGCCATCAGTCGCTATGGAAAAAACGGAGAAAATGTGACGTAGTCGGCCGGGCCGAAACTTTCCTGGGCCTGAAAGGCCATTCGAGCCCTTCACACTTTGCGCCAGGCCCACAACTTACACGGACCTACATTCGGCCCAATGTTCGTTGGGCCTTTAGTGGACCCAGCGCTTAATTGGGCACATGTTCCTTTGGACCGTTAACAGGCTGAATATTCCGCTGGCCTGTTGAGGCCCAGAAGATACCATGAGCCTTTAGCAGGCCGAAATGCACGTTGGGCCTCAATATCCAAAAGTCGTCCACGGGCCTTTAGCAGGCTGAAATGTAGACCGAGCCATTATTGGCCCAGTTATAATACGGGCCATTACCAGGCCAAAACATATTTGCGCCTTAGTTGGCCCACTAATATCATGGGCCTTTAAGAGGCCGAAAACTTAGTACGGTCATCAACGGGCCGAATTATACGACAGGCCTCTAACATGCCCAAAGTCACGTTGGGCCGAACTGTTGCCACCTTGATCACGGGCCGTTAGTGGGCCGGATGTCGCTGTTGACACCGGATTTTGGCAACGTCATAAAAAGCAAATAAGATGGCCTCAAATGGTAAAGTGCTCAAAGTGAAAAAAGTTCCGTATTATCGAGGTGAACATCTTTGAAGTTTGGGCCATCGTCATATGATCTCATCTCGAGTGCCAAAATTATGCTCAAAGCACTGAGATTTCATATCTAGAGCAGTATTCGGTAGATTAGACCACCAAGACTGCCTTATATGGAAAAACTTTCTACATGAATTGTCTTCGCCTCGTTGAAACGGTCAATTTTGATATAAAAATCGTCCCAATCCGAGTTCGTATGCAAAAGTTACAGCCATCCGAACACAGCCCTGTCACAGAGCCATAAGTGGCGCGCCCCACCAGCCACATGTCTGATGGGTAGCGCGAATAACTGCCTATATTGCGTGACCGTTTTGGCCTATAAGATGGCTTCAAATCGAAAAACTTTCAACATGAAAGTTGTTGGTCTTGTCGCAACGGTCAAGATTGCTTTTGGGCTCTTTTCCATCCGAGGTAGTTTACCACCTCAAAAATTACCCGCAAGGTACAGCCAGTTTAAACCGAACAGTTTTGGAAAGTTCGGACAAAACCAATCCGAATTTGGCTAGGGTTTTGGACGTGAATCCAAGCCTTTTCTTTGCACGGGAAGTCCAGCCGCCTCTTATATACCTAAGGGGTGACGGCCGATTGAACAACACACAATCGATCAAATCATCTACCACTTTTTACCTTTACTTTTATCTTCTCCCTTTGTTCTTCTTCTTCCTCGATCTTCGTTCGTTCTTCTTCATTGCAGGACGGCGAACCTCGAGGCCCTAGGGGCGATCAGGTCGACCTAGGGCAGCCCATAACTGCCGCGCGCCCGGACGGGGTCCCTCCCGGGCGTGTGGGGTTTCGGGTCCTCAAAAGCGCCCGCCGGATTGTCTTGCGTACCGCGCTTCCGGACGGGTCTCCTTCGACGTGAGCTGCGGTGCATCACCCTCGGCGTCGAGTGTACACGATGACGAGTTCGTGTGCGAACACACTTTTTGGCGACTCCGCTGGGGAGAAGCTTTGAACAGTCTCCAGCATGTTCTTGCTACGAGGAGAGCATCATCAAGCGGCTGCAATCTACAACGGTAACATGTATCATCAATCTCCTTATGTAGATGCAAATAGCCATTATGTTGATGTTGCTAGATCTTTCAATGGACATGTCATGTCGGCTAGCCCTAACGAGCAAAGGCTGGCTAGTTATTCCGTTGGAGAAACTTAGAATTTACAGAATCGCAACATGCAACTTATGAATCTGAACTTTCGTGCATCGGCAACACATTTCAATATGCCGATGAATAACATGATTTGTTCGAGTGATCAATATATGACACCCAATGTACATGAGGGCATCTCACAGTTTTTTCCATCGGCAGCCGACTCACGGTTTGCGGGTTCATCCCCAAACATGCCGATGGACGGGGGAATCGGCCATGCTTCCTGTAGTTATTTGGCTGGTTATCCTCAGTCATCAGATACTATACCTCATGAGATTAATTGTTCAGGGGCATATGAAACTAAAAATATTCATGACTCGGCTCGCCTTCGCGGTTATGGCCGAGTGAATGGAGATTCTATAGGAGCAAATATGCCTAATATTGCAGGAGAAGAGGTGGCTCTGGCTGCATTAAAAAGTTTAGCCCAAAATAAGAAGATTAGTGCTATTTGCCTTGAGCAACACGAAAAGGGATTGGTTCCTGATTATGAGGCAATAAGAGTTAGGGTTTTAAAAGAACACGAAGTGTTGTCGATTGATCAAATTAGCGTGAGAAAATATTCAACAACAGTGCACACATCTTCACCTGTCATTGCAGCATGTTATACACCCCTTATACAATCGCAAAGTTTCGGCAACATCAATTCATTGCCGAAAGTTCATAAAAGTATTGGGGGCAAGCCGATCCAAGCAGGGCTGAGTTTAAAGAAAAATATTTGGCCCAAGTGGACAAGATCAAGTCAAAGCTCACAGGGAATAGCGTCAACGAATTTACTACGCCAACTCTTGAGGAATTACCGGCAGAATATCGACATGCTTATGAAGCACTCAAGAAGAAGCGTGAAGTGGGATATTTGCAAGAATACGTGAAGTGCCTTCCTCGATGTAGCAACCATGTTGGCTCTTTTGCACTTTTGAAGCAAGATGAAAAAGAAGCTTTGCAAGAAAACCAGCAAGAAAGGGTTCACTCGGCTAATACGGTTGATTCGGTTGAAACCGAGTCAAATATGACTAAGTCGTCTACAACTTAGTTGAACGGTTCCTTTAGTGACAAGACAATGGTGGATTCAATTGAAACCAAATTGACCACTGAGACGTTTAAGGTCGAGTGCATTGCATCGAGCCAGCCGGGTGCATCGTGCCAGCCGAGTACATCTTGTCAGCCGAGTGCATCATTCCAGACGAGTGCATCACCGGCTAAAGCCGCTAAAGCCGAGTGCATCAAGCCAGTTATTGCTGCGTGTACCAAAATAGAAGATGCAAGCTTCACCGAGCAAAAGAACGGTAAACGCAAAAAATTGGCCGTGCTTGATTTTTCTGGATGTGAGGAAGCTTACATGCTACCCTATGAGTTTTGTGCTAAAGATATTGATGAGCATCAAGAACAAAGTAATATGGCTGAACAAAGTTCGGTTAACGATGAACATCAAGAACAAGAAAATACAGTCGAGCAAAGTTCAACTCACGACGAGCATCCAAGTGAAATCTACTCAAGCAATCCGAGTGATGAGGCACGAGATCCAGAAAAAGAGGAAGATGCATTCGAGAATTATTCAGAAGTGGAGCAATGTATTGCTCCAGTGGTGCAACCATCTTCTCGTTCCAACGGCTTCACAAAGGTACACCTAGCCGAGAGTTTACTCAGTTTCCGATTCGGTCAAAATCATATTGTTGATGCACCCGTTAGTAAGATTCTAATTAATTTTGAAAGACCGATCGATATGAGTAATCTGTTTGTTTCGAATTATCTTGTTACTAATCATCTTGATCAACACATGGCACCATTCATAGAGGCTAATAGTGACAACTTATCGCAACCAAAGTTTTTCCCGTCATGCCAACTGAACTTTTTATTCATATGGACAACTTTGTTTGTTTCATGCCTGGCTAACATTTGGTCTCAGATGAGACGTATATTCTGTAATTATTTTGGTTGCAGGAATATAAAGCCAGGTTCAAAGTTCTCCAGGATAGCCGATTCAAGAGCATCGAGAAAGGAGAACGAAAATCAATGCATAGCCGAGTCGGATGATGTTAAACTCACACCGCTCGGTTATTTTGTATCAAAGCCGGTATCACAATATCGGTTAATGGACCAGGAGTGTACGTCCAGTGCAGGCATAGTTGATCACATCATCGGTACATCGCTGACTAATCCTATTATTATAATTGATCACGATGTCGAGCCGTCAAGACAAGAGCCAACGCAATGTTCATTCAAGCAAAATGTCAAAGATTGCAACATGATCCATCAAGTCAAGCAATCGGACAAGATAGGACGATTGGAGTTTGTTGAGGCACGATCATTTGGACAGTCGGATCAATTTGACGGCCATCAAATGTTGACTCGGCTATCTCCAGCCGATTTATCTAAAAGTGGATATGTACATGTAAATGATGATGGGGTCAAGTCTTCGAGCAAGGATATTGTTAAAAGTGCATCAAGACCAATCTTGAAGAAGGAAATTCCATCAAAGCTAAAATGGTAACATCTAGCACTGGGGGGCAACAAGAGAATTCAAAGACCGTTGCACACACAACCAAAGAAAGCAAAGGCCATGGTAAGCACAAAAGCAAAAGGCCGAAAGTCACTTTCGCGTAGTTATTAGAAAAGTACCAAAAGATAAGTGAGGGAAAGAGTGCTTATCGGTCGAGTGAAGCAAAAGCATCGAGGTCACCCCCAAGGCATAAATCTGAAGACTGGAATTGGCAAAGGAAGACATTCAGCAAGCAGAGTTCATATCCTCCTTTTGGGCCGCCAATGCCAATGTCGTGGATGCCTCCCTACGCTCATGTAAATCCATATCCATCATGGGGCAGGACCCAAGCCAGGAGAGAGACATTGTTCGGCGGAGGCTTGATGGTTTACTTTGATCAATAATGAGTTGAGTCGCCGAACAGTTGACAGTATTCCTTTGTGATGCATGATCATAATCGTTCAGCAACCGGCTTACCGTCGAAGGGTTCTAATATTCCCAGGGAGTGCCTGGACAAAGCAAGGTCCGAATTGACATAAGAAACTTACGTGGAGGCCTTTGTGACGTCCAAGTGTTGTTCTCAGACGACTATTACCCAAGAGGCTCTACCCAAGAAGCAACACACTTAAGCATATGACCGATAACAATTAACGTTCTTAGCATGCACAGCCGATGTAGTGTTGACATCGTGCTTTGATGAAGTATTTTCTGGCACGCAAGCTCTACCAGAAAACAGGGGGGCATGTGTTGACACAAGATTTTGGCAACGGCATAAAAAGCAAATAAGATGGATTCAAATGGAAAAGTGCTCAAAGTGAAAAAGTTTCGTATTATTGAGGTGAACATCTTTGATGTTTGGGCCATCGTCATCCGATCTCATCTCGAGTGCCAAAATTATGCTCAAAGCACTGAGATTTTATATCTAGAGCAGTATTCGGTAGATTAGACCACCAAGCCTGCCTCATATGGAAAACTTTCTACATGAATTGTCTTCGTCTCGTCGAAACGGTCGATTTTGATAGAAAAATCGTCCCAATCCGAGTTCGTATGCAAAAGTTACAGCCATCCGAACACAGCCCTGTCACAGAGCCATAAGTGGCGCGCCCCACCAGCCACATGTCTGATGGGCAGCGCGAATAACAGCCTGTATTGTTTGATCGTTTTGGCCTATAAGATGGCTTCAAATCGAAAGACGTTCAACATGAAAGTTGTTTGTCTCGTCGAAACGGTCAAGATTGCTTTTGGGCTCTTTTCCATCCGAGGTAGTTTACCACCTCAAAAATTACCCGCAAGGTACAGCCAGTTTAAACCGAACAGTTTTGGAAAGTTCGGACAAAACCAATCCGAATTTGGCTAGGGTTTTGGACGTGAATCCAAGCCTTTTCCTTGCACGGGAAGTCCAGCCGCATCTTATATACCTAAGGGGTGACAGCCGATTGAGCAACACACAATCGATCAAATCATCTACCACTTTTTACCTTTACTTTTATCTTCTCCCTTTGTTCTTCTTCTTCCTCGATATTCATTCGTTCTTCTTCGTTGCAGGACGGCGAACCTCGAGGCCCTAGGGGCGATCAGGTTGACCTAGGGCAGCCCATAACCGCCGCGAGCCCGGACGGGGTCCCTCCCGGGCGTGTGGGGTTTCGGTTCCTCAAAAGCGCCCGCCGGATTGTCTTGCGTACCGCGCTTCCGGATGGGTCTCCTTCGACGTGAGCTGCGGTGCATCACCCTCGGCGTCGAGTGTACACGATGACGTGTTCGTGTGCGAACACACTTTTTGGCGACTCCGCTGGGGAGAAGCTTTGAACAGTCTCCAGCATGTTCTTGCTACGAGGAGAGCATCATCAAGCGGCTGCAATCTACAACGGTAACATGTATCATCAATCTCCTTATGTAGATGCAAATAGCCATTATGTTGATGTTGCTAGATCTTTCAATGGACATGTCATGTCGGCTAGCCCTAACGAGCAAAGGCTGGCTAGTTATTCCGTTGGAGAAACTTAGAATTTATCTTCTCCCTTTGTTCTTCTTCTTCCTCGTTCTTCGTTCGTTCTTCTTCGTTGCAGGGCGGCGAACCTCGTGGCCCTAGGGGCGATCAGGTCGACCTAGGGCAGCCCATAACCGCCGCGCGCCCTGACGGGGTCCCTCCCGGGCGTGTGGGGTTTCGGGTCCTCAAAAGCGCCCGCCGGATTGTCTTGCGTACGGCGCTTCCGGACGGGTCTCCTTCGACGTGAGCTGTGGTGCATCACCCTCGACGTCGAGGGTACACGATGACGTGTTCGTGTGCGAACAGTCGCGCCGGACCATATATGGCCCATCGGCAACACGGGCCATTCCCAGGCCGAAAGACATACCGGGCTGAAATGGGCACATGTCTTCATCGGGCCTCTAATAGGCCGAATGTCAATGGCCCGTAATCAGGCCCAAATACACAGCGAAACATTAATGGGCCAGATCTGGCTTTGGGACGTAATCAGGCCATGTTTAAGCAGACTGTCAGCGTCCTGGGAACCAGGGTACCCATACTTGCCTGTCTGCGGGCCGCGACGCGCTCCTACTACGGCCTGGTACGACCTAGCTGATCGACCAGTTGCTCAAGACCCTCGCGAGGGGGCTAGACCTCACGAGAAGAACGACACCAAGACCCCCTGAGGAGCGGCCTCGGCTAGGTTGCTCCGGAGGGGCGGAGAATCCAAGGCCGAGCCTGCCTCAAGAGGAGGCAGTGATGCACCGCGCCAGCGGGTGCCAGCGCGTGCCAGCGGCACAGTTGCCGTTTTGGTGCAAAGGAGACAGCGCAGGCGCAGGTTCCCGAGGAGCAGGACAAAGGTTTTCCCTTCGGTGCAACAAGACCGAAGACCGCAAGGACGACACGGAGGATGTCACCACCGAGCCCACCACCGCGTCATCGCCTGATTCTTTTGTAGGCGAAGACCGCTTTTGTCAGGATAGGAACGTCCTTGTGTTCCCGCTCAAATGGCCGTTGTGGGATCCCTTCCCGCCTAAACATTTTGGGAAGAGGACCCTGGTTGCCTATATAAGTAGCTAGGGTCTCCACTATGGAGGCATTCTGATCAGATCCAGAAACTCCGCCCTCGCACAAAGGAGCAAGAACCCTTGCCTCCTGACCCTCTTGAGCTCCCCTCCTGAGCTTAAGAACCACTGTACTTGTTCATACTCAAGCCCTCCCGAGACTAATCCACCAAAGTAGGAAGTAGGGTTTTACACCACAAGGTGGCCTGAACCTGGGTAAATTCGTGTGTGTTTTACTTGTTGTTCGCTTGAATCTCTTCATCAGACGAGGGCGAAATGCTAGGTAGACGTGAGTGGGAGAGATCTTCGTTCACGCCCCTGTGTTCGAACTTCTTGGGTTTGCGGAGCCCGTAATCCGACATTTGCCGCACCAGTTAGGGGGCGTGTCGAAATCTCGCCTCTCCGACGACCTCGCCTCCCCTCTCCTACTCCGCGCTGCCGTGATGACCGCGGCCTGCCGCATCTGCGTGGAGGCTGGCGCTGTCCCCGTCATCCGAGCGGCATTGGCGGACCGTGCTACCCATGGGCGCTCTGCCTCCATCCCCGACGACGTTTTCGCCGACCGGGCCACCGGAGAGCAGCCTGCTCCACCACTTCCGCTCCCTGTGGCCTCGCCGACAGCGCTCTTAGTGGCGCAGAGGCTGCCCCGGCACCGGCCACCCACGGAGGAGCTCGATGCATGAGCGGCTCGCCTCGACAAGCTGCGGGGTGCTGCCGACGGGGAGTTGCCCTGCCGCGGGGTCGCCTGCATCCTCAGAGGATCCCAAGCACCGGCGTCGGCCCGGCACGTCAAGTCACACTTTTGGCGGATCGGGGCCGCCACCCAGCCGCAGGAGGCCCCACGGGCACAGGGCGCGCAGGGGCACGTCGTCACCTTCGGCCCTGGCGACCGCGCCATAGTTGTACCTGGCACGAACGACCTCCCCACGGTATGCACTCCCACCATCTGTGCAGTAGCCGTCATGAGGACCCTCATCGGCGGCGGCGCTGGGCTCAACATCCTCTCTCCCGAGGCCTTTGGTCATCTGCCCGTGTCCTACATGCAGCTCCTCCCAACCAAGCCCTTCTCAAGGGTCGCGAGCTCGGCCGTCCCGCTCAGCCAGGTCCGCCTCCGATCACCTTCGGCACACCCGCTAACTACCAGACCGAGCTCATCAACTTCGATGTTGTGCCCATCCACCTGCCCTACAATGTCGTCCTCGGCTTCCAGCCTTGGCAAAATTCATGGCAGCGACTCACCCGGGCTACAACACCGTCAAGATGCCCGGGAGCAGCGGCGTCATCACTATCAAAGGGGACGCCAAGGCCGCCCTTCAGGTCCTCGGGAACGCTTACATGGATGCCGCCGCAGCTCATTCAAATATGAAGGGGGCTCCGGAGACGCCTGAAGTCGCGCCTGCCAAGAAGAAGCAGGTCTTCTCTCAGGACCCGGCCGAGACGAAGCAGGTGCCCGCTGATGAGGAGGGCTCAGGAGCCACCTTCACCATCGGCACGAGCATGGACCCTGAGCAAGAGGCAGCATTGGTTAGCTTCCTCAGGGCTAACAAGGATGTGTTTGCTTGGAAAGCCGCTAACTTGGTCGGGGTGCCTAGGCACGTCATCGAGCATCACCTTACAGTGTGCCCCAACGCACGCCCTATCAAGCAAAAAGCACGCAGACAGGCCCCGCAGAAGCAGGCCTTCATCGTTCAGGAGGTTCGGAAGCTAGAGGAAGCACGCGTCATACGGGAGGTACGACACCCGGAGTGGCTGGCCAACCCCGTCATAGTCCGGAAGAAAGGAGG
Organism: Secale cereale; assembly: GCA_902687465.1. Classification (NCBI taxonomy): domain Eukaryota; kingdom Viridiplantae; phylum Streptophyta; class Magnoliopsida; order Poales; family Poaceae; genus Secale; species Secale cereale. The sequence continues at coordinate 519,549,304 of LR738712.1, forward strand.
CAAGGAGCGCATGTGCGTCGACTTCACGAGCCTCAACAAATTCTGCCCTCAAGACCCATTCCCTCTCCCGCGCATCGACCAGATCGTGGATTCAACGGCTGTGTGCGACCTGCTTTCCTTCCTCGACACCTTCTCGGGCTACCACCAAATTAAGATGGCGGTGGAGGATGTGGAGAAAACGGCGTTCCTGACCCCTTGCGGGGTCTACTGCTACACCTGCATGCCTTTCAGGCTAAGAAACGCGGGCGCCACCTTCCAGCGCCTGATGCACATCACCCTCGGCCCTCAGCTCGGGAGGAACGCGGAGGCCCATGTCGACGAGATCGTGGTCAAGACTACAGAGGCCAGGACTCTCATCCAGGACCTAGAAGAAACGTTCACCAACCCGTGCAAGGTGAAGCTGTGCCTCAACCCGGAGAAGTGCGTGTTTGGTGTACCCTTTGACAAGTTGCTAGGGTTCTTGATTTTACACTGGGGCATTGAAGCTAATCCAGAGAAGATCAAGGACATTGAAAGAATGAAGCCGCCCATAACCCTGAAGGAGATGCAGATGCTTGCGGGGTGTGTAACGTCCCTGGGGCGCTTCATCTCTAAGCTTGGTGAACGCGCCCTCCCATTCTTCAAGCTCATGAAGATGAAGGGGCCCTTTGAGTGGACTCCGGAGGCCGATGCCGCCTTCCGGGATCTCAAGGAATACCTCACCAGCTCGCCGGTTATGGTGGCACCACGACCCCTGGAACCCATGACTCTCTATCTCACAGCTATGCCTCACTCCGCCAGTGAGCATTAGTGGTGGAGCGCGAGGAGAGGCCCTGAAGCGCGAGGCCACGGGGCAATTTGGCATCCTCAGGACCCCCGTCGCCCCCTGACGTAGCTCCGGAGATAGATTCGACCATGGTTACTGGTGGCCCCGCCGTCCAGCAAGAAGCACTCAAGATTCTTGAAGCGCCTGAGGATCCTGCGGCGCCGACCCTCGTGGAGCACCCAGTGTACTTCATTAGAACCGTACTGCGCAACGCGCGCTCGCGCTACCCGATGCCTCAAAAACTGCTCCTGGCGCTCCTTGTCGCCTCCAGGAAGTTGCGACATTACTTCCAGGGCCACCCTATCAAGGTTGTCTCGTCATACCCTCTCGAGAAGGTACTCCGGGGCCCGAATGTCGTCGGGAGGGTCGCCGAATGGAACATCGAGCTCCAGGCGTTTCAGTTGGAGTTTAGCACCACGCGAGCAATCAAAGGAGCGGCTCTGGCAGACTTTGTGGCAGAATGGACTGACGCGCCGGAGCAGGGGGCTGGCGAGGATCGCTCGCTGGCCCCCAACGATGAAGCGCCAGGCGGATGGGTGGTATACTTCGACGACGCCTTCTCGCGCCTTGGCGCGGGAGCTAGCGCCGTGTTGGTATCTCCCACTCAGGACAAGTTGTACTACGCCGTGCAGCTTTGCTTCCAGCAAGGCGAGAAGGTCTCCAACAACATCGCAGAGTATGAGGGCCTGATTGCTGGGCTCAAGGCCGCCGTTGCACAGGGGGTCAAGCACCTCACCATCCGAGGCGATTCGCAGCTCCTCGTCAACTTCTCCAGCAATAAATACAAGCCCAAGGACGAGCACATGGAGGCATATTTGGAGGATGTGTGTAAGATGGAAAAGCGATTCCGAGGGCTGGAGGTGCAGCACATGCCAAGAGGCACGAACAAGGAAGCGGATGACATTGTCAAACGAGCCTCCAAGCGGGAGCCTCAGAGGCCGGGCATCTTCGAGGAGCGGCTGCTCAAGCCGTCGGCAACACTGCCCGCTCCTGAGTTGGCGTCCCCTCGGCAGGGGCTACCTGCGACGCCTGCAACCGGAGCTCCACCCTGCCGACCGTCCTCCAGAGCCCGCCTGCTACTCGCCGCGGAGCCCGAGGAGGGTTGCTGGACCCAAGAGCTCAAGATGTACCTGCAACACGACACCTTGCCAGACAAGGAGGAAGACGCGAAGCGCATGGTTCGACAGGCCTCGGCTTACTGCATCCAAGACGGCAAACTCTACAGGAGGCGCCCCAATGACGTCTCACTAAAGTGCATCTCGAGGAAACAAGGACGCGAGCAGTTGGCTGACATCCACGATGGGGACTGTGGTCACCATTCGTCGTCCCGCACCCTCGTGGGCAAGGCCTTCCGCAGCAGCTTCTACTGGCCCACGGCGCTTAACGACGCCACGGAGCTTGTGCAAGCTTGTGAGGCATGCTAGTTTCACGCCAAGCAGATCCACCAACCAGCGCAGGGCCTCCGGACGATCCTGCTCTCCTTGCCCTTCGTGGTCTGGGGATTGTACATCCCGGGTCCCTTTCCCCGGGCAGCAGGGGGCTACCGCTTCCTGTACGTCTCCATCGATAAATTCACCAAGTGGGCAGAGGTGGAGCCTGTTCGCGCGATCATCCAGGGCCTCGTGAGGTGATTCGGGATCCCCAGCCGCATCATCACGGATAACGGTTCGCAGTTCACAAGCAATCTCTTCAGGTCATATTGTGCTAACCTTGGAATACAGATCTTCTATGCCTCGGTGGCTCACCCCAGGAGCAACGGTCAGGCTGAACGTGCCAACGCGGAAGTCTTGCATGGCCTCAAGACGCGCAGCTTTAAGAAGAAGCTCGAGGCTTGCGGTAGGGGCTGGATCAACGAGCTCCAGTCCGTGTTGTGGTCGATCCGAACCACCACGACCAAACCCATGGGAGAAACTCCTTTCTTTCTCGTTTACTGGGCAGAGGCGGTCCTCCCTCACGAGGTCAAGCATCGATCCCCACGGGTCATGGCTTTCAACGAGGAACGCCAGGACACCGCCTAGCGGAAGGACCTCATGATCGGCGAGGAAGGCCGCCACCGAGCCGCCCTCAGGGCGGCACGATATCAGCAGGCGCTGCGGCGGTACCATTGCCGCTGCGTCCGCACAATAACACTTGAAGTTGGTGACTTGGTCCTGAGGCGGGTCCTCTCCAGGGAGGGGTTACACAAGCTCTCGCCCATGTGGGAGGGCCCGTTCAGAATTGGCCGTGTCTCTAGGCCTGGTGCTGTGCGCCTGGAGATGCAGGATGGGGTACCTATCCAGAATTCCTAGAACATTGAGCACCTCAGGAGGTTCTATCAGTAATCAAGGCTCCATGCCCGTGAAGGTCTCCGCTCGTGACACTCTCACGTAATAATGAGTTGGGGCTGTACACGCCTCGGAGTCTCCTGAGCGTTGCCTATGGGCTATCAGACGGGGCTCCCACCCACGTCCCAGTGGCAGTCCTTAGCTCCGCGCTGGCAAGAAGACGTATTGTAGGGGTCGGACGCGACCTTTTTCCCTTTTTTGGCTTGGTGTTTGGCTGTCAGCCTTTTCTACTTCCTTGGCTATCAGCCCTTCCTCTACCCCATGCTATGAAGTTCTCGTGTTTTCTTGCATTTGGTTGGAAGTCTTGCTTGGGATTTTCCCTCGCCGGTTTTAAGTTCAGCTTGTTAAGCAGGGGCTGTGCCGATTGCTCTCCTTCGCGTGCCTCGCGCGTGGGGGCTGGGACACGGTCGGTCTCGGCTCTCGCCTCGTGACCTCGCCTGGCCAAGCCTGCTCAGGCTCTGGCGTCGGACTTCTCAGTCCACTTGACCTATTCTGTCGAGCCAGCTCAGGCCTTGGCGCCTTAATCCACGCTCGGCGCTCTCAAGCGATCCCAGGGGCGCAAGCCCTCAGCAGCTCACGACGGCTCACACATACTCGGGGGCTGCGCAGGTTAGGACCCCCTGAATTCAGCCATCCTCATGGCCTGACGGGGGCTCATGACGCCAATGAGTCAGGAGCACTTCGCCTCAAGACGTCGCAGCACATAAGCTAAGTAATCTCACCCAGACCAAAAACATGATAGAAATTTCGGGGGAGGCGGAGCCACAAGCCGCCAGGCTTCTCCGCCCACACCATGAACTCCGACGACATATCGAAGGAGTGGAGCTGCAGGCGCGGAGGACGCACGGCCGCCAAACGCCACCTCGCGCCTCCTCCCCCGTCGCAGCCACGACAACCTTCGCCGCGAGAAGAGGCACTGTGCCTCTCACCGGCGACCGTGTCGGGACCTAGAAGGCCACACCTGCTCCCTCGAGGAGCCACCACGGGCGCAGCAGCATACTTGCGGGGGCGGCCGCGGCCCCTCTTCAATGGTGGCAAAGCCAAATTCTTTAGGGCCTTCCCCTTCTCCGCGGCGGACGGCTTCCTTGGTGGCGCCATGAAGACCTCGCGGCAAGAAGAAGAGCGGGGAGCGAACAAGGAGGCAGACGACGCTAGCTTGAAGATGGCTTGGGGGCTCCCCCTAGTCCCATTTATAGGACGGAGGAGCCCAACCGCCAGTCACTGGCATCACAGCCATAACGACCCCGTCATCCGCGCCGAGGAGTTGTCAAGTCGCACGGTTGCTAAGACTGCGTGGGGAGCGGAGTCGCCACGTCCCATCCAACCATCACGTGCCAGCCTGGCCCGCAGCCTTTTGGGGCCCACGGCGCTTCGTCCTCGACTAAGGCTTCGCCCCGAAGCCAACTCCGTGCGCGCCTTGGGCCCGGAGGCTACTGTCGGCGTCCTGGGAACCAGGGTATCCATACTTGCATGTCTGCGGGCTGCGATGCGCTCCTACTACGACCTGGTACGTCCCAGCTAATCGACCAGCTGCTCAAGACCCTCGCGAGGGGGCTAGACCTCGCGAGGTGAACGACACCAAGACCCTCTCAGGAGCGGCCTCGACTAGGTTCCTCCGGAGGGGCGGAGAATCCAAGGCTGAGCCTGCCTCAGGAGGAGGAAGTGACATGAGCAGTGATGCACCTCGCCAGCGGGTGTCAGCGCGTGCCAGTGGCGCAGTTGCCGTTTTGGTGCAAAGGAGACAGCGCAGGCGCAGGTTCCCGAGGAGCAGGACAAAGGTTTCCCGTTCGGTGCAACAAGACTGAAGACCGCAAGGATGACCGGTAGGATGTCACCATCGATCCCACCACCGCATCATCGCCTCATCCCTTTGCAGGCGAAGACCGCTTATGTCAGGATAGGAACGTCCTTGTGTTCCCGCTCAAATGGCCATTGTGGGATCCCTTCCCGCCTAAACATTTTGGGGGAAGAGGACCCTGGCCGCCTATATAAGTAGCTAGGGTCTCCACTATGGAGGCATTCTGATCAGATCTAGAAACTCCGCCCTCGCACAAAGGAGCAAGAACCCTTGCCTCCTAACCCTCCTGAGCTCCCCTCCTGAGCTCAGTAACCATTGTACTTGTTCATACTCAAGCCCTCCCGAGGCTAATCCACCAAAGCAGGCAGTAGGGTTTTACACCGCAAGGTGGCCTGAACCTGGGTAAATTCATGTGTGTTTTACTTGTTGTTCGCTTGAATCTCTTCATCAGACGAGGGCGAGACACTAGGTAGACGTGAGTGGGAGAGATCTTCGTTCACGCCCCTGTGTTCGAACTTCTTGGGTTTGTGGAGCCCGTAATCCGACACAGACCATTAGTGGGCTGGCCCAATAGTACCTGAGTAAATACTATGGGCCTTTAGTTGGGCCGGCCCATTCAATATTTATGGGCCACTTTTGTGCCTGTCCACGTGTCAACATTTCATAGGCGCATCTCACCTATTGGATGAGTGACATATGTGCCAACGCGGAGCTGACACGTGGTTCCGTCAGCCAATGAGAATTTTACAAGTGGAAAATCGCCATTGGTCATGGCTGTTAGCGGGTTATCTGATCCAAAACCGGATCTGATAGCTTAACGGTGACCTGTTATGGTGGATGCCATATGTCGGTTACCCTTGACGAAAGCACTTCCATGACGTGGTACTTATCGTCATGGAAGTGAACACTTCCATGATGATAATTTTGGTATTGTTATGGAACACTTCTATGATAGCACATGTATGACTATCTTGATTCTGTCATAAAAACTTTATGGATGTACATGCATGACAGAAAACGTGACCTACTATGACAAACATGCATTATCATGGAAGCGGTTTTTTTGGGTAGTGTAAGTGAGCCCCAGATTGCACGACATATAGAACATATACACTAGAGCAACATATTGCATGGTAAAATTAGATAGCGCAATTCACTAGAATTTGTTAAGGAAAGGCAATAGCTAGCAAACTGGACATGGGTCCTTATAGAGAGCCAATAAGACAAGCTACTCCTCATTCTCGGAGATATCGGTGACGATTGGCTCCTTGGACATGGAAGAGGGCGAGGTCTCCGCGTCGTGGGTGCCCTCGTCGTAGTGGTGAGTTGCCTAAGTGTCGGGGTTATGTACCCCGGGTAGGCTCATCCGCACCCAAGAGCATTTTAAGAATTTGGAACTGGCCCAGCCCCTCATGCCAACTGGGCCATACGGCTGGTACCTTGGTCGCGTTCCAGGAGGCGACATGTCCCTGGCAAGGACAATGCTACAGTTAAAGGCAATTGGCATGGCCCGCAGGCGGCGGGCCCAACCTGTCGGCCGCATTCTCGGGAGCTGGCGGGGTCCATAGGAGGCGGGCCCCAGCAACCGGCGGAGAACCCAGCAACTGAAGACACTGACATCCGGGACCTACCACCCGGTGTATTACCATTGTACCCCTGGGGGTAGGCCTGTATAAACCCCCCAGGATCACCCATGCGAAGGTTTGAGTTCAGCATTCCATGCATCCCCCCATAGCTCGGAGAAAGAGAGCTAAGCCCTGCCTTTCTTCCTCCTCTAGCAAGACAACTCTAAGAGCACATCTGTACACTTGTGATTCATAGTGATCATGCGGAGACCCCGCAGAGCAGGAATAGGAGTGTTATCTCCACGTAGAGCCCCGAACCTAGGTAAGACTCGTGCACAATCGAGATCTCACCCAATCCCGCTTCTAGAGCCCGACGTCGTACTCCTCTCCACACCATGATAAGATACCCCTGGCATATGTCGCGAGAATACTCCGATAGTTGGCACGACCATGGGGCACATGGCGTCAGCTGAAGACATGTTCTGGACCGGAACACTTTTCTGCCCCGACAAGTGCGTCGCGGCTGGCCCGATCGGCCAGCCCGGCGTGCTCGCTAGCTCCTGCACTAGCATGCAGCCCAAAGCAGGAGCAGCCTGCCTCATGAGCTGCCTTGCCGACCTCGTCGGTAAGGTCAGCCTCCCCGACGAGCTCGCTTTCGACGCGGAGTCTCTCCGCCCCGTCGACCCTCCCGCTGAGCTCTTCGAGAAGCTCACCATCGCCGACGAGCCGGCCTTCAACTTGTAGTCCGTTGGCTCCTTCGACCTTTCCATTGAGCCCAGCGAGTTTCTCATCGGCTCTGATGTAGCTCTCATCGATGTCTACCCTCACAACGTGGTCATCATCGATGACCCGCTCCCTCCTGTCGCCTGCAACATCGCAGCTGGCTCGCTCGACGCCGGCATCTTCATGGAGGTTATGGTCATTGGCGATAGCCAAGTTGTTGACAGGGTCGCTGAGAACCCATTGCGAGCAGCAATACCGGACTTGGCTACTCTTGTCGATGATGAAACCAATCCAACGACGCTCGAGGCAATCCGCCTCAAGGTCCTTGACAGCTCCAACAAGCGGGCGGCCATGCAGCACCGCGTGGAGGCTAACCAGCACGAGATCGACTGCATCAATGCCCGAATGTCGGCCGCTACTGAGCCTAGCCGGGTTGGTGCCATCCGGCAGCACGGCGCAGCCATTGGCAGTATGTTGGGAGCCGGACCCTGATATATGAGATGCTGGCGCAGAACCTGCATGCCGCGCAGGCGGCGGCAGACGACCTCCGAAATCTGGAGGATGAAGAGCTACGCACTCGGATGGAACGCCTCCAGGAGCTCCTCAACGCCGCAAACACGCAGCAGGACACCTGCAACCGCGTGCTAGCAGCTTGTAAGCAAGCGGGGAACCCGGAGGCCGGCCGCGAACACGGTGCAACCAATCGATCTCCTAGTGGCGGCGGCCACAACCAGAACCTGGGGGCGGCCACAACCAGAACCTGGGGGCGGCCCCTGGTCGCAGCCAGCGTTCTCGTTGCACTGGCGTGGCCAGCCAGCAGGCTCCCCCAAACCCGGAAGGACGACACCAGCAGGATGAACATCCGCATCCCCGCAGGGAGAGGCCGGGTTCTCCGGCGTCGGTTGACCATCCGACTCTGGGGGGCCGGCTGGGCCCGCGAGTCGGCTACTATGACGCCCGCCAATGGCTCGAGCAGCTGGCCCGATCCCATGCGATGGAGGAAGAAGATGCAGTTGGCCCGGCCTGCTTCGCCCCCCGCATCCGCGATGAGCCCTTTCCCAAAGGGTTCTCACTACCTCGAGACACTCCCAAGTACAACAGCACCGTAAAGCCGGAAGACTGGCTCATCGACTATGTCACGGCGGTCGGCATAGCCAATGGCAACAAGCGCTTTGGCGTGAAGTATGTTCCGCTCATGTTGCAGGGCACGGCCCGGACATGGCTGAACAACCTCAAACCCAACAACATCAACAGCTAGTTGGACTTCAACGAAGCTTTCGTGGGCAACTTCAACATCACTTACAAGCGGCCTCCCAAGCCTCGCCAGCTCTCCATGTCTGTTCAGGGGCCGACCGAGTCCGCTCGCGACTACATGGCACGTTGGTCTGAGCAGCGCAACTCCTACGAGGGGGTGCATGAGGTGCAAACAATCGAGTACTTTACCGCCAGATGCCGTGAGGGCACCCTGGTCAAGCCCAAGCTCATGTGCAACGAGCCGGCCACTCTAGACGAACTCCTAGCCTTGGCAGAAAAGTATGCTATAACCGACTCCTCCATGAAGTCGGAGATACGGGTTGACGCATTCGGAAAGGTGATTACGTTGAACACCCCAGCTCCGGTGATACGTCTCTAACGTATCTATAATTTTTTATTGTTACATGCTATTTTATTATCCTTCTATGATGTTTTATGGGCTTTTATATACACTTTTATATGATTTTTGGGACTAACCTATTAACCTAGAGCCCAGTGCCATTTTCGGTTTTTCCTTGTTTTTGAGTTTTACAGAAAAGGAATACCAAACGGAGTCCAATTTACGTGCCAATTTTTGATGAATTTTTCTGGACCAAAAGAAGCCCCTGAAATAAAAGAGTTGGTCCAGGAGAGCCATGGGCTGCCCACGAAGGTGGGGGGCGCGCCCACCCCAAGTGGTGGCGCCCCCCTATCTCGTGGACAGCCCGGAGACCCCCCCCCCTGACGTGAGACCTACGCCAAAAATTCCTATATATACTGAAACCTCCGGAAAGTAACCTAGATCGGGAGTTCCACCGCCGAAAGTCTCTGTTGCCCCCGAAAACCAATCTCGACCCGTTCTGGTACCCTGCCGGAGGAGGGGCATCCCTCTCCGGTAGTCATCTTCATCATCCCGGCGCTGTCCATTGATACATCTCCAACGTATCTATAATTTTTGATTGTTCCATGCTATTATTAATGATGTTTTGGATGTTTAATGGGCTTTGTCATAAACTTTTATATATTTTTGGGACTAACCTACTAACCCAAAGGCCCAGTCCAGATTGCTATTTTTTTGCCTGTTTTAGGGTTTTACAGAAAAGGGATATCACACGGAGTCCAAACGGAATGAAACCTTCAGGAGAGACATTTTTGGAGAAAATCACGCACGGGAGACTTGAGAACCACGGAGTAGGGGCCACGAGGTGCCCACGAGGGTAGGGGCGCCCCCCCTAGGGCGCGCCCCCTGCCTCATAGACCCCTCGTGAGGCCCCCGGTGTCCTCCTTCCTCCTATATAAGCCTGCGTGCCCCGAAACCATCAGAACAACAGAGAAAACCCTAGTTCCACCGCCGCGACCTTTTGTTCCCGTGAGATCCGATCTTGGGGCCTGTTCCGGAGCTCCGCCGGAGGGGGGATCCATCACGGAGTGCTTCTACATCATCATCATCACCTCACCATGAGTTGTGAGTAGTTTACCACAGACCTTCGGGTCCATAGCTAGTATCTAGATGGCTTCTTCTCTCTCTCTGGATCTCAATACAAAGTTCCCCCCGGTCTTCGAGGAGATCTATTCGATGTAATCTCTTTTTGCGGTGTGTTTGTCGAGAACCGATGAATTGTGGGTTTATGATCAAGATTATCTATCAGAAATATTTGGTTCTTTTTCGAACTCTTTATGTGTGCTCATAATATCCTTGCAAGTCTCTTCGAATTATTGGTTTTGTTTGGCCTACTAGATCTATAGTTCTTGCCATGGGAGAAGTGCTTGGCTTTGGGTTCAATCTTCTGGTGTCCTTTCCCAGTGACAGTAGGGGCAGCAAGGCACGTATTGTATTGTTGCCATCGAGGATAAAAAGATGGGGTTTATATCATATTTCTTGAGTTTATCCCTCTACATCATGTCATCTTGCTTAAGGCGTTACTCTGTTCTTATGAACTCAATACACTAGATGCATGCTGGATAGCGGTCGATGTGTGGAGTAATAGTAGTAGATGCAGGCAGGAGTCGGTCTACTTGTCTTAGACGTGATGCCTAGAGAGTCTCATAATTATTCGTTTTTCTATCAATTGCTCAACAGTAATTTGTTTACCCGCCGTAGAATATCGCTATCATGACAGAAGCCACTAGAGAACACTATGGCCCCCGGCTCTATTCTCAACATATTAATCTACACTTACTTTACTTTTTCCGCGTTTACTTTCTGTTCTTTTTTTTTGACTATAAACAGTAGGGTAAAAAACCCACTGTAACTTTTATTGAAAGAAAGGGAAAACAAAAGTCTGTTGGGCTTGAGCTAAGCCCAACTAAAAGAATAAGTAAAGGAAAGAAACTACAAAAAAGCTATACAACAACTAACAAAAAACTAAAAACTAAAAACTAAAAAAAACAAAACAGGAAAGCAAGGAGAACTAGACATATTAGAACAAAGAATCCAGCCAAGCAGAGAATTGCACTTCATATTTCTTCTTGATAATGAGTTTCAGAAGCTTTAGTTCCTCAGTAAAAATGTGTTTCCAGCCTTGAAAAGAAGGAGTTATACCATCAAAGATTTTGTTGTTTCTGGATATCTAGATGGCCCATGATCCCAAGATGATAATCTCCATAAAGAAAGGGTATCTAAGTTTGTCTTTGAGGTCTTGAAAAGCCTCCAGAACTGACAAGTTTGGAGTTCTTGAAGGACAAATAAAGTCCCAGCATCTGGTGGCAAAGGGACAACCCCAAAATAAATGGTGAAGAGTTTCCTCTTGAGTACAGTCCCTCACTGCACAGTTGTAAACTTCCAATTCAAAGTTTTTCCTCCTTAGGAGATTCCTTGTGTTTACTCTGTCATGCAGGAGCATCCAGAAAAAAACTGTATGCTTGGGTTGACAGGAGCTTTTCCATATCCATGAGAAATGTGGTGGGGTTTGTTTGTGCCCAATTAGCACATTATAGGCTTTACTTGAAGAGTAGAATTCATTGCCCCATATGTAACTCCAAGTATCCAGAGCATCCAAATATTCTGATTGTCTCATGGAAATGCACATGTCCTCCATTTGGAGGAACTCCTCATATACCTGTGCAGTTAGTGGCAGATGGAATAAGTGTTGGAGATATTCAGTATTGATCACTTGTTGGACACTTGTCTATGGATTTCTAACAAAGGAATATAGATGATCAAACTTGTGCTTGAGAATTAATTGATCCCACATATCCTCCCAGAACAAAACAGATTTACCATCTCCCACATTGCATCTTGCTATAGCTTTGAACTGATCAATGAGTGCAAGATTGGATTTCCACCAAAAAGACCCACTTTTTGATCTCCTGGAAGTTGCCCATTGCTGTAGTATGTTTCCCAAATTAGATTGACCCAATAGGATGTCATGTCTATTGTAAAACTTGTGAAGGTTTTTCATGAGCAGAGTTTTGTTTTGTGTGAATATATCCAGAACTCCCAAGCCACCCTGATTTTTAGGTCTGCAGACTGTGTGTCAAGCCACCAGGGCTGGCCTCCTATCTTCCAAATCAGGGCTCCTCCATAGACAGTGCCTTAAGTATTTGATGATCTGGTGTTTAATAGTAATGGGAATGTCCAGGCAACACATGAAGTAAACTGCTAAGGAAGCCAGCACAGATTTAACCAACAAAATCTTCCCTGCCTGAGTCATGAAAGTAGAAATGCCAGTAATCCTCTTAGCAATTCTATTCACTATGGGTAAACACTGCTCTACAGTTGGCTTATAAATGCCCAAAGGTACCCCTAGATAAGTGAATGGAAATTGCACTCTGGTACATTGCAAAGTGTTAGTGAAAATTTCTACTCTGTCTTCTGCAATGTTTAGTGGCACCATGATTGATTTCCCATAATTAACTCTAAGGCCTGTGGCATCTGCAAATGTGTTGAGTAGAGCTTTGAGGCATACATGATGTTTAGCACTTGCTTGCAAAATGACAAGAGTATCATCTGCATACTATACAATAGGGAAGTCAGGGCATGAGGTCACTTGTAGTGGGGGTGTTATTAGATCCCTAGTCATGGCTTTATTTAAAATTGATTGAAGCAGATCAGCAGCCAATATGAATAAAAGAGGTGAAAGGGGATCTCCTTGTCTTACTCCTCTTTTACAGTAAAACTTTTTCCCTGGCGCCCCATTTAACATTACAGCAGAGGATGCAGAATGGAGAAGCATGTGTATCCAGGTTATCCATCTCTCACCAAAACCCTTAGCCCTTAAGATATCAATTATAGCCTGATGCTCAATAGTGTCAAAAGCCTTTTCAAAATCCAGTTTGATAACAAGCAATTCTTCTTTTGACTTATGGCATTGATGTATATATTCATAGGCCCATCCCAGACAGTCTTGAATTACTCTGTTCTTTAAGAATCCATACTGGTTGATATGAACAAGCTTGAGAATGACTTTTTGCAATCTGTTTGCCAGCAGTTTAGTAATGATTTTGAGCACCCCATTAAGTAGTGAAATTGGTCTAAAGTCATTAGGGGATATAGGTACCTCCTTTTTAGGAATGAGTGTGATATATGAAGTGTTAATGCTTTCCAAATTCACATTACCAGCATGAAAAGCCATGATAAGTTCAGTAACATCCAGCTTGATAATGTCCCAACAAGCTTTTAGGAACTCATTATTAAATCCATCAGGGCCTGGAGATTTGTCTTATAATCAAAAACACCAAAAATATCAACTATCATCTCTATCAGATCTCACTTTCGTAAGTGACCGTAAAGGGATTGACAACCCCTTATCGCGTTGGCTACGAAGTTCTTATTTGTTTGTGAAGGTGCGAGGGACTCGCGCGTGGTATCCTACTGGATTGATACCTTGGTTCTCAAAAACTGAGGGAAATACTTACGCTACTGTGCTGCATATCCCTTTCCTCTTCGAGGGAATACAACGCAAGCTCGAGAAGTAGCATCCATGACGAGGGAGGAGTAGTTCACCCTCGGGGCTCAGGGTATGTACCAGTAGCTATGTGTTTGATCTCTCTCTCTCTCTCTCTCTCTCTCTCTCTCTCTCTCTCTCTCGTGTTCTTGAGATGGCACGATCTTGATGTATCGCGAGCTTTGCTATTATAGTTGGATCTTATGATGTTTCTCCCCCTCTACTCTCTTGTAATGGATTGAGTTTTCCCTTTGAAGTTATCTTTTTGGATTGAGTCTTTAAGGATTTGAGAACACTTGATGTATGTCTTGCGTGGGATACATGTGGTGACAATGGGGTATTCTATTGATCCACTTGATGTATGTTTTGGTGATCAACTTGCGGGTTCCGTGACCTTGGGAATCTATGCATAGGGGTTGGCACACATTTTCATCTTGACTCTCTGGTAGAAACTTTGGGGCACTCTTTGAAGTTATTTGTGTTGGTTGAATAGATGAATCTGAGATTGTGTGATGCATATCGTATAATCATACCCACGGATACTTGAGGGAAATTTGCTACTGTCCTACAAACCTCTGCACTTGAAGGCCCAACAACGTCTACAAGAACAAGGTTGCGTAGTAGACATCAAACGCTTTTCTGGTGCCGTTGCCGGGGAGGTTAGTGCTTGAAGGTATATCTTTAGATCTTGCAATCGAATATTTTAGTTTCTTGTTTTATCACTAGTTTAGTTTATAAAAGAAAACTACAAGAAATGGAATTAAGGTTACCTCATATGCTTCATCTTTTTATTATCTTTCGTGAAAATGATGGGAAGGAAAATTGTGCTCAAGTGCTAGAAGAAGAATTACATAGAATGCTTGGCATAAATATGTGCATAATGAGCATGATTGCAATGTTGTTAGTATGAATTCTTTGAATAACCATGATGCTAATGTTATGCAAAGCCACAAGCTTGGGGATGCTATGTTTGATGAAGATGATATGTTTAGTCCCCCAAGTTTGGATGAGCAAATTTATTATGGTGAAAGCATGCCTCCTATTTATGATGATTATATTTATGAAAGTGGATTTGGAGAGGTCATGACTTTATTTAGTGATGAATCCACTATGTCGGAAGAGGTTCCAATTGATTATGAAAACAAAATTGTTATCTATGATAATTATTGTGATGACTTGTATGCTATTAAGAATAATGATAACCATGAAACTTGTCATCATTATTTTAGTTTTCAATTGGATTATGCTTCACATGATAGTTATTTGTTGAATTTGCTCCTCCCACTACTATGAATGAGAAGAATTTTGCTTATGTGGAGAGTAGTAAAATTTCTATGCAAGTAGATCATGAAAAGAATGCTTTATGTGCTACCAAACTCCTAGATAATATTATGGTCAATTATTCTCAATGGCACACCGAAAGATCTACTAGTGAAAATGTGCACGCTATTGAAGAAATTAGTGTTTTGAGTGGGAAGATGGATGAACTTATGAAATTATTTGCTGCTAAGAGTGCTTCTTCTGATCCTAATGATATGCCTTTGTCCACTTTGATTGAAAATAACAATGAATCTTTGGATGTGAATTTTGTTGGTAGGAATAATTTTGGTAACAATGCTTATAGAGGGAATTTTAATCCTAGGCCTTTTCCTAGTAATTCCTCTAATAAATATGGTAATTCCTACAACAACTCTTATGGAAAGATGCCTTCTGAATTTGAAACTAGTGTTAAGGAGTTTATGATCTCACAAAATAATTTCAATGCTATGCTTGAAGAGAAATTGCTTAAGATTGATGAATTAGATACAAGTGTGGATCACATAGTTACATAATTTTGTTTTGCTTGCTGTTTGAATAATATCCCAAGATCTGAAATTATTAAATGTTAGAGAGTCTTCACATAGTTACATAAGTATTCAACTACTCAGTGATCTTCACTTACATCTTTTGGAGTAGTTTGTCATTTTCTCAAGTGCTTCACTTATATCTTTTAAGAGCACGACGGTGGTTTTATTTTGAAGAAATAGATGAACTCTCATGCTTCACTTATATTATTTTGAGAGTCATTTAGAACAGCATGGTAATGTGCTTTGGTTATATAACTAGTCCTGATATGATAGGCATCCAAGTTGGGTATAGTAAAAAACTTTCATACAAGTGCACTGAATATTATGAGAAGTTTGATACTTGATGATTGTTTTGAGATATGAGGATGGTGATATTATATTTATGCTAGCGGGGTAACTATGAATTTGAGAAATACTTGTGTTAAAGTTTGTGATTCCCGTAGCATGCACGTATGGTGAACTGCTATGTGACGAAGTTAGAGCATGAGGTATTTATTGAGTGTCAACCTTTGTGTGGAGGTCGGGGGCGCGCGATGGTTAACTCCTACCAACCTCCCCCCTAGGAGCATGCGTTGATTGCTTTGTTTTGATGACTCGTAAATTTTTGCAATAAGTATATGAGTTCTTTATGACTAATGTTGAGTCCATGGATTATACGCACTCTCACCCTTCCACCATTGCTAGCCTCTCTTGTACCACGCAACTCTCGCCGGTACCATACACCCACCATATACCTTCCTCAAAACAGCCACCATACCTACCAATCATGGCATTTCCATAGCCATTCCGAGATATATTGCCATGCAACTTTCCACCATTCCGTTATTATGACACGCTTAATATTGTCATATTGCCATACATGATCATGTAGTTGACATCGTGTTTGTGGCAAAGCCACCATTCACAATTCATTCATGCATGTCACTCTTGATTCATTGCACATCCCGGTACACCACCGGAGGCATTCACATAGAGTCATATTTTGTTCTAGATTCGAGTTGTAATCTTTGAGTTGTAAGTAAATAAAAGTGTGATGGTCTTCATTATTAGAGCATTGTCCCGTGTGAGGAAAAAATGATAAAGGCCAAAAAAAGAGAGATGGTCCAAAAAAATAGAGAGGGGCTAAGAAAAAAAAGAGAAGCCCCTCCAAAAAAATGAGAGAAAAGAGAGAACGGATAATGCTACTATCCTTTTCCACACTTGTGCTTCAAAGTAGCACCATAATCTTCATGATAGAGAGTCTCTCGTTTTGTTACTTTCATATACTAGTGGGAATTTTCATTATAAAACTTGGCTTGTATATTCCAACGACGGGCATCCTCAAATGCCCTAGGCCTTCATGAGCAAGCAAGTTGGATGCACACCCACTTAGTTTCTTTTGATGAGCTTTCATACACTTATAGCTCTAGTGCATCCATTGCATGGCAATCCCTACTCACCACATTGATATCTATTGATGGGCGTCTCCATAGCCCATTGATACACCTAGTTGATGTGAGACTATATTCCCCTTTTATCTTCTCCACAACCACCATTATATTCCACCTATAGTGCTATATCCATGGCTCACGATCATGTATTGTGTGAAAGTTGAAAGGTTTGAAAGAATTTGAGTATGAAAACAATTGCTTGGCTGAAACCGGGGTTGTGCATGATATGAATATTTTGTGTGATGAAGAGGGAGCATAGCCAGACTATATAATTTTGTAGGGATAACTTTGTTTGGCCATGTTATTTTGAGAAGACATGATTGCTTTGTTAGTATGCTTGAAGTATTGTTATTCTTATGTCAATATAAACTTTTATCTTGAATCTTTCGAATCTGAACATTCATGCCACAACAAAGAGAATTACATTGAGAATTATGTTGGTTAGCATTCCACGTCAAAAATTCTGTTTTTATCATTTACCTACTCGAGGACGAGCAGGAATTAACCTTGGGGATGCTTGATACGTATCCAATGTATCTATAACTTTTGATTATTCCATGCTATTATATTATCCTTCTTGGATGTTTTATGGGCTTTTATATACACTTTTATATGATTTTTGGGACTAACCTATTAACCTAGAGCTCAGTGCCAGTTTTGATTTTTTCCTTGTTTTTGGGTTTTACAGAAAAGGAATACCAAATGGAGTCCAATTGACGTGCCAATTCTTTATGATTTTTTTGGACCAGAAGAAGCCCCCAAAGTAAAAGAGTTGGGCCAAGAGAGCCACGGGCTTCCCACGAGGGTGGGGGGCACGCCCACACCAAGTGGTGGCGCCCCCCCCTATCTCGTGGACAGCCCGGAGACCCCCTGACGTGAGACCTATGCCAAAAATTCCTATAAATACTGAAACCTCCGGAAAATAACCAAGATCGGGAGTTTCGCCACCGAAAGCGTCTGTTGCCACCGAAAACCAATTAGACCCGTTTTGGCACCCTGCCGGAGGGGGCGAATCCCTCTCCGGTGGCCATCTTCATCATCCCGGTGCTCTCCATGACGAGGGGGAGTAGTTCACCCTCGGGGCTGAGGGTATGTGCCAGTAGCTATGTGTTTGATCTCTCTCTCTCTCTCTCTCTCTCTCTCTCTCTCTCTCTCTCTCGTGTTCTTGAGATGGCACGATCTTGATGTATCGCGAGCTTTGCTATTATAGTTGGATCTTATGACGTTTCTCCCCCTCTACTCTCTTGTAATGGATTGAGTTTTCCCTTTGAAGTTATCTAATCGGATTGAGTCTTTAAGGATTTGAGAACACTTGATGTATGTCTTGCATGGGATACTTGTGGTGACAATGGGGTATTCTATTGATCCACTTGATGTATGTTTTGGTGATCAACTTACGGGTTCCGTGACCTTGGGAATCTATGCATAGGGGTTGGCACATATTTTCATCTTGACTCTCCGGTAGAAACTTTGGGGCACTCTTTGAAGTTCTTTGTGTTGGTTGAATAGATGAATCTGAGATTGTGTGATACATATCGTATAATCATACCCACGAATACTTGAGGGAAATTTGCTACTGTCCTACAAACCTCTGCACTTGGAGGCCCAACAACGTCTACAAGAAGAAGGTTGCATAGTAGACATCAACCGGCTAGCGACTCTAGCCGGTGTCAGCAGCAGAGCAACAAAAACAAGCACATGGCCCCAGAGCTGACATCCAACAGCCGGCAGGTGGTGATCGTTCAGGGTGAAGACCAGCAGCCGGCTGGCCAGCCTGGCCCCAAGTGTCAGCAGCTCAATAAGGGCGCCTGGCAGCCGGCCCTCTCTTTCGAGCAGGCCCTCGAGGCCCCGTGCAAGTTCCACAGCGGTGCGAAGTCGTCCAACCATATGACTCGGCGATGCAACTGGCTCGCTGCAACCTCTTGAGCTTGCGTTGTATTCCCTCGAAGAGGAAAGGGAGATGCAGCACAATAGCGTAAGTATTTCCGTCTTTTTGAGAACCAAGGTATCAATCTGGTAGGAGACTGATAACCCTCAACCGTAAGGGATCGAGATAGTCTTCGCGGGTAAGAATAACCCAATTTATTGATTCGACACACGGGGAGCCAAAGAGTATTTATAAGCTTTGACAGTTGAGTTGTCAATTCAACCGCACCTGAAATATACTTACTTGCAACAAAAGATAAGTGGTAACAGTGATATGATAGTGATGATAGTAATAGTAAAAGTAAACAACGAAAGTAAATAGCAGTAGTAAATGGCAAAAGTAGCAACTAGTGACAAGCAAGGTTTAAAATACTGTAGGCTAGGGAGATGGATGGTTGGGCGCTGCATGGATGAGATAGATTCTAACTTGGGGCACGGCACACGGAAAAGTAATGATCATCTAGGCAAATATCAAACATTAGGCATGTATCCCGTAGGTAGTTGTACGTGCTTGCAATAAGAACTTGCACAACATCTTTTATCCTACCATCCCGCTACGAACGGGGCCAAAAGGAACTAATGGATATTAAGGTGCTCCTGTCAAAGAGCACCGGAACAAAGCAATGAACTCAATGGATACATGTAATCCTCAAACTACGGACCATCCCCTTTGGTGTCCCAAGCTGTCACTTTTGGGATCGCCGGTTCCGAACCGTAACAGGTGCAAACAACTCATAGATAGGATCACGAACACAAATATATTCATACAAACACATATGGTTTAGATCTGAAATCATGGCACTCGGGCCCTAAGTGTCAAGCATTAAGAATAACAAGTTGAAGCAAAGATGATAAACACCATAGTAGATGATAGGCAACATGCCCCCAACGATCTGATAAACTATTACATGATCTAACTCATCCAATCCCTACCATCCCCTTCGCCTACAGCAGGGGAATTACTCACACATGGAGGGAGAAGTCATGGAGGGATGATGGAGTGGTGATGATGATGACGATGGCGACGATCTCCCCTCTCTGGAGGCCAATTCAGCCTCCAGGTTAGCCCTCCCGAGGAAGAACAGAGGGTGGCGGCGGCTCCGCGACGGAAAACTGCGAAAGAACTTCTGATCTGGGGTTTCTGCGTCGGGAATAAAAATACGAGCCAAAGTAGGGCACCAGGGGGTGTGGGCCCCACCCTGGCGCCCCCCCGGCGCGGCCCAGGGGGGGCGCCCACAGGGCGCCTGGGCACCCCCTGGCCCCCCTCTGGTCCCACTTCTGGCATCTGGTTCCTTCGGGTGCGTGGATTTTCTGTGATTTTTCATGGATTTTTCTGAGATACTTCAAAATTCGTTTTCCTGCACACAAATAAACCATACAGGCAGCTCTGCTGAAAACAGCGTCAGTCCGGGTTAGTTTAGTCCAAATCATGCAAGAATGAGGTCAAAACAATATCAAAAGTGTTTGGAAAAGTAGATACGTTTGAGACGTATCAACTCCCCCAAGCTTAGCATATTGCTTGTCCTCAAGCAATTCAGTTCAACGATCTGGACGCGACAAAGAAAACTTTGACAAACTCTTTTGCTTCATTAGATGTATATAAGCATGTACTACGAAAAGAGTTTAGCAAGTATTGAAACAGTACTTATGAGGACAATGCAAGGAGCAATCCTTCTTTCAAGTGACCAGTCACAAATACTTAAAAGTAAATAATATATTACTGAAAATCAAGACAAGATTACATTGCACATAGCTTGAGCATATTAGGGTGGTATCTCGCTAGCCTCCATGAGTGAAGCAAAACATAAATGCAGAGACTCCTCCAGAGTTTTAAAGGAGACTAGAACTAAGAATTTCAGAATAAATCATATCACAAGTATGCAGAAGACAATGTAATACTTTGGGACAATGCACATTACACTTAGAATGACAATTATGCTATCCTAGTCAGTGCTTTGAAGAAAGAAGGTGAGACTCTCGAACCGTGGCTTTTATTGGCAAGGTTGAAAACCCGTGGTCGGAAACAAAAACTAAACATGTACCGGAGCTCTTGGTTTTAAAAACAGAAGTAAACATGTTTTGAGAAGT
Source organism: Secale cereale (assembly GCA_902687465.1). Lineage (NCBI taxonomy): Eukaryota > Viridiplantae > Streptophyta > Magnoliopsida > Poales > Poaceae > Secale > Secale cereale. The sequence goes on from LR738712.1 coordinate 519,569,929, forward strand.
GCATATTTCGTCAATGAATGCTAGCAGATAACTCAATCACTTTTTAAGCTAGACAAGTCTCGAGGAACGGCTCCCGCATGAGGATGATTACATCCTCTTAATCTCCTTTGTTTAACACTGCCAAAGTTTTCTGATTTCTCATGAACAAAGCGTGAAGGAGGTTTTTTTTGTTATATTATCTTTTCGAGCCGGGCGCACTCAATGCCAGTTCCTTTTCATATTAGGGGTTTGCACATTATACATGCAATCCAGGGGTGAAACTTGTCCAACTTAAAGAGATCATGAATTAACTACTACTTCCTCATGAGCTAAAACATAGGCACAAAAAGGGAAATGCTTTTGATTAATTTTGAGATGGTACACGAAAGTCTTCGTTAGGAATGGCAGGTAAATACCATGTATAGGAAGGTATAGTGGACTCATATGGCATAACAGGTTTAAAGGGTTTGGATGCACAAGCAGTCAGTCCGCTTAGTACAGGTGGAGGTTTAGCAAAAGACTGGGAAGCGACCAACTAGAGAGCAATAACGGTCATAATCATGCAGAGCGACAAAGCAACATTGAATCAGGGCATGAAAGTGATATAACTATTCTAAAACTCAAAGATCATCAAGGCAAAGTAGACTTTTAGTTTTAAACATGTGTAAGCATGTGCCAAGTCAATCCAAAATTCTCTAAAGGGAAATACCACCTTAGTATACCAGACTATGAACAGTGCAATGCATGTAGATCATTTCAATAACACATTATATACTCTAGTTATTCGGGACTAGCCACAAGGAAAGCATGAACCACAGGAAGAGCATTGTAATCATAGCACTATGTCGCTACAAGCTGGTCTCTAGATCATAAGTACAGGCATATGTACAAAAGTAGAAACAATAAGAGTTCATACCGGTCTTCCTTGTTGCTTCCTTTCAGTCGATCTTCGTCATTATTGCTTGTCACTTGCACGATCGAACGTAGGAAATATAATCAAATGCCATCACGGACTCAAGCTGATCTCTGAAAACAAAGCAAACTGAAGAGAGAAAGGAAATCTTTTTGGTTTTTTCAAAGGTTGAATAAAAGCAAAAGAAAGAGAAAATCTTTTTATTGTTTTTGCAAAGAGAGAAATAAAGAAGAACGGGCAAAAACTTCGAAAAGATCAAAGCGAATAAAACGGATAATACAATGGAAAAGTGAGAAGGGCACGTACTCCCCCAAGCTTAGGCTTTTGGCCTAAGTTGGTAGCAGCTACTGCCCCCAGGAGCCTCCTGCTCCAGGGGTGTGGTGGTGAGTCCAAGGGTCGTAGAAGGATGCTGGCGCGTACACCGAACTCCTCGGAGTCTCCCATGAGGAAGGTTCCGAATGCCAAACAGAGGAAGACCCTTCACCAAACTCGGTGGCGGTCTCTTCCTGAAAATGTGGTATCTCACCGTGCCTCTCCTCGTCGGGCACAACCCCCTCCATGGGGTTATGAAGCTGATGCTGGACCATGAACTCATCGAATTGGACAACATCAAAGGACCATCCGTTCCTGCGAGAAAAATCAAACAAAAGAGGTGCAGGTAGACGGATCTCGCGTTCCGCGGTAGTTCCGAAACGCAAGATATAAACAAGGTTATCAAGCTCAGAACCCATGGTAACAAACTTATGCCTTTTCATAGCAGCAAGATCAAAGCTTAAATAAGTAAAAGGAGTATCATCAGGGTGTGGGGTGCCTCCAAGATGCTCTAAGATAAGTGTGGCATAAATGCCACCATATAAGTCCCCCTTGTTACCGTTCATAGCAAGGCGTCGAGCAATTAAGGTACCCAGATTATAATCAGACCTCCCTGAGAGGGCTGCTGCCAGGATAGCAATATCCGGAGCAGAAATGCTGCTCGTGTTGTCACGATCTAACACCCCTCTAGCAATATAATATGAAAAATACCTGAGGTGAGGAAACAAAATGCTGGAGATCTTCGACCGATGAATATCCCTCGTACCCATGCTGCAGAGGGAGTTGATGACGGTTTTCAGCTCGGATGGCTGAGTGGCCATCCTAGCCGTCCTCCCAACGTTCGGCACTCCTATTATTTCACAAAAATTTCCCAAAGTCATGGTGATAAGATCATTATAAATTTTAAACTCAATAGCACCTGAATCAGGATTATATCTAAAACTGTTAATGAAACTGGAGGTGAGTTTTTGATACTGGGTAACACGGCTCGTGACGAGTCGTGTCAAACCTGCATTAGCACAAAGATTATAAAACTCATCCTTGATTCCCGCAGCTTCCATGAATTCATCACATGGGAATGTCATCGCACGTGCTGGACTTGTGTCTTCCAACAACTCCAGGGGCACATGATCTTCATTATAGCTCACCCTAGCACTCGATGGTGAAGCTGCGGCTCTAGTAACTCGATCAGAGTGTGCGGGCCTCCTCTTCTCAAGCCACCCTTTTGCCCTTCCTAACAAGCTCATTTCTGAATTTTTTTACAATTTACAAAAACGAGGATTAAAACAAAGTGAGCTAAGGCAAACTACTCAACTCACTTGCCCAAGGCATAAACTTGCATTAAAACTTGGAAAATAACTTTCTACACATGCATGCAAGCTCATCTCTACATCACCAAGAACTACTAAATACTCACAAATGAGGCCACCAATCAAAAATCTAATTGGAGGGGTGGAGGAGTCACATACCAGGGAGTATTTGCTCAAAATTTCAGCTCAAATGAGGGGTTGTAGAGAGAGATCGAAGAATCGCCTCCAAGAACAGCAAGAACACAAGAACAATACTAGAACTCGGGTTTCTGGAGAAAAAGAGAGAGGGAGGAAGAAGACATACCTGGAGGGGGGTCCCGTGGGCCCCAGGCACCCTATGGGCGTGGCCAGGGGCTGGGCCGCGCCAGCTGGCCGCCTGGGCCACTGGTGGCCCCTCCTGGCTGGCCCCAGGACTTTCTGGGTCTCTCTCATTGTGGAAATTTTTATTATAATTTTTCTGGAATTTTTCTGAAAACTTCACTGTTGAAAATTTTTCGAAGTTCAAAAAACTGCGAAACTCTCTGAAAACTTGAAGCAGTTAGTAGTATTGTGAAGCTTCAAAAACACAAATACTTGGTACAGCAAGTAGGACAAAACTAAAAACAAGTGAAAACATAACAAGCTCAACTTTTTATCCATATAAAACATGTTTACTAGCAAGGTTGATCAAGTCTTACCAACAAACAAGCGATATATAGAGCAAAAAGTCTCACCTCTTACGGAGTAATCACTGAACCTTTACTTTGATGGACAATGTCCCCACCATGATAGTTTTATATTTGTGAGGCACATGTAGTGGACAGTCCCATTCTCCAATCTTCACGGTCTCGATATTCTCTATAGAGTTGAGGGCATGCCTCCTGTCGGTCTTCTTCGGAAAATATACCGTGTGTTCTTTATCATTCACATGGAAGGTAACCTTCCCTTTATTGCAATCAATAATAGCACCTGCGGTGTTAAGAAAAGGTCTACCAAGAATAATGGACATGCTCCCATCCTCGGGCATGTCAAGCACAACAAAATCAGTAAGAATTAAACAATTAGCAACTTCTACGGGAACATCCTCACAAATACCTATCGGAACAGCGGTTGACTTGTCAGCCATCTGAAGGGAGATATCTGTAGGGATTAGTTTCTCTAAACAAAGCCTCTCGTAAAGGGAGAGAGGCATAACACTCACTCTTGCTCCAAGATCACATAAAGCAGTTTTGACATAATTATTCTTTATGGAGCAAGGAATGGTGGGTATACCTGGATCACCGAGCTTCTCAGGAATCTTTCCACTGAAAGAATAGTTAGCAAGCATAGTAGATATTGCATCATTAGGAACTTTTCTTTTGTTAGTGACAATATCTTTCATATATTTTGAATAAGGAAGTAACTTAATAGCATCAGTCAAAGGGATTTGAAGAAAAAGAGGTTTAATCCACTCACAAAACTTATTATAATGCTCTTCTTCTTTGGATTTGATTGACTTACCTGGAAAGGGCATGGGTTTATGTACCCATGGTTCTCTTTCCTTCCCATGTTTTCTTGCGATAAATTCTTCTTTAGTGTACCTCTTACGTTTGTCAGGTGCTTCTTCTTCTCGAACTTCAGGCGGATCATTCTTCTCATTATTATTACCTTCTGGTTCAGCATCGTCTTCAGTCTCAGCATCGGAGATAGATACACTGTTGGGATCAATAGCTGGTTCTTCATCTGCAATAGGATCATTAGAATTGTCAGTCTCTTTATGTTTCTTCTTCTTCTTTGGAGAGACAACAATTTCTTCTTCCTGTATTTGAGAATCCTGCTCGATTCTCTTAGGATGTCCCTCTGGATAAAGAGGATCTTGAGTGCTAGTTCCTCCTCGGGTCTTAATCCCGAAAGCCTGCAAATTATCTTGTTTGGCATCGTTAGCAAGCAAATCTCTTTGCACATTAGAAATTTGATCAAGCTGAGTTTGAACCATTTTAAAATGCTTCACAAGACATTGAACATCATTAACTGTTCTATCTAAAACATCAAGCAGTCTTTTGATAGCAAGGGAATTATCATGCAACTGACTTTCTATCCTCTCATTAAAATGATTCTGTTTCATAATAAAATTATCAAACTCATCTAAACATTGATCAGGAGGCTTACCATGAGGGTTGTCACTTGCGTTGAAATCTAAAAGAGAGTGTACCTCTACCATAGGAGGGTGAGTGGTAGGCTCACACAGCTTCTCAATAGGGGGTAGATTCTTCACGTCTTCAGCTTTAATACCTTTCTCTTTAATAGACTTCTTTGCTTCTCACATATCCTCGGGGCTCAGAACAAACATGCCCCTCTTCTTTGTTGGTGGAGGTGGTTCAGGGACGGACCAATCTTCATGGTTTTTGGCAATCCTGCCCATTAAATCTTCTGCATCGTCCGGTGTTCTTTTCCTGAAAACACAACCAGCACAACTGTCCAAATAGGACCTGGATTCATCAGTTAGACCAGCATAGAATATATCGATTAATTCATTCTTGGGGATTTCATGTCCAGGTCTAGCCCGAATCAGAGCGCAGTACCTCCCCCAAGCTTTAGGGAGGGACTCATCCTGCAACTGTTTAAAGTTATAAATTCTTTGTAAAGCAGCATGTTGCATGTGAGCAGGAAAGTACTTATCAACAAAAGAGTGAGCTAAGTCCTGAGGACTCTTAATGGAACCGCATGGGAGTGAATCATACCATGCTTTAGCACCTTCCTTCAACGAGAAAGGAAGAAGCTTGGTCACATAAAAGTATCGTATCTTTTCATCTGTGGTAAATAGGCTACCTAGCTCACCAAGTTTAGTTAGGTGTGCAATAGCATCATCATTTTCTCTGCCATAAAAAGGGTCAGCTTCAACCATAGGTATAAGTGAAAGATCAAAAGAGAAATCATAATCAGGATCATCAATGCATATAGGAGATGTAGCAAATTCAGGATTAGGAACGGTTTTGTTCTTCAAAGAGTGTTTTTCAAACAGTTTCTTAATAGCTTCAGGGTTAGAGCCGGAAAACTCTGTCAGTTCCCTGCATAAATCTTCATCAAGTATATAGTAATCATCATCAAGGAGACTCTCCTTGAGTTTACTCAAATCAGGATAATCATAAGTTTCACCAATAGGGTAGCGAGTAACAGGGAGTTCAATTCCAGACTTTTTAGCAGCAACAGCAATTTGTTTCTCAAGAGCATAACCAAGCGAACTAATATCATCAAAAGTAGTAGAAGCATCATCAAGAGTATCAGACATAGTATCAGATTCAGTAGGAGCATCATGTGGTGGTGGTGAGGCAAACTTACTCATAACAGAAGGTGAATCAAGCGTAGCACTAGTGCTCAGAGCCGTACCTCTTCTTGTAGTGGATAGTAAGATCAGAACCTTGGGGTCTCCTTTCTTACCCATAGTGGATAAAGTGCAGCAGGTAGGATACCTCAAGTAGACTTGTAAATATTGCTATGCTCCCCAGCAACGGCGCAAGAAAACGGTACTTGATAACCCTCAACCGTAAGGGATCGAGATAGTCTTCGCGGGTAAGAATAACCCAATTTATTGATTCGACACACGGGGAGCCAAAGAGTATTTATAAGCTTTGACAGTTGAGTTGTCAATTCAACCGCACCTGAAATATACTTACTTGCAACAAAAGATAAGTGGTAACAGTGATATGATAGTGATGATAGTAATAGTAAAAGTAAACAGCGAAAGTAAATAGCAGTAGTAAATGGCAAATGTAGCAACTAGTGACAAGCAAGGTTTAAAATACTGTAGGCTAGGGAGATGGATGGTTAGGCCCTGCATGGATGAGATAGATTCTAACTTGGGGCACGGCACACGGAAAAGTAATGATCATCTAGGAAAATGGGAAACATTAGGCATGTATCCCGTAGGTAGTTGTACGTGCTTGCAATAAGAACTTGCACAACATCTTTTGTCCTACCATCCCGCTACGAACGGGGCCAAAAGGAACTAATGGATATTAAGGTGCTCCTGTCAAAGAGCACTGGAACAAAGCAATGAACTCAATGGATACATGTAATCCTCAAACTACGGACCATCCCCTTTGGTGTCCCAAGCTGTCACTTTTGGGATCGCCGGTTCCGAACCGTAACAGGTGCAAACAACTCATAGATAGGATCACGAACACAAATATATTCATACAAACACATATGGTTCAGATCTGAAATCATGGCACTCGGGCCCTAAGTGTCAGGCATTAAGAATAACAAGTTGAAGCAAAGATGATAAACACCATAGTAGATGATAGGCAACATGCCCCCAACGATCTGATAAACTATTACATGATCTAACTCATCCAATCCCTACCATCCCTTCGCCTACAGCAGGGGAATTACTCACACATGGAGGGAGAAGTCATGGAGGGATGATGGAGTGGTGATGATGATGATGATGGCGACGATCTCCCCTCTCCGGAGGCCAATTCAGCCTCCAGATTAGCCCTCCCGAGGAAGAACAGAGGGTGGCGGCGGCTCCGCGACGGAAAACTGCGAAAGAACTTCTGATCTGGGGTTTCTGCGTCGGGAGTAAAAATACGAGGCGAAGTAGGGCACCAGGGGGTGTGGGCCCCACCCAGGCGCCCCCCCGGCGCGGTCCGGGGGGGCGCGCCCACAGGGCGCCTGGGCACCCCCTGGCCCCCCTCTGGTCCCACTTCTGGCATCTGGTTCCTTCGGGTGCGTGGATTTTCTGTGATTTTTCGTGGATTTTTCTGAGATACTTAAAAATCCGTTTTCCTGCACACAAATAAACCATACAGGCAGCTCTGCTGAAAACAGCGTCAGTCCGGGTTAGTTTAGTCCAAATCATGCAAGAATGAGGTCAAAACAATATCAAAAGTGTTTGGAAAAGTAGATACGTTTGAGACGTATCAGAGACCACGCGTGAGTCCCTTGCACCTGCACAAACAAATAAGAACTTCGCAGCCAATGCGATAAGGGGTTGTCAATCCCTTTACGGTCACTTACGAGAGTGGGATCTGATAGAGATGATAGTTTATATTTTTGGTATTTTTGTTTTAATAAAATAGCAAATAAAAGCGGTAAAAGTAAAGTAGATGTAGATTGATATGTTGAGAATAGACCAGGAAGCCATAGTTTTCTCTAGTGGCTTTTCTCATGATAGCGATGTTCTACGGCGGGTAAACAAATTACTGTCGAGCAATTGATAGAAAAGCGAATAATTATGAGACTATCTAGGCATGATCATTGTATATAGGCATCACGTCCGAGACAAGTAGACCGAAACAATTCTGCATCTATTACTATTACTCCACACATTGACCGCTATCCAGCATCCATCTAGTGTATTGAGTTCATACGAACAGAGTAACGCCTTAAGCAAGATGACATGATGTAGAGGGATAAACTCAAGCAATATGATATAAACCCCTTCTTTTTATCCTCGATGGCAATAATACAATACGTGCCTTGCTGCCCCTACTGTCACTGGGAAAGGACACCGCAAGATTGAACCCAAAGCCAACCACTTCTCCCATTGCAAGAACTATAGATCTAGTAGGCCAAACCAAACCGATAATTCGAAGAGACTTGCAAGGATATTATGAGCACACATAAAAAGTTCAGAGAAGAACCAAATATCTTTCATAGATAACCTTGATCATAAACTCACAATTCGTCGGATCTCGACAAACACACCGCAAAAAGAGATTACATCGAATAGATCTCCTCGAAGATCAAGGAGAACTTTGTATTGAGATCCAGAGAGAGAGAAGAAGCCATCTAGATACTAGCTCTGGACCCGAAGGTCTGTGGTAAACTACTCACAACTCATGGTGAGGGCGATGATGATGATGATGAAGGCCTCCGTGATGGATCCCCCTCCGGTGGAGCTCCAGAACAGGTCCAAGATGGGATTTCCATGGGTACAGAAGCTGTGGCGGTGGAATTAGGGTTTTCTCTCTGTGTATGGAGTTTCTGGGGTACGTGGATATATATAGGAAGAAGGAGGGCACCGGGGGCCACACGAGGCAGCCTCGAGGCAGGGGAGGCGCACCCTTGGAAGTGGGGCGCGCCCCTCACCCTCGAGGGCAGCCCCTTTGTCCCCTGACTTGCTCCTGAAGTTTCCTGTGCGTGATTTTCTCCAAAAATATCTCTCGCGAAGGTTTCATTCCGTTTGGACTCCGTTTGATATTCTTTTTCTGCAAAACCCTGAAATAGGCAAAAATACAGCAATCTGGACTGGGCCTTTGGGTTAGTAGGTTAGTCCCAAAAATGATATAAAAGTGAATGATAAAGCATATTAAACATCCAAGACTTCATAAATAATAGCATGGAACAATCAAAAAATATAGATACGTTGGAGACGTATCAAGCATCCCCAAGCTTAATTCGTGCTCGTCCTCGAGTAGGCAAATGATAAAGAAAGAATTTTTGATGTGGAATGCTAACCAATATAGTTTTTCAATGTAATTCTCTTAATTGTGGCATGAATGTTCAGATCTGAAAGATTCAAGATAAAAGTCTATATTGACATAAGAAATAACAATACTTCAAGCAATACTAACAAAGCAATCATGTCTTCTCAAAATACCATGGCTAAAGAAAGTTATCCCTACAAAATCATATAGTCTGGCTATGCTCCCTCTTCATCACACAAAATATTCATATCATGCACAACCCCGATTTCAGCCAAGCACTTGTTTTCATACTCTATCTTTTCAAAGCTATCAATTTTCACGCAATACATGAGCGTGACATGGATATAACACTATGGGTGGAATAGAGGTGGTTGTGGAGAAGACAAAATGGAGGGAGATAGTCTCACATCGACTAGGCGTATCAACGGGCTATGGAGATGCCCATCAATAGATATCAATGTGAGTGAGTAGGGATTTCCATGCAACGGATGCACTAGAGCTAAATATGAATGAAAGCTCAACAAAAGAAACTAGTGGGTGTGCATCCAACTTGCTTGCTCACGAAGACCTAGGGCATTTGTGGAAGCCCATCATTGGAATATACAAGCCAAGTTCTATAATGAAAATTCCCACTAGTATATGAAAGTGACAAAGCATGAGACTCTCTACAATGAAGAACATGGTGCTACTTTGAAGCACAAGTGTGGAAAAAGGTAGTAGCAATTGTCCCTTCTCTCTTTTCTCTCATTTTTTCGAGGGGCTTTCTTCTCTTTTTTTGATTAGGCCCTCTCTATATTTTTTTGGGCCATCTCTTTTCTTTATTGGCCTTTGTCTCCCTTTTTTTGTTTCCTCACATGGGACAATGCTCTAATAATGACGATCATCACACTTTCATTACAACAGGGAATTACAACTCGATACTACAACAAAGTATGACTCTATATGAATGCCTCCGGCGGTGTACCAGTATGTGCAATGAAACAAGAGTGACATGTATGAAAAGATTATGCATGGTGGCATTGCCACAACTACGATGTCAACTACATGATCATGCATGACACTATGACAATATGATGCGTGTCATATAAACGGAACGGTGGAAATTTGCATGGCAATATATCTCGGAATGGCTATGGAAATGCCATGATAGGTAGGTAAGGTGGCTGTTCTGAGGAACAATATGGTGGCTGTTTTGAGGAAGGATATATAGTGGTTTTATGGCACCGACGAAAGTTGCGCGGTACAAGAGAGGCTAGCAATGGTGGAAGGGTGGGTGTGCGTATAATCCATGGACTCAACATTAGTCATAAGAACTCATATACTTATTGCAAAAATCTACGAGTCATCAAAACAAAGCAATCAACGCATGCTCCTAGGGGGGAAGTTGGTAGGAGTTAACCATCGCGCGCCCCCGACCTCCGCACAAAGGTTGGCACTCTACAAATACCTCATGCTCTAACTTCGTCACATAGCGGTTCACCATACGTGCATGATACGGGAATCACTAACATTAACACAAGCATTTATCAATTTCATAATAACTCCACTAGCATAACTCTAATATCACTATCCTCATGTCTCAAAACAATTATCAAGCATCCAACATCTCATTCTATTCAATGCACTTGGTGTGATTTTTTTACTACATTGACATTGGATATTTATCATGTGAAGACTAGTTTCTTTAGCCTAAACACTTTACCATGATGTTTTAATAGATTCTCAAATAGATATAAGTGAAGCATGAGAGTTCAGCAATTTCTACAAAATATTACCACCACCATTCTCTAAAAGATATAAGTGAAGCACTAGAGCAAAAGCTATTCAACTCAAAAGACATAAGTGAAGCACATAGAGTGTTCTAATAATTTCTAGGCCATATTTAACTCTCTCAAATAGGTGTGTCCAGCAAGGATTATTGTGGCAAACTAACAAGCAAAGACTCAAATTATACAAGATGCTCCAAGCAAAACACATATCATGTTGCGAATAAAAATATAGCTCCAAGTATAGTTACCGATGGATGAAGACGAAAGAGGGGATGCCTTCCCGGGGCATCCCCAACCTTAGGCTTTTGATTATCTTGAATTTACTCGGGGTACCATAGGCATCCCCAATCTTAGGCTTTTGCTACTCCTTGGTCCATAGTCCATCAAAGCAATACTCAAAACTTGAAAACTTCACAACACAAAACTTAGACAAAAATTCTCGTGAGCTCCGTTAGTATGAGAAAGCAAACCACTACTCAAAGGTACAGCAATGAATTCATTTTTTGTTTATATTGGTGTTAAACCTACTGTACTCCAACTTCTATATGGTTCATATCCTCCAATATTACTCATAGATGCATCGGAATAAGCAAACAACACACGAAAAACAGAATCTGTCAAAGACATAACAGTTTGTAGTAATCTGCAGGGTTCACCTACTTATGGAACTTCAAAAAGTTCAAACTAAATTTGTAAATTTTCGGAATTTGTCGACCAATCATCTGCAAAAAGAACCAACGAAAAAGGTGTTGGGGAACGTTGTATTTTAAAATTTTCCTACGATCACGCAAGATCTATCTACCAGATGCATAGCAACGAGAGAGAAGAGTGTGTCTACGTACCCTCGTAGACCGGAAGCGAAAGCGTCAAGTGACGCGGCTGATGTAGTCGAACTTCTTCGCGATTCAACCGATCAAGCACCGAACGTACGGCACCTCCGCGTTCAGCACACGTTCAGCTTGATGACGTCCCACGAGCTCTTGATCCAGTTGAGCTTCACGGGAGAGTTTCGTCAGCACGACGGCGTGGTGACGGATATGATGTATTTACCGGCGCAGGGCTTCGCCTAAGCACTGCAACGGTATGACCGAGGTGTGTTTCTGTGGAGGGGGGCACCGCACACGGCTGGAACAATTCAACTTGTGTGTCTTTGGGTGCCCCCCTTCCCCCGTATATAAAGGAGCAAGAGGGGAGGGCCGGCCGGCCTCCTATGGTGCGGCTAGGGCAATCCTACTAGGAATAGGATTGCAATCCTATTCCTAGTAGGAGTCCACCAAGAAGGAAGAGAGGGAAAGGAAAAGAGGGAGAGGTGGCGCCCCCCCAATCCTAGTCCAACTAGGATCCCTAGGTGGGGCGCCGGCCAGCCTCTATCGGCTGCCTCTCTCCTTTCCTCAAGGCCCACTATGGACCATCCCCCTTCGTAGGGGGTTCCGGTAACCCCCTCCAGCAATCCAGTTAAATCTGAAACTTTTCCGGAACACTTCCGGTGTCCGAATATAGTCGTCCAATATATCAATCTTTATGTCTCGGACATTCCGAGACTCCTCGTCATGTCCGTGATCTCATCCGGGACTCCGAACTACCTTCGGTACATCAAAACTCATAAACTCATAATATTGATCGTCATCAAACGTTAAGCGTGCGGACCCTACGGGTTCGAGAACTATGTAGACATGACCGAGACTCATCTCCGGTCAATAACCAATAGCGGAACCTGGATGTTCATATTGGTTCCTACATATTCTACGAAGATCTTTTATCAGTCAAAACCGCATAACAACATACGTTGTTCCTTTTGTCATCGGTATGTTACTTGCCCGAGATTTGATCGTCGGTATCTCTATACCTAGTTCAATCTCGTTACCGGCAAGTCTCTTTACTCGTTCCGTAACACATCATCTCGTGACTAACTCATTAGTCTTTTGCTTGCAAGGCTTATTATGATGTGTGTTACCGAGAGGGCCCAGAGATACCTCTCCGACACTCGGAGTGACAAATCCTAATCTTGATCTATGCCAACACCACGAATACTTTCGTAGACACCTGTAGAGCATCTTTATGATCACCCAGTTACGTTGTGACGTTTGATAGCACACAAGGTGTTCCTACGGTATTCAGGAGTTGCATAATCTCATAGTCATAGGAACATGTATAAGTCATGAAGAAAGCAATAACAGTAAAACTAAATGATCATAGTGCTATGCTAACGGATGGGTCTTGTCCATCACATCATTCTCCTAATGATGTGATCCCATTGATCAAATGACAACTCATGTCTATGGCCAGGAAACATAACCATCTTTGATCAATGAGCTAGTCTAGTAGAGGCATACTAGGGGCATACTGTTTTGTCTATGTATCCACACATGTACTAAGTTTCCGGTTAATACAATTCTAGCAAGAATAAAAGACATTTATCATGATATAAGGAAATAAAAATAACATCTTTATTATTGCCTCTAGGGCATATTTCCTTCAGTCTCCCACTTGAACTAGAGTCAATAATCTAGATTACAAAGTGATGATCCTCACACCCATGGAGTCCTGGTGTTGATCATGTTTTGCCCGTGGAAGAGGTTTAGTCAACGGGTCTACAACATTCAGATCCGTATGTATTTTGCAAATCTCTATGTCTCCCTCCTTGACTAGATCGCGGATGGAATTGAAGCGTCTTTTGATGTGCTTTGTTCTCTTATGAAACCTGGATTCCTTCGCCAAGGCTATTGATCCAGTGTTGTCACAAAAGATTTTCATTGGACCCGATGCACTAGGTATTACACCTAGATCGGATATGAACTCCTTCATCCAGACTCCTTCATTTGCTGCTTCCGAAGCACCTATGTATTCCGCTTCACACATAGATCCCGCCACGACGCTCTGCTTGGAACTGCACCAACTGACAGCTCCCCCGTTCAATAAAAATACATATCCGGTTTGTGACTTAGAGTCATCCGGATCAGTGTCAAAGCTAGAATCGACGTAACCGTTTACGACGAGCTCTTTGTCACCTCCATACACGAGAAACATATCCTTTGTCCTTTTCAGGTACTTCAGGATGTTCTTGACCGCTGTCCAGTGATCCACTCCTGGATTACTTTGGTACCTCCCTGCTAGACTTATAGCAAGGCACACATCAGTTCTGGTACACAGCATTGCATACATGATAGATCCTATGGCTGAGGCATAGGGAATGACTTTCATTTTCTCTCTATCTTCTGCAGTGGTCGGGCATTGAGTCTTACTCAACTTCATATCTTGTAATACAGGCAAGAACCCTTTCTTTGACTGATCCATTTTGAACTTCTTCAAAATCTTATCAAGGTATGTGCTTTGTGAAAGTCCAATTAAGCGTCTTGATCTATCTCTATAGATCTTGATGCCTAATATATAAGCAGCTTCACCGAGGTCTTTCATTGAAAAACTCTTATTCAAGTATACTTTTATGCTATCCAGAAATTCTATATCATTTCCAATCAGCAATATGTCATCCACATATAATATTAGAAATGCTACAGAGCTCCCACTCACTTTCTTGTAAATACAGGCTTCTCCAAAAGTCTGTATAAAACCATAAGCTTTGATCACCTCATCAAAGCGTATATTCCAACTCCGAGATGCTTGCACCAGTCCATAGATGGATCGCTGGAGCTTGCATACTTTGTTAGCACCTTTTGGATCGACAAAACCTTCTGGTTGCATCATATACAACTCTTCTTTGAGATATCCATTCAGGAATGCAGTTTTGACATCCATTTGCCAGATTTCATAATCATAAAATGCGGCAATTGCTAACATGATTCAGACAGACTTAAGCATCGCTACAGGTGAGAAAGTCTCATCGTAGTCAACTCCTTGAACTTGTCGAAACCCTTTCGCAACAAGTCGAGCTTTGTAAATAGTAACATTACCGTCTGCGTCGGTCTTCCTCTTGAAGATCCATTTATTTTCGATGGCCTGCCGATCATCGGGCAAGTCAACCAAAGTCCATAGTTTGTTCTCATACATGGATCCCACCTCAGATTTCATGGCCTCAAGCCATTTTGCGGAATCTGGGCTCATCATCGCTTCCTCATAGTTCGTAGGTTCATCATGGTCTAGTAACATGATTTCCAGAACTGGGTTGTCGTACCACTCTGGTGCGGAACGTACTCTGGTTGATCTACGACGTTCAGCAGAAACTTGATCCGAAGTTTCATGATCATCATCATTAACTTCCTCACTGATTGGTGTAGGAATCACTCGAACAATTTTCTGTGATGTACTACTTTCCAATCCGGGAGAAGGTACAATTACCTCATCAAGTTCTACTTTCCTCCCACTCACTTATTTCGAGAGAAACTCCTTCTCTAGAAAGGATCCATTCTTAGCAACGAATATCTTGCCTTCGAATCTGTGATAGAAGGTGTACCCAACAGTCTCTTTTGGGTATCCTATGAAGACACATTTCTCCGACTTGGGTTCGAGCTTATCAGGTTGAAGCTTTTTCACATAAGCATCGCAGCCCCAAACTTTAAGAAACGACAACTTTGGTTTCTTGCCAAACCATAGTTCATAAGGTGTCGTATCAACGGATTTAGATGGTGCCCTATTTAACGTGAATGCAACTGTCTCTAAAGCATAACCCCAAAACGATAGTGGTAAATCGGTAAGAGACATCATAGATCGTACCATATCCAAGAAAGTACGGTTACGACGTTCGGACACACCATTACGCTGTGGTGTTCCGGGTGGCGTGAGTTGTGAAACTATTCCACATTGTTTCAAATGAAGACCAAACTTGTAACTCAAATATTCTCCTCCACAATCAGATCGTAGAAACTTTATTTTCTTGTTACGATGATTCTCTACTTCACTCTGAAATTCTTTGAACTTTTCAAATGTTTCAGACTTGCGCTTCATTAAGTAGATATACCCATATCTGCTCAAATCATCAGTGAAGGTAAGAAAATAACGATACCCGCCGCAAGCTTCAACACTCATTGGCCCACATACATCAGTATGTATGATTTCCAACAAATCTGTTGCTCGCTCCATAGTTCCGGAGAACGGAGTTTTAGTCATTTTGCCCATGAGGCATTGTTCGCAAGCACCAAGTGATTCGTAATCTAGTGATTCCAAAAGTCCATCACTATGGAGTTTCTTCATGCGTTTTACACCAATATGACCTAAATGGCAGTGCCACAAATAAGTTGCACTATCATTATTAACCTTGCATCTTTTGGTTTCAATATTATGAATATGTATATCACTACAATCGAGATCCAATAAGAATAGACCACTCTTCAAGGGTGCACGACCATAAAAGATATTATTCAAAAAAATAGAACAACCATTATTCTCTGATTTAAATGAATAACCGTCTCGCAATAAACAAGATCCAGATATAATGTTCATGCTCAACGCTGGCACCAAATAACAATTATTTAGGTCTAAAACTAATCCCGAAGGTAGATGTAGAGGTAGCGTGCCGACAGCGATCACATCGACTTTGGAACCATTTCCCACGCGCATCGTCACCTCGTCCTTAGCCAATCTTCGTTTCATCCGTAGTCCCTGTTTCGAGTTACAAATATTAGCAACCGAACCGGTATCAAATACCCAGGTACTACTACGAGCATTAGTAAGGTACACATCAATAACATGTATATCACATATACCTTTGTTCACCTTGCCATCCTTCTTATCCGCCAAATACTTGGGGCAGTTCCGCTTCCAGTGTCCAGTTCCCTTGCAGTAGAAGCACTCAGTTTCAGGCTTGGCTCCAGACTTGGGTTTCTTCGTGGGAGTAGCAACTGTCTTTCTATTCTTCTTGAAGTTCCCCTTCTTTCCCTTGCCCTTTTTCTTGAAACTAGTGGTCTTGTTAACCATCAACACTTGATGCTCCTTTTTGATTTCTACCTCCGCAGCCTTGAGCATAGCGAAGAGCTCGGGAATTGTCTTTTGCATCCCTTGCACATTATAGTTCATCACGAAGCCTTTATAGCTTGGTGGCAGTGATTGAAGAACTCTATCAATAACACTATCCTCGTCAACTTTGCAACCAAGTTGAGTCATATGATTGTAGTACCCAGACATTCTGAGCAAGTGTTCACTGATAGAACTATTCTCCTCCATCTTGCAGCTGTAGAACTTATTGGAAATCTCATATTTCTCAATCCGGGCATTTGCTTGAAATATTAACTTCAACTCCTGGAACATCTCATATGGTCCATGACGTTCAAAACGTCGTTGAAGTCCCGGTTCTAAGCCGTAAAGCATGGCACACTGAACTATCGTGTAGTCATCAGACCGCGACTGCCAGACGTTCAAAGCGTCTACATTAGCGGGAGGGGGCTTGTCACCTAGCGGTGCTTCAAGGACATAATTCTTTTGTGCAGCAATGAGGATAATCCTCAAGTTACGGACCCAGTCCGTGTAATTGCTACCATCATCTTTCAACTTAGCTTTCTCTAGGAATGCATTCAAATTCAAAGGAACGGTAGCACGGGCCATTGATCTACAATAACATAGATATGCAAAAACTATCAGGACTAAGTTCATGATAAGTTAAAGTTCAATTTAATCATATTAATTAAAGAACTCCCACTTAGATAGACATCCCTCCGGTCATCTAAATGATCACGTGATCCAAATCAACTAAACCATGTCCGATCATCACGTGAGATGGAGTAGTTTCAATGGTGAACATCTTATGTTGATCATATCTACTATATGATTCACGCTCGACCTTTCGGTCTCCAGTGTTCCGAGGCCATATCTGCATATGCTAGGCTCGTCAAGTTTAACCCGAGTATGCTGCGTGTGCAAAACTGGCTTACACCCGTTGTATTTGAACGTAGAGCTTATCACACCCGATCATCACGTGGTGTCTCGGCACGATGAACTTTCGCAACGGTGCATACTTAGGGAGAACACTTATACCTTGAAATTTAGTAAGGGATCATCTTATAATGCTACCGTCGAACTAAGCAAAATAAGAAGCAAAATAAGATAAACATCACATGCAATCAAAATATGTGACATGATATGGCCATCATCATCTTGTGCTTTTGATCTCCATCTCCAAAGCACCGTCATGATCACCTTCGTCACCGGCGTGACACCTTGATCTCCATCGTAGCATCGTTGTCGTCTCGCCAACTATTGCTTCTACGACTATCGCTACCGCTTAGTGATAAAGTAAAGCAATTACATGGCGATTGCATTTCATACAATAAAGTGACAACCATATGGCTCCTGCCAGTTGCCGATAACTTTACAAAACATGATCATCTCATACAAAACCGTATAACTCATCATGTCTTGACCATATCACATCACAACATGCCCTGCAAAAACAAGTTAGACGTCCTCTACTTTGTTGTTGCAAGTTTTACGTGGCTGCTACGGGCTTAGCAAGAACCGTTCTTACCTACGCATACAAAACCACAACGATGTTTCGTCAAGTATGTGTTGTTTTAACCTTCACAAGGACCGGGCGTAGCCACACTTGATTCAGCTAAAGTGAGAGAGACAGACACCCGCCAGTCACCTTTAAGCAACGAGTGCTCGTAACGGTGAAACCAGTCTCGCGTAAGCGTACGTGTAATGTCGGTCCGGGCCGCTTCATCTCACAATACCGCCGAAGCAAAGTATGACATGCTGGTAAGCAGTATGACTAGTATCGCCCACAACTCATTGTGTTCTACTTGTGCATATCATCTACGCATAGACCTAGCTCATGATGCCACTGTTGGGGAACGTAGTATTTTAAAATTTTCCTACGATCACGCAAGATCTATCTACCAGATGCATAGCAACGAGAGGGAAGAGTGTGTCTACGTACCCTCGTAGACCGGAAGCGAAAGCGTCAAGTGACGCGGCTGATGTAGTCGAACTTCTTCGCGATTCAACTGATCAAGCACTGAACATACGGCACCTCCGCGTTCGGCACACGTTCAGCTTGATGACGTCCCACGAGCTCTTGATCCAGTTGAGCTTCACGGGAGAATTTTGTCAGCACGACGGCGTGGTGACGGATATGATGTATTTACCGGCGCAGGGCTTCGCCTAAGCACTGCAACGGTATGACCGAGGTGTGTTTCTGTGGAGGGGGGCACCGCACACGGCTGGAACAATTCAACTTGTGTGTCTTTGGGTGCCCCCCTGCCCCCGTATATAAAGGAGCAAGAGGGGAGGGCCGGCCGGCCTCCTATGGTGCGGCTAGGGCAATCCTACTAGGAATAGGATTGCAATCCTATTCCTAGTAGGAGTCCACCAAGAAGGAAGAGAGGGAAAGGAAAAGAGGGAGAGGTGGCGCCCCCCCCCCCCAATCCTAGTCCAACTAGGATCCCTAGGTGGGGCGCCGGCCAGCCTCTATGGGCTGCCTCTCTCCTTTCCTCAAGGCCCACTATGGACCATCCCCCTTCGTAGGGGGTTCCGGTAACCCCCTCCAGCAATCCAGTTAAATCCGAAACTTTTCCGGAACACTTCCGGTGTCCGAATATAGTCGTCCAATATATCAATATTTATGTCTCGGACATTCCGAGACTCCTCGTCATGTCCGTGATCTCATCCGGGACTCCGAACTACCTTCGGTACATCAAAACTCATAAACTCATAATACCGATCATCATCAAACGTTGAGCGTGCGGACCCTACGGGTTCGAGAACTATGTAGACATGACCGAGACTCATCTCCGGTCAATAACCAATAGCGGAACCTGGATGTTCATATTGGTTCCTACATATTCTACGAAGATCTTTTATCGGTCAAAACCGCATAACAACATACGTTGTTCCTTTTGTCATCGGTATGTTACTTGCCGAGATTCGATCGTCGGTATCTCTATACCTAGTTCAATCTCGTTACCGGCAAGTCTCTTTACTCGTTCCGTAACACATCATCTCGTGACTAACTCATTAGTCTTTTGCTTGCAAGGCTTATTATGATGTGTGTTACCGAGAGGGCCCAGAGATACCTCTCCGACACTCGGAGTGACAAATCCTAATCTTGATCTATGCCAACACCACGAATACTTTCGGAGACACCTGTAGAGCATCTTTATGATCACCCAGTTACATTGTGACGTTTGATAGCACACAAGGTGTTCCTACGGTATTCGGGAGTTGCATAATCTCATAGTCATAGGAACATGTATAAGTCATGAAGAAAGCAATAGCAGTAAAACTAAACGATCATAGTGCTATGCTAACGGATGGGTCTTGTCCATCACATCATTCTCCTAATGATGTGATCCCGTTGATCAAATGACAACTCATGTCTATGGCCAGGAAACATAACCATCTTTGATCAATGAGCTAGCTTAGTAGAGGCATACTAGGGACATACTGTTTTGTCTATGTATCCACACATGTACTAAGTTTCCGGTTAATACAATTCTAGCATGAATAAAATACATTTATCATGATATAAGGAAATACAAATAACATCTTTATTATTGCCTCTAGGGCATATTTCCTTCAAAAGGAAGCTCCAGTAAAATCTGAAGACCACTTTAGCGAGCACTAACGATTCTGTTTTTCACAGCAACATCACAGAAACTTCACACAAGTTTTTCCCAAAGGTTCTATTTGGCACAAACACTAAACAAAACATTAAACCACATCTAATAAGAGGCTAGATGCAATATTTATTCCCTAACATCAGCAAAAATAAAAAATAAAAAATTGGGTTGCCTCCCAACAAGCGCTATCGTTTTACGCCCCTAGCTAGGCACGATAATTCAATGATGCTCACATAAAGGACAAGGATTGAAGCACAAGGAGAGCATCATAAAGTATGTGAAAAACACATCTAATTCTAACATTCTTCCTATGCATAGGAATTTTATAGGAAAACAAATTAGCAAGACAAGCAAGATCTAGCATATGCAAGGAAGAAGAAAGAAACAAGATCAATCTCAACACGAAGAGAGGTAATTTAGTTACATAAAAATTTCTATAACCATATTTTCCTCTCTCATAATAATTGCAAGTAGGATCATGATCAAATTCAACAAAATAGCTATCACATAACATATTCTCAACACGATCCACATGCATGCAATGTTGACACTCTTCCAAAATAGTGGGATTAACATTAATTAAAGTCATGACCTCTCCAAACCCACTTTTATCAAAAGTTTCATAAGATTTAACATTCTCCAAATATGTGGGATCTAAAGTTGACACTCTTCCAAACCCACTTTCAATATTAATGCAAACATTATTATCAATCTTATATTCATCATGGGGATTAAATAAATTTTCAAGATCATAAGAAGAATCACCCCAATCATGATCATTGCAACAAGTAGTGGGCATAGCAAAATAAGCATCCCCAAGCTTAGGGTTTTGCATGTCACTAACACAATTGACATTAATAGAACTTACAATAACATCATTGCAATCATGCTTTTTATTTAACAAGCTATCATGTATCACTTTTTCTTTTAACAATTCCTCACAATTTTCAGATTCATAAATTTCAAGCAAAACCCCATAAAGATAATCTAGTGCATGCAGCTCACCAGCAATAGGTTCAACATATTTGGATCTCTAAAAGAGATTAGCAAGTGGATGAGAATTCATAATTTAGCAAGCGAAGATGCAAGCTAATAGAGGGCACATAGCAACACAAGCAAACAAGAGGCAAGCGAACGGTGAACACACAGCAGAAGAAGGGCAAATAAAACGATAAGGGTGAAGTGGGTGAGAGGAAAACGAGAGGCAAAAAAAGGTAATGCGAAGGATAAGGGTTTGTGATAGGTACTTGGTATATGACTTTTGCGTAAGCCTCACCGGCAACGGCGCCAGAAATTCTTCTTGCTACCTCTTGAGCTTGCGTTGTATTCCCTCGAAGAGGAAAGGGAGATGCAGCACAATAGCGTAAGTATTTCCCTCAGTTTTTGAGAACCAAGGTATCAATCCAGTAGGAGACCACGCGCGAGTCCCTCGCACCTGCACAAACAAATAAGAACTTCGCAGCCAATGCGATAAGGGGTTGTCAATCCCTTTATGGTCACTTACGAGAGTGAGATCTGATAGAGATGATAGTTTATATTTTTGGTATTTTTGGTTTAATAAAATAGCAAATAAAAGCGGTAAAAGTAAAGTAGATGTAGATTGATATGTTGAGAATAGACCCGGGGGCCATAGTTTTCTCTAGTGGCTTTTCTCATGATAGCGATGTTCTACGGTGGGTAAACAAATTACTGTCGAGCAACTGATAGAAAAGCAAATAATTATGAGACTATCTAGGCATGATCATTGTATATAGGCATCACGTCCGAGACAAGTAGACCGAAACGATTCTGCATCTATTACTATTACTCCACACATCGACCGCTATCCAGCATGCATCTAGTGTATTGAGTTCATACGAACAGAGTAACGCCTTAAGCAAGATGACATGATGTAGAGGGATAAACTCAAGCAATATGATATAAAACCCATCTTTTTATCCTCGATGGCAACAATACAATACGTGCCTTGCTACCCCTACTGTCACTGGGAAAGGACACCGCAAGATTGAACCCAAAGCCAAGCACTTCTCCCATTGCAAGAACTATAGATCTAGTAGGCCAAACCAAACCGATAATTCGAAGAGACTTGCAAGGATATTATGAGCACACATAAAAAGTTCAGAGAAGAACCAAATATCTTTCATAGATAACCTTGATCATAAACTCACAATTCATCGGATCTCGACAAACACACCGCAAAAAGAGATTACATCGAATAGATCTCCTCGAAGATCGAGGAGAACTTTGTACTGAGATCCAGAGAGAGAGAAGAAGCCATCTAGATACTAGCTATGGACCTGAAGGTATGTGGTAAACTACTCACAACTCATGGTGAGGGCGATGATGATGATGATGAAGGCTTCCATGATGGACCCCCCCTCCGGTGGAGCTCCGGAACAGGCTCCAAGATGGGATCTCCACGGGTACAGAAGCTGCAGCGATGGAATTAGGGTTTTCTCTCTGTGTATGGAGTTTCTGGGGTACGTGGATATATATAGGAAGAAGGAGGGCACCGGGGGCCACACGAGGTAGCCTCGAGGCAGGGGGCGCGCCCCCCACCCACGAGGGCAGCCCCTCTGTCCCCTGACTTGGTCCTGAAGTTTACTGTGCGTGATTTTCTCCAAAAATATCTCTCGCGAAGGTTTCATTCCGTTTGGACTCCGTTTGATATTCTTTTTCCCCAAAACCCTGAAATAGGCAAAAAATAGCAATCTGGACTGGGCCTTTCGGTTAGTAGGTTAGTCCCAAAAATGATATAAAAGTGAATGATAAAGCCCATTAAACATCCAAGACTTCATAATTAATAGCATGGAACAATCAAAAATTATAGATACGTTGGAGACGTATCACTCGCCCGCATTGCCAAGGGAGAGGCTCTGCCGCCTCCTCCTCCCGGCCCGGCAGGTCCGGCTCCTCAGCAGCCGGCCGGCCCTGTCGGCATGCTCCAAGACGAGTTCCCCGACGAGCATGCTTCCTATGTTGTCTTCACAAGCGAAGACAATGACAAGCGAAGCAGGCGGTAACAACACCATGAGTTGAACACTGTTGTGCCGGAGGTCCCCAAATACACGCAATGGTCCGAGATGCCCATCACCTGGAGCCAGAAGGACCATCCGGCCGTGATGCCCACGTCGGGCGGCTACACCATGATGTTGGATCCCACCTTCTCCACCGACAGGCGGACTTGCCGCCTCTCCCGAGTGTTGATAGATGGAGGCAGCAGCATGAACATCCTCTACTGTGACACCATGGAAAAGTTGGGCATCAAGGAGAAACAACTCTTGCCCAGCCGGACCGTGTTCCACGGCATCGTCAGGGGGCTCTCCAACTCACCACTCAGCAAGATCAAGATCGATGTCATGTTCGGTGACCAGAATCACTTAAGCCGTGAGCCCATCTGGTTCGAGGTGGCCGACTTTGAAAACCCCTACCACACGCTCTTGGTCCGGCCGGCCATGGCCAAGTTTATGACGGTTCCACATTATGCGTACCTGAAGACGAAGATGCCGGGTACCAAGGGCATCATCACCATCGTTGGCGACTAAAAGAAGTCAGCTGAGTGTGCGGCAGCTAGATCCCGACTAGCCGAGTCCCTTGTCATCGCCCAAGAGAAGTGCCTCATCGACCGGGTGGTAGCCATGGCCGGCGAGCAGTCGGTCATGCCGACTGACCCAGAGGAGGCGGACGGCGGGGCCTCCTTCAAGCCGGCCAAGGAGACCAAGAAGATAATCGTGGACCCGGCCCACCTAGAGCTATTCGCTGTCATAGGTTCAACCTTGACACAAATAGGAAAGTGAGCTCGTCGATTTCCTCCGTGAGAATCGGAATATCTTTGCATGGTCCCCCAAGGACATGCCGGGTGTTCCGAGGGATTTCCTCGAGCACAAGCTAAATGTGAGGTCGGATACCAAGCCGGTCAGGCAACCCCTACGCCGCCTGTCAAAAGAGAAGAGAAGAATCACTGGTGAAGAAGTAACTCGGCTCCTGGCAACCGACTTCATCATGGAAGTGTTCTACCCAGACTGGCTCGCCAACCCAGTCCACGTTTTGAATATGAATAACATGTGGCGCATGTGTCTCGACTACACCAACGTGAACAAGGCCTGCCCCAACGATCCGTTTGCTTTTCCTTGGATCGACCAAGTGATAGATTCCACAGCCGGATGTGAGCTGTTGTGTTTCCTGGATGCCTACTCCGGCTACTAGTAGATCAAGATGAATGAGAAAGACCAGATGAAGACCACCTTCATCACCCCCTTTGGTGCATTCTACTACCTTGTCATGACATTCGGCTTGCGGAATGTCGGCGCCACCATTCAACGATGCATGCAGAAATGCCTCCTGCCACAAGTCCGCTGGAATGCCCACGTCTATGTGGATGACATTGTGGTAAAGACGGAGAAGTGCGTCACCCTTTTGGAAGATCTCAAAGAGACCTTCACCAACCTGCGCCGTTTCCTTATCAAGATCAACCTGGAGAAGTGTGTTTTTGGAGTACCAGCCAGCGAGCTCCTTGGTTTCCTTGTTTTTGAGCGCGGGATCGAGTGCAACCCCATGAAGATCAAGGCCATTGAACAGATGGAGAGTGAGGGAGTCCTGGATTACGGGGTCCTCGAGCGTCCGGGCTATGTGACGTAGGCCGGGCTGATGGGCCGTGAAGATACAAGACGGAAGACTCTCCCCCATGTATGGATGGGAATCTCTTTGGCGTGGAAGGCAAGCTTGGCGTGCGGATATGAAGATTCCATTCTCTGTAAACCGACTCTGTACAACCCTAGCCCCTCTGGTGTCTATTTAAACCGGAGGGTTTAGTACGTAGAGCAATCATAATCATGCATGCTAGACATCTAGGGTTTATCCATTACGGTCTTGAGGCAGATCAACTCTTGTAACCCCTATACTCATAAAAGTCAATCAAGCAGGAAGTAGGGTATTACCTCCATTAAGAGGGTCTGAACCTGGGTAAACATCGTGTCCCCTGCCTCCTGTTACCCTCGATCCTTAGATGCACAGTTCGGGACCCCCTAACTGAGATCTGCTGGTTTTGACACCGATGTTGGTCCTTTCAGTGAGAGTTCCACTATGCCGCGTTGAAAGGCTCGATGGCTTCATCGATCATCTACAACAATGCTTCCGGGAAGGCGATTTTTCTCCCGGGCCAGATCTTCGTATTCAGTGGCTTCGCACTGCGTGCCAACTCGCTTGGCCACCTGGAGCAGATCGACAACTATGCCCGTGGTCACCAGATCAGTTTTGGAAATCTGACACTACAAGAAATATGTCAACTTGTGACCTTCTCTTAGTGACCCCAGCTGAATTGGTCGTTAATCCATGGCCATTTCGCTTAGAAGGGTTCAAACCCTGAAATTGCCTTACACCAAATGGTCATAAAGCAGACAAGAGTGGTCGATGACCTTATTTCTACCTGATTACAACCAATATAAATGGTCTGAAGGTTGTGAATGTGGATGTATTGGTACTTATTGCTATGACTAGGCACCACCTCATCAGTTTTGCCTATATGTCATGTCCATGTGCCAATTTTTGCCCTAGGTTGTGAAGCAACCTATATTTCTGTTATTCCCAAAATTCCCAAAAAATTCTCACAAATTCTTTGGATCATATTTTCGTCAAATATGTCAAAAACCTTCCTCTCCTAGTTCAAATATAATTCAAAAATATTCATTTTCCTATTTTGTTCAGAACAACACTTTGTGAAGGACGTTCTATTTATATATTCTTGATTGCCCTCAAAAATTTTGGGCACTCTTTCCTATCCAAATCATTGCCTCATGACAAAATTCAGCTCCAGTTGCCTAGTAAATATTCCTCGGCAAATTTCCAAAGTTTTTGTCCACCTAGAAGCATTGTGAAGGAAGTACCATTTTTATATATCCAAATGACATGAAATTTATACAGTTCTTTCATATGCCCAAATTATCACCCTCCTTTAAATTTAAGCTGAGTCAAATCATCTATGTGATCCCAGGTTCAATTTATATTTTATGGCCAGATTGGCACATTGCAAAGCAAGTGTTATCTAGACCCCTCCTCCATACCCAAATCATTGCCACATGATAATATTCAGCTCCATTTTCCTGGTAAATCTTTCTTAGGAAATTTCAAAAGTTTCTATCTTGAGAGAAGCTTTGTGAAGTAAGTACTAGCTAGGCTTACCCAAAGGATCTGAAAATTTACCAGGGCATGACCATACCTTTGTAACTTACCTACACCAAATTTGATCTCATTTCATTTATCCAATTTCTCTCGTTAATTTTCCCAAGTTTCTGTCCAGAGAAGAGCATTGTGAAGGAAGTACCACTTTGGCATGTCCAAATGGTATCAATTTTCTACAATGCTTTCCTATGCCCAAATAACCATGCTCCACCAAATTTCAGCTCAATCCGTTCATTATTTTGAGCCCAGCTTCAACATTCATATTTCTGTCCAGTGTGGTACTTTGCAAAGCAAGTACCACCTAGGCTCCTCCTTTTGAGCTGAAAATTTGTGAAGACAGTCTTCTTAGTAGATGATCATCCTCAGCCAAAACATACACCAATTGGCCATGTGCATTTCTCGTACCGCTAATCAAACACTTGTCTTTTAATTCATATTTGAGCATAGTCCGGTC
Organism: Secale cereale; assembly: GCA_902687465.1. Classification (NCBI taxonomy): domain Eukaryota; kingdom Viridiplantae; phylum Streptophyta; class Magnoliopsida; order Poales; family Poaceae; genus Secale; species Secale cereale. The sequence goes on from LR738712.1 coordinate 519,596,738, forward strand.
TCCTCGTGAGAAACTTCTCGTGTCATTTTCTTCCTAGAACCTACCCGGGGAGTGCCCAACCCACTAGACATGCCTAGGCCGCCCAAAACACATGTCAACGCCACAGTCACGCAGTGACCACACGACGAGCATGCAACTTTACGCGCTTTGGAGTTGGGGCCCTCGGCTACCGTCCAAACCTCAACATATCGCCACCAAACCATGCATTTCTGATTAAATAAATACTTCTGTTACTAGAAATGATTTTTAGAAAAAATAAAGAGCAAACTATAAGGCAGCTGCAGTTCAAATTTGACCCATTTCCTACTGAATCGGCGGAAATTTGTCTTTTTCGCGAGAGGTGGAGAATTTTTTTGACACGCAACCATCTTGTCAATTGTGCATTAAATATGGCCTAACATTTTAGAAAATTGATTTGGTCCAATTTTGCAACAAATATACGGTAGGTCCTTCACAAAAAAACTCATTTTGGGAACTCAAAAAATGAAAAATGAAATTTTCGTCCAAAGAAAACAAAAACTTCCTTAGGCAACATTGTTTGCCATTCCAAGGTGCACCCTTGTGCATAATATGAGATCATTTGAACAAACTATGCCATGAATGTGGCCATAAGATTGATCATTTGGCTTGAAAGCCATGAATCTTCACACATGATAGCTCATTTCTGAGAACACTTTTTCAAAATAATTACCGTATTACAAGTTTATTATTTTTCCTGGTAACTTGGTTACATATAATGACGCAATGCGAAGGTTTCCAATTTTTTTTTTGAATTTTCATGCCCATTTCAAACTACGGTCAAAATAGCGGGCATAACCGTTCCTAGTTAGTGGTTGAATCTTGGAATTTTTTTTGGTGTTTCTGTGATTAAATAGATACTTATGTACCTAGAAATGATTTTTGGCAAAAATAAAGAACAAACTATAAGGCAGCTGCAGTTCAAATTTGACCAGCTTCGAGCTAAATCGGTGGAAATTTGTCTTTTTCACGAGAGGTGGATCAAAACTTCTAACATCCAACCATTTGGTCAATTGTGCATAAAATGTGGGCTAATATTTTAGAAATTGATTTGGTCCAATTTTGCAACAAATATATGGTAGGTCCTTCCCAAAAAAACTCATTTTGGGAACTCAAAAAATGGAAAATGAATTTTTTGTCCGAAGAAAACGTAAACTTCCTTAGCCAACATTGTTTGCTATTCCAAGATGCACTCTTGTGGAAAGTATGATATGGTTTGAACAAATTATGCCATTCCAAAATGCACCCTTGTGCAAAAAATACAAGAGAAACAAATAGAAAAACACAATTGCATAAGCTTTGTTCTCATTGGTTGAAATATTTGCGTCATGGATTGATGACATGGCATTCATCCATCCATCCATCCCATTTATCTAAAGAAAAAAAGAGAAAGAAAGCAAAAGAACCCCCCACCCCCGGGCAGCCCAACCACCCGAACCCTATCCCCTCCATCGTCGCCGCCCCTAGATCCAATCTCGCGGCCATTCCATCCTCTCCCGCTCCCGCACGCTCAAGCCGCTCGCCGCCACCACGTCCGCCGCCGCGGCCGCGCTCATGGCGCAACAGCCTCCTCCCCGCTCGCCGCCCTCCTCACCTCATCCAAGGCCGCCTCCCCATTCGCCGCCCTCCTCGCCTCGTCTGTCCCGACCGCCGCCATCGCCCCGGCCAGGGCCACCTCTGCGATGCTCCCTGCAGACGAGCAGGGCTCCTCTTCACCATGGACCCCGCACCGTCTGAGTTTGTGTCCTCCTCGTCGTCACCCGTGGCGGCCAGGGGATCTCCGTGGCGTCCTCCTTGTCGTCCTCGGACCCCACCCGCGCTGAGTATGAGATCTCCCGAGCAGGCCCTCCCACCGGCCATTGTCGGGCCATCGCCGCCGCACCAGCGTCCCTCCGCAGGTAGGCACGTCTCCTCTCTCTCCTCTCTCTCTCTCTCTCTCTCTCTCTCTCTCTCTCTCTCTCTCTCTCTGACCGGCCGTGTTCTCTGCATCAGGTTTAGCTCCTCCGGCGGCAAGGTGCTCGGCGAGGAGAAGGACGCGGGAACTTGACCTGGACATAAGGTGCTCAGCTCCTCCAGTGACGACTGGGCCGATTTGTTCTCTGTTCCCCTCCCTACATCCCTCCACCCATCTTCTATACATTCACATGTTCATCAGCTTGCATCTGTACATTAGAGTAGTCTACAATGTATTCTGATAAGAAACTAAAATCTGATGTTTCAAGTTACTGATCATATGACTTGCTGATTGTGTGAGTTTGTGACTCTGCACTCCTAGTATTATGTGCCTAGTAGCGGTCATCTAGAGTACATCCTTCCTTGCCACTACTGTATGAACACTTGACAAAACATGTAGTGAGAGACCCCTGGCAGTGGTAACTGTAGTTCTGTCCGGCTGTTCCTAACATTCGGTGGAGTTACATGCTCATAATGATCAAAATCTACAAGAACTCAAATGCCTAGCAGCACTCATTTGCAGCACATCCTTCCTAGCCTAACGACACATCTAGTGAGAGACCCCTGGTAGTGGCAGCTCATAGCTGTAGTTTTGTCGGGCTATTGCTAACATTCAGAATGATCTTATTTGCTTGTAATTTTTGCTATAAGTTGGGAGCGGGGTGGGTCCAACGAAGGTGGACCGCGTTTAGTTCCTGGACACTCATATGCACTGTCCTGTATAGAGAGTAGTGCCTACTACTGCAATCAAAATATAGTTGCATGATTATGTCCCAATCAGTTAAAAAAAGATTTCGTCCTCTCAAACTAATGGGCTCTTGTTCTCTCTCTTTGGCTGGTATAGTGATAGTGATACCCATTTAATGCAGTCAAGGAGATAAGCAATAACTAAAGTGAGCAGATAATGCTGCTGTTTTTTTGCTTGGTTCACAATTGGTCTAACCCCCCTTGTTTTTTTGCTTGTCTTATTATGTTCGGATTGTCGAGCCAATCATATGTTGATGCTGGATAGCTTGATAGATCATCTATTCCAACTGTAGTTGACAATATCTACATAGATACATCATTGAAGATAATAGAAAGGTAAGCTTATACTGCATGACATAGAGGTATTGGCCATACACCGTGAACAACAGAAGTTGTGCAACTGATATTGTCGTGCAGTATATCTTTTGCTTCCAGAGCAAGCACTTTTGCATCTGTTTTTCTAGCTACCTTTTAGTTTGCGCCATTCACTGATGTTGAGATGGTTAATGACTGTAAATTTGCGAAGCCATGCATCCGATGCAATTATTATGGCCACAACAGTACATCTAGTATTGGTTCAATTTTTGTGCAAAATTTGATTGTGAGTGTGTTGTTTGATGATGCTCGCCTCATCAATTTTTCATGTCTTGTGTCAAATCTCTACCCTATTAGAAGATGCCACCATCAAGTTAATAATAACACTAATGATTATTTGATTCTAGTCTAGAGATACAACAACATTAGTTAGATCCATAGTGGACCATAATAACCCTCCTATACTAGATTAATTTCTATACTTAGCTCAACAACACCAGCTCTTACCCGTTTGTTTGTTTTGGAGCAGCACACATCCTCAGTGGACAATGATGACAACCAGGGCATCCACCGACACGACGACGCTCCGCACATGGTCCAACTCGGCTACAACCTCCTTTACCGCGGGACGAAGACCGTGGCCGTGTGCGGCATCGGCTACAACCTCCTCTCACGTGAGTTCGTCTCCTACCTTCTAGTCCCCTCTCTTGTGCTACTATAGTAGTACCTTGCTCTATTTCATGTGCATGTGTGATTTTGTTTGTACTTTCCGTGCTTGTGTCATGGAAAATATCATTCCTATTTACAAGTGATGATGATTTGGAGTAGCACACTTGTTAAATTATGCTCTTGTAGTAGACTCCATTCGTAGTTACTGTGATGTGCATTGACTCGGCCTCCTAGTACTACAGATCATGCATGTTAATAATTTATAGTGGCCTTGTTAGTTACTACAGCTATCCTATGTTAACTATTGGTGTTTAATCTAGCTAGCTTGTTTGTACCATCAGGATTGCAACAAATTGCAGCTAGCTAGCCTATTTGAAATCTGTTTTTTTTTTGCTTGGTATGATGTTGGTCCGAATCTACTTACATGCTTGACTGAATATAACTTGGTGCTGAAACAAGCACTTGTAGTGTCTGAGCAAGCGAGTGAGTGTCTGTCTGTTGTGAACTTATACTTTCACAGCCGCGTTAAATAACAAGCAATGCATATTCATACTGTCTCTATTGTCTTGTATGAATATCCCATTTTAACTAGCTCAACAACAAAAATCATGTACTAGCTGAAATTGTGTTTATCATTCTGTAAAGAATTGTACTTTACTCCTTTTTTGAATGGAATGTTCATATTATATTGGCTCCAATTTTTCTGATTCTTCTCAGTTGATTCATGTAACAGATCGACTGTCGAAGGCATGTTGCATGTGACCGCTATCAAAGGAGCTCCATGCTGAAGAAGAAAACACTTGTAGAGCTTGTAACTATGATTGCCATACTTGTAGAACTTGTATCTATCTATTACACTTGTAGAGCTTGTAACATATATGTAAGAGCTTGCATTATGTGTCAGTTATAGAGCTTGTAAAGTATATGCAAGAGCTTGTATTACGTGTCATTTGTAGAGCAGGAGATCCATACTGAATCTTACTGCTTTATTTCAAGTATTATGTGTGTTCTCTATCTACCAGTTACTTTTGTATTGTCAAATTGAAATATGAAGAATCTGAGCATAATACCTTGGACCCACTTATCAAAACCTGACAATAGGTACCCATTTCTTGTGGACCCATTTTATAAAAAAAAAGAAATCAATTGGGTTTGGCCAATGCAGACGGTAGAATTGATAGGAAAAATAAATAAATGGGCTGAATTGTTGGGCTTGGCGGATATAGATGGCTGAACTGGACCGGGTTGATTCTAAATAGAGACCAACTTATTTGGTCACAATTTTGCCATGTCAGCTTGCCATGCTGGATCTGAAGGTCGTTAATTTCCATTAACGACCGCTAGCTTTTGACCATTTATTTTTTGTCACAAAAAGGTTGCAAATGGAAAACAATGACCATTTAGCGACCAATAGTGATGGCCACAAGTTGACATATTGCTTGTAGTCTGAACTATCTCGCTGAAATCCAAGGAGACTTGATCTTCCAAGGGTTCGCGGCTCCAACCACAGCTCTAGACTTAGATCCGGAGCGCGTCACCAGGTCCGAAGACGGGAGTCTAGAGCCCGCCGAACTATATGCGGCTATAGAGGCCAGCATTGGAGAACCGGAGAGGATAACGCCACCGGCGGTTATCACGAAGCCACACTCTTCTCCGGACACTAGCTCCGAACCCTCGCAGTCCGTGTCTAGCGAGCTCGGCCAAGGAACTTCGGTCCCCACCAAAACCTCGCTCTTAAACGAGGCTCTGGATCTAATGCAATCCCTCGCCGTCACGGAGGAACCGCTTCCGAATTGCACCCAACCCGGACTAGGGGCTGAAAATACGGAATTTTACCTCCCACCCACCACCCACTTAATAGCCACTATCGAAGATCTAACTCACATGCTCGACTACGCCTCCGAATACATCGACGGTATGGACGACGATGCCGGAGAGGAGCAGGCCCAAAACCCGCCGTTCACCGGACGCTGGACGGCCACTTCCTCATACGACGTGTACATGGTGGACACACCTAAAGAAGGCGATAGCGATGGTAAGAAGGATCCAGTCGAGGATGAACCTCCTGAAATACCACCAAAGTGTTGATGTCAACGGCGCCGCTCTAAATCGCATCACGGAAAAGACAACAACACCGGCACTGGAGAGAATGATACTCCGGAGAACGTTGAAGAACAAGACGACCCCATCGAACCAACATCCGAACAGGATGATCGGGAGGAGGGGCAAGTCGATCCTGACGAGCAAGCGAGGAATGAATTCCCGGAGGATAGCAACTATCTACCACTCTCCGAGGACGACGTGAGCCTCGGGGACGAAGATTTTATTGTGCCAGAGGAACCCCTTGAACAAGAACGCTTTAAGAGCCGGCTAATAGCCACGGCAAGAAGCCTAAAAAAGAGGCAACATCTACTTCAAACTGACCAAGAACAGCTCAACAATAGATGGACTAATGTCCTGGCTACCAAAGAATACAGCCTTGAACGCCCAACAAAGAGTTACCCGAAGCATAAGCTGCTACCCCAATTCGACGATGAAGCGTTTGAGCCCATACCACCCGCGCGTAACGCGGTCGACGAACCTGACCGACCGCCACGTGGCTAGGACAGAACAGCAACTCAAGCCAAACACCAGCCCATACCACCTCCCCGTAAAAGCAGAGAAACAACAGCTCGGGGATACACATATGACCTATGACAGGACCTGGAAAAAAGAGCATGTCAGACCATATCAACCTATGGATCGAGGGGGCGTGCCCCGGCACGAGAGGACGGTCATCAATCCTGGCGCAACATGCATAACCACACTCAGGCCGAAAACCGCATATGGACTTCCTCCGAACTTCATCGTGAGGTGGCCCGATATAGAGGCGCCGCACACCCCCTATGCTTCACCGATGAGGTAATGGAGCACCAGTTCCCAGAAGGGTTTAAACCCGTGAACATTGAATCATACGATGGCACAACAGATCCCGCAGTATGGATTGAATATTTTCTTCTCCACATTCACATGGCTCGTGGTGACGATCTACACGCCATCAAATACCTTCCCCTCAAACTTAAGGGACCAGCATGGCACTGGCTGAACAGCCTACCAGAAAACTCTATTGGTAGCTGGGAAGACTGGGAGGATGCATTCAGAGACAACTTCCAAGTTACCTATGTTCGTTCCCCAAACGCCGATGACCTTAGTCATATAATCCAGCAACCCGAGGAATCGGCCCGACATCTCTGGACCAGGTTCCTAAACAAAAAGAACCAGATTGTGGATTGTCCGGATGCCGAAGCCCTAGCGGCCTTCAAGCATAGCGTCCGAGACGAGTGGCTCGCCCGGCACCTCGGCCAAGAAAAGCCAAAGTCCATGGCAGCCCTCACCGCACTTATGACCCGTTTTTGCGCGGGAGAGGATAGCTGGCTTGCTTGTAGAAGCAATAGCACCAGCGATCCTGGCACCTCCAAAACCAGGGACGGTAATGGCAAGCCACGATGCGACAAACACAAGCGTCGAAACAATAATGATGGAACCCAAGACATGGCGGTCAATGCCGGATTCAGCGGCTCCAAACCCGGTCAACCAAAGAAGCCATTCAAGGCAAATAGAGATGGCCCATCCAGTTTAGACAGAATGCTTGATCAGCCTTGCCAGATTCATGGCACCCCCGATAAACCCGCCAATCATACCAACAGAAATTGTTGGGTCTTTGAACAGGCCGGCAAACTCAACGCCGAACACAAGGGGAAGGGATTGCCTAGCGACGACGATGACCAAGAGCCTCGTCAACCAAACACAGCGGGTCAGAAGCAATTTCCCCCCGAGGTAAAAACAGTGAATATGATATATGTCACACTGCGGGACGCAAGCATGCACTACGGGATGTCTACGCCATAGAGCCGGTCGCCCCAAATTTCAATCCATGGTCGGCTTGTCCGATCACCTTCGATCGAAAGGACCACCCGACCAGTATCCTCCATGAAGGTTCGGCAGCTTTGGTCCTTGATCCAATCATTGCTGGATTCCACCTCACGCGAGTCCACATGGATAGCGACAGCAGTCTTAATCTACTTTATCAAGACACTACCCGCAAAATCCGTCAAGAGTCAAGCCCACTAAAACTACCTTCAAGGGAGTAATACCCAGTGTAGAGGCCCACTGTACGGGCTCAATCACACTAGAAGTCGTCCTCGGTTCGCCGAACAACTTCTGAAGCGAAGACTTGACCTTCAATATTGTCTCCTTCTGTAGCGGCTATCACGCACTGCTCGGACGAACCGCTTTCGCCCGCTTTAATGCGGTTCCACACTACGCCTACCTAATGCTCAAGATGCCCGGTCCACGTGGCTTCATTACAATCAACGGAAACACAGAGCGCTCCCTCCCTACTGAGGAGCATACCGCGACCATCACGGCCAAATTACAAAGCGGCCTGTCAAACCGCACACCTCATCGGCTACTAAGCCGTCGGACTTCATTGCACAAGGCCAGTTAGTTCTGCATGCCGGCAGCTCGACAATCCCAGGGTTGGATTAGCAGTTCTGCCTCCATCGGTCGCCATGTACATCAGCGAAATCCATACCGCCCATGCACAACTATGCACTAAAAATACCTTGGGCATCGGCAGAGGCAATACACGGACATGCCTATAGCGCGGTTTGACCTCATACGGCCCTCCCCTTTCTCTTTGATCATCTTTTGTTTTTTTACCATAGGTGAAACCAAAACCTACTCATCCTACGGACTCACAAAAGACAATCTCTGAGCTCGGTTCCGAAGACCATTCCCCTCAAGGAATCTTTCTTACTTAGGGGAAAGCCGCACGCGTGCGGTAGGAAGGTGCAAAGGATTTTATAGACCACAACTTCCCCCAAGAACCTGTATAGAGCTTTTCCCTTAGCCCTAGACCCCCGGCATGTAAAATCACGTTGGTGATTATGGTACCCTATGTAAAAATACGCTTTAACGTATCAATCAAATTCCATTGAACCAAATTCTTATCCAGCATCATTTTTACTTATAGACTTTATGCCGTCTCTTCAGCTGTCTCACGAACACACCTCGGCACAAATTGCAATGGCTCTATAAGGCAACATATGTGTGGCCAAATAAAAAGTCTGAACAGCTTTGTACTACAATTCGGCGTCCCGAGCTCGGCACTATATGCATCAGCTCCGAATCATGTCTTTGGTCAATAGTTGGGTTGCCCGGCTCCTATGTTTGCTACCTTATGTTCCGTCTGATCGGCTAGGGTAGTAAAGAGAGAACTACTGCGATTGTGTTCCTAGTTCGTCTGGTTAAGCACCACAGTAGAGAAAGCCGAAAATTGACTGTCATGATGTGGCGAGAGCTGATCAGCCACTCGGCGACTCATTAGAATCTTTAGCAATTTTTTTCGTATTGCATGAATGACTGTTTCCTGGTCACATATGTAACGCATCCACATTGGGGGCAACTGCATACATACTAGGGGCTACTTTGTAGACACATCGTTAAACTCCTATGGCTAAGTGAGAGCAATAAAACCGAATAGTCTGATTGCCTGGTTCGCCGCACTGATACCTCCTTCATGGACCAAGACGTTGGGTTGACTGTATTCATGTGCAATTCCGAACACCCTGGTAGTATCTACATGGGGGCTGAAGCTGACGACTGGGAACTCTCAGATATCAAAAATCGGCCACACAGGAGGATAAAAACACTTCATAAAGGAAGAAATATATTACAAAAGACTTAGTTCATAATACACACTCCCAAACAGTTCGGACTCTTTCATTCGAACACTACATCCTTAGGGCATTGGCCTTCTATAAGGCGGGCACCTTTTAGTACGTCCTCAAAATAGCGCTTGGGTGTGCGGTGGTCCTTGCTTTCAGGTGGACCTTCAACTGCCACATTTTCAGCCTTCATCTTCGCATAGTGCATCTTAACACGGGCGAAGGCCATTCGTGCCCCTTCTATACAAGACCACCTCTAGACATTGTCGATTCGGGGCAGTGCATCGACGAAACGCCGCACGAGGCCGTAGTAGCCGTCCGGAATATCTTCGGTCGGCCACAACCGGACTATGACGTCCTTCATGGCCGCACTGGACATCTTCTGCAACTCTGCCCACTATGCCATCTAGTCATTTAACAGTCCAGGACGCTTCTGCCCCATAAACTGCGACCAGAAGTGCTTCTTTGTTGCGTACCCCTCCTGGGCATGGATGAATTGGGTGTCGTCCGCAACACTCTTCGGCAGATCCGCATATGCATCTGGAGAACTCCACAGTAAATTAAGTAAGGCATACTTCCGGTCCCCAAGTTTAGCATGTAAAAGAAAGGGCTTAGCAGCCGCTATCTGTCCGCTTGACGGATTTCTTCGCGCGCTGCACAAGATTCGGACCGCGCCTCCGAAGTGTCTTGAAGGGCCTTGGTGAGTTTGGTCCCCTTCGCCTCATTTTATTTTTCTAAGGACACACACTTAGCAGCGGTGTCCTTGAGCTTTTGCTCCATCTCAATCACCCGTTCCTCAAAACGGCGCCTAGCGACATTTTCGGCCGTTAAGTCTGCAACCGCTTTATTAGCAGCCGTCTGGCTTACCCTTGCTCACTCCTTGGCTTGAGAAAGCTCGCCCCTAAGGGTCTCCACCGCGGCGGCACCATCTGTACAAACATGCACATTGCAGCTCTTGAAATTCCACAAAACACGGACATAAACAGGCACACAGTAAGATGTATCTTATACCTTGCGCCTGGTCGAGCCACGTGTTAACAAGGACTAGGTCCTCATCGGCTCGCTCCAGTTTCCGTTTGAGTTCGGAAACTTCCGCTGACTGAGCAGTAGCCGCTAACAGCGAAGCTTGTTTTAATCCAGATAAAAAGTATGTTACCACCTGACAACTGATTATCGATCCTCTGCTCGCATTTCTTTCAAAAAACCGAACAGAGTCTCAGGGACTACTGTCTAGATATAAGCATATTCCTCACAAAAATGATTAAAAACATTACATTGCGTACCTCGAAGCCTGCTAGCAGGATGGAGATGGCTTCGTTCAGCCCGCTCTTGGCAGACTGAATCTTCTCAGACACCGTACCCATCAGGATGCGGTGCTCGTCTAGGACGGATGCACTTTGGAGTGCATCTGTCGTGATATTTGGCGCCTCTGGATTAGCAGAGGTCGCCGCTCCCTTTTCTCCTGCAGGGGGTCGCTCATTGGACTCCGGAACCTTGTGGTCCTCCGGAGTAGTATGCGGCTAGGGGGCGGATTGACAGGGGGCCCCGTCGCCGATCTTCGTGGGGGTCGTACTCCCCAGTCCTCTGGCAGCCGAGGAATTACCCTCTAGCGACGTCAAATCCCCCCGTCTCTTCAAGGCTTGGGGAGGGCCTATGAGATAATACCTCAGCGTCATCCGCTTTAGGCGGCGGGGAAGCTAATGGAGGCAACTCACTCTCCATCATCTCCGACGACAGATCCCCCGAGGATGAGGATAGCCGGGGAAGATTGCGGGCCGGACTAAAAGATAGAACTTAGATCTATCATCATAGTTCACAGAGATGGGATAAGTGTGAAGAATCCCGAGCTACTTACGAATTGGCTTGGGGCTTGGTCCGGCGGCGATGCTTCGGGATGGCCTCGGCGTCTGACTTCGAGTCATCGGGGAGAGTAATTTTGTCCCTCTTAGTGGCTTCAGCTTCCAGGTCTTCAGAGGCCGCCCTCTTCTTTCCCTTGCGGGGAGGATCTTCTTCTTCCTCCTCCTCCTCATCGTCGTCGCCCTCGCAAGAGGACTGGGCATCAGCTTCTCCAGACATTGCGCCCGAAGTGCCCTCCTCTTTCTTATTGTTCTTCTTCTTATCCTTCTTAAACGGCGCCTGGTATGGCGCCGGGACCAACATCCTCATTAGTAGAGGACTGGTTGGGTCATCGGGGAGCGGAGCCGGACACCGGATCTGCTCTGCCTTCTTGATCCAAACATGTTCGGGGATGGATTACTCAATCCTTCTCCTTCAAGCAACGAACCTCTTGGTGTTCGGAGGTTTAAGAATTTACCTCGGTGGCTGGATGGTTGCAGTCAAGGCCAGTGTCGTCTGATGAATTCGGCCATGTTATATGCTTCTTAAAAAGTAGCTTCCAGATCCCCTTATGCATCGTGCCGTAGAGCGGTTGTAGGGTCTGCGGCCCTTCCGGATTGAACTCCCACATCTTGAGGGGCCGCCGCTGGCAGGGAAGTGCATGGCGGATCAGCATCACTTGGATTACATCAGCGAGGGTAGTGTCCTTCACTATCATGCTCTGGACGCGCTTCTGCAGCAACAGCACCTCTGGGACCGACCCCCAGTTCGGACCCTTGTCGGTCCAGGATGTGAGCCTCAACAGGGGTCTGGATCGAAAGGCTGGGGCGGCTGCCCACTTGGAGCCGCGAGGTTCTGTGATATAGAACCATTCTTGTTGCCATATTTTGACGGTGTCCACAAAGACCCCTTCGGCCAATTGACTTTGGGGAGCTTGCTCACCATGGCGCCACCACAGTCCACGTGTTGCCCGTCAACCACCTTCAGCTTTACATTAAATATCTTGAGCCATAAGCCGAAGTGTGGAGGGACACGGAGGAAGGCCTCACACGATGATGAACACCGAGATGTGAAGGAACGAATTTGGGGCTAGATCGTGAAAACCCAACCCATAGTAGAACATGAGACCCCTTACAAAGGGGTGAAGGGAGAATCTGAGTCCGCGGAGGAAGTGGGGGATAAACACCACCCTCTCACCGGGCTCTGGAGTAGGGATGACCTGCCCCGGATCGGGAAGCCTGTGCTTGACTTCTGCGGTTAGATACCGCGCTTCTCGTAGCTCCTTGATGTTCTCCTCTGTGACGGAGGAGTCCAGCCACTTGCCTTGAGAGCCGGCCATAGTCGGAGGAGTTGCAGAAGGGAGAAAAGCTTGGAAATGGCCGCTAGGGCTCAAGGATGGAGAGGGATAGAGAGAATGAGGTGTGGGGCGGAAGAGTTGGATTCGATTCACTTATATGGACTGTGATATCAAGCGTCCGTCTCCCTCAAGCCTTAAAACTCGCATGTTCCCAAGGGGTCGTGCGAGCGGCACGAGTAGGTTACCAAAACTCTTATTGATGAGAATCCCTCAATAAGGGGACACGATCTCTGCTTTGACAAGACGTGTCAATGGAAGTTGTGTATTTAAACGCAAGGCGGGGGGCCCAAAAATGGTTCCAAATGATAGGAGGACCAAACGTGACATTTTGCCAAAAAAGTTGTCGTTGGATATATTTTAAGTATTGTGCTTTTGTGGTTGGAAGGTTAACCTATTGTACAGAGCCGAATATAGATCTCTTGTTTGGAGGACCACTTTGGAGTGTTCGGAGGAGGAACCCGCCTTGTGATGTCGAAGACAACTTGCAGGCCGAACTCATCGTCATCGGAAGACTAGTTCAGGGGCTACTTAGGGAGTCCTGGATTACGGGGTCCTCGAGCGTTCGGGCTATGTGACATAGGCCGGGCTGATGGGCCGTGAAGATACAAGACGGAAGACTCTACCCCGTGTACGGATGGGACTCTCCTTGGCGTGGAAGGCAAGATTGGCGTGCGGATACGAAGATTCCTTCCTCTGTAAACCGACTTGGTACAACCCTAGCCCCCTCTGGTGTCTATATAAACCGGAGGGTTTAGTCCATATAGCAATCATAATCATACATGCTAGACATCTAGGGTTTAGCCATTACGATCTTGAGGTAGATCAACTCTTGTAACCCTTATACTCATAAAAGTCAATCAAGCAGGAAGTAGGGTATTACCTCCATTAAGAGGGCCCAAACCTGGGTAAACATCGTGCCCCTTGCCTCCTGTTACCCTCGATCCTTAGACGCACAGTTCGTGACCCCCTACCCGAGATCTGCCGGTTTTGACACCGACAGAGAGGCCGTCCCGACTACAGAACATCCAGAAATTCACCGGGTGCTTGGCATCTCTCAGTTGATTCCTGAGCCGACAGGGAGAGAAGGCCCTCCCCCTGTACCACCTAATGAAGAAAACCAAGGGTTTCGAGTGGTCTGACCAGGCGGACGAAGCATTCCTCCAGCTCAGGCGAATGCTATCCACGCTGCCTATTCTGGCTGCTCTGACTGACAAGGAACCCATGCTCCTCTACATTGCTGCTACCAGTTGGGTCGTCAGCGTGTTAATAGTTGTCGAGCACCCAGAATCCGGTAAGGCCCAGCCGGCCCAGAGGCCGGTCTATTATCTGAGTGAGGTGTTATCCATCTCCAAGCTGAACTACCCCGACTAACAGAAGATATGCTACGACATGTACTTTGCCGCCAAGAAGCTGAAGGAGTACTTCCTAGAGCATCCCATCATAGTTTTCTGCACTGCTCCGCTTGCCGAGATCAAGGGCAATCGGGATGCCACTGGCCGGGTAGCTAATTGGGCCATTGAGCTAGCTCCTTACACCATTTTCTACTAGCCTCGCACCGCCATCAAATCACAAGCATTGGCCGACTTCCTTGTCGACTGGGCCGAGACCCAGTACCTGCCGCTGGCGCCGGATTCCACGCATTGGTGGAAGCACTTTGATGGCTCCAAAAAACGCACCGGCTTGGGAGTCGGCATCATCTTCACCTCTCCCAAAAACGTCAAGCTGAAGTACACCCTGCAGATCTTTGCTACCTACAACAACATGGTCGAGTATCAAGCGCTCGTCCACGGGCTCTGGGTGTCCAAAGGGATCAGCATCCGCCGCATCCTGTGCTACGATGACTCGGACTTGGTGGTCCAACAGTCTTCGGCGCGGCTATCCGGCTGGGAGGGAGGCGGCCAAAAGAAGGCGGCAAAACAAAGGCCAAACAGAGCTAAGGCAAAACCGAGCCAGAACCAGACAAAAGAGACAAGCATATGGGGAAAAAATACACAACATAAGGCCGAAGGCCAGCATTCAACCAAGTTTGAAAGACACCCAGCGGGTGCTACAAAGGGATAATTGTTCATGTGACCACGGGACAGAAAAAATACTAAGGACAGCTACGCTAGAGGTGCGGAAGGCGGCTCCGACTGGTCGGCGGTGGCGGTGGTACCGACCGGCGGGGCATCCGGCTAGCTGGCTCCGGCTGGGTCGGCGACGGTGGTTGACAAAGTCTTTGGATGTCCACTGGCCAAAGTCGGCTCGGGCTTGGTCCGGTTGATCGCCTCGCAATCTGGGACCTCGTCGTCGCCTTCGTCGTCCTCGTCATCTTCCTCGCCCTCATCACTGGAGGCGATCTCCTCCGCTGAGTCCTCCACTTCGGTTGGGTCCAGCCCGAACCAGGAAGGTGGCAACTCAGCACCGTTTTCCTCCCGCTCCGGGACAAAAACACTGACATCGGTGTAGTCGACAAGGGCGGCCACGTGCTTGATGATCTCCTCGCGCTCCGCCTCCAGCTCCGGCATAGCCTCCAGGTGGAAGGTGGCCAGCTGGTCCAACTTCACGCCGGGATACCAGGCCTTGACGAACTCCAATGCTACCTTGGCGCCTGCCCGTGCCGCAGCGCCCTTCCAGGAGTCAAGCCGCTCGGCCGCCACCTACAGCCAGTTGGCACACCGACTGGGAGTCTGGGGCGCCGGCACGTCCGGCCAGAGTCCCCCGTGGACCTGGGATTTGGCGCGCTGAAGACGGCGGAGCAGGTGGCGCGCCGGCTCAAGGCGCATCCGATTGCCCAAGAGATGCTCCCCAACAGTCCTATGCCGGTTGGCCGGGATCTGCGCTCCCGCCCTCCTCCGCTGCTCACGCTGCTCTTCGATCGCCCGGCAGACGGCCACGGAGCTGCCGGGGAGAAACTCGGTTCAAAGAAAATCCAGAAACTTAGAAGTCGCCCCCCTGCGGCGGTCGGCGACTAAGGAACAAGGGAAGAAAGAGCTTACCTTCAAGCATATCCTCGATCACCTCGTAGCCATTCGACAGCAGCTTCTCCCACTTGACCCAGTTCGAGCGGTGAGTCTTGAACTCGGCCTTGAGGAGTACCTCGCCGTCCTCCAGCTTTCGGACCTCCTCCTTGTGTCGGGCCGCCTGGTCCGCAAGCACCTTGGAAAGATGGTCATGCTCTGTGGCCACCCCATTGTGCTCCTTCTCCTTCTCGATCGCGTGTACGCGGTCCCACAGCTGAGCGGCCGCCTCTGTGGAGACAAGAAAGAAACATCATCATCAAAAAAGACAAGAAGTTGCTAGAAGATCCGGCCTGACTGCTTAGCAGTCGACCCGAATCTCGGGGGCTACACCCAGCGGATGCACTGGCACGCCCCCGTTGACGGACGACTCACGTACCATGGCTCTGGTTCAAGTCGGCAGTTAGCTTGGCGAGCTACTGAGTCTGCAAGTTGAAGACGGCCATGCAGACGTTGTGGTAATCCTACAACAAAGCACGACATCCCGATGATCAGACAGACGCCTTGAAAGTTCCAACCCTCCTGCTCAGCAGCCGGCTTGGACCTCGGGGGCTACACCCAGCGGGTGCGCTAGCGCGCGTCCACTGAAGTTTGGAAGAACAAAAAAGAAAGATTCGAAGACAGAAGACATACCCAAACGGCCATCCGTGACGCCATCATGTCCGTCCTGGCCCTCTGGAGCGTGGCACCAAGATTGTTGAACGAATCCAAGACGTTCACACCACCAAGTTCAGGACGGCCGGACCGGCTCCTGGTGTCCAACCTGGCAGAGCAGGGCTTGTGGCCTCGGCACCGGCCGTTTGCGAGCTTGCGGCGTCGGCACCCGCTGGCTTCGATGCAGAAACCGCCTGCATCGAGTGTAGGCGCGCGGAGGTCCGGGTTAACACCGCATGGCTTGTCGTCGACCCGCCGTTGGCCGGTGGCGCTTCCGGCCTTGCTGGTTGGCCGCCACCTCGTCCTCCTACCTCTGGCGCAAGTAGAAGCACCTTCGCCTCTAGGACGGGGCAAGCCCCCTCCCGCTCCGGGGCCGCCTGGTCAGCCTCGGCTGTTCCGGTCGGCGCCCGACCCTAGACCATTAGTGGCTCCGGATGCGGCACGACGGCGACCTCCGGAACCACGTTGCGGGCCGGGTCTTCCGCGACCTTGACATCGGGCTCCGCTTGTGCCTTGGCTGCCACGTCCTCCCGCGCCTTGGCTGCTGCGTCGGCCTCCGCCTGCGCAACGGTCGCCGCCTCGGCCTTCGCCTGGGCTGTGGCTTTCCCGCTCATCTTGCACCTCCCGCGGGTTCCTCTTCGTCGCCTCCCGAAGGGCGGTGGCCGGGTGCATGCGGCGGGCTCCTTCAGAACTGTTTGCTGAGCTGATCAGCGAGGCGGACGGCACCCGCGAGACGGAGAGGGGAGCCCTTCCTAGCAAAACTGACAGAAGATGAAAAAATGCACAAGAAGGAAAAAGCCAAGCAAAACAACTTTGACAAAAAATAGTCAGACACTTACACGGATACCATGGGCCGCTGCTTCAGGCCCCTCTGGATGACGGCCACCTTGGTGGCCTCTTGTCGTTTTTTCGCACCAACCGACGACCTGGCCTTCTTGGGCGGCCGACTGCCAAACATCCTCTCTTCAAGGCGGCGCTTAGGAGCGCCGGCTGCCCCAGATGGCGCCTTGCATGTGGGTCGCGCCATCGAGGAGCCGGCCGCTCCCCTATCGGCGCCCCCATGGCGGTGCGGCTCATCGCCGTCCTCATTGTCGTCCGGCCAGTCCTGGACGTCGGCCCCCGCGCCGCCTCCTGCAGCCCCGCCTGCCTCACCACCGCCTCCTCTAGTGGTGTCGTCCTCCTCCATCACGGCCTCCCCCAACTCGAGGTCACCCACGTCGGTCACCTCCCGGACCGGCATCCACTGATGGCCGGGAGCTGGCGCAGGGACTGCCCCTTGGCCGACAAAGCGCTACACCATGAGTCGATTGGTCAATGCGGACGAAAACACATGGCGCAAGAAAAGAAAAGAAGTCGGACACTCACCGCAGGAGGAGGATTTGCGCGGCTGTAGGGCGGCTTGCCGAAGACCCACTCCTCTTCGTCGAGCTGGTGGTTGGAGAAGTGGTTGACAAGCCGGATGACCTCAATAGTCGGCAGGACCTTTGTCGACATCCGACAATGGTCCCGACGACCGCTCATGTCGCACATCGGGTACGGCCGGAACTGGAGTGGCGACACTTGGATGTGGACGAAGGCGGCCAGCAGGTCCACCGGTTGGAGCCCCTCCTACTCTGTCATCTCCTGGAGCCGGCTGAGGGCGATTTCAACGGTGGTCGGTAGTGCCTTGCTGGGCTGTTGGCCCCAGTTGCTCCGCCCTCTAGAAGGCGGCCGGGCCCGAAAGCCGGCAGGTTGATGTAGTCACGCACCAGGTCAGCATTGCAGACGTAGAAGTACGACTTCTGCCACAGCTTTGCCAACTCGTGCAGGACGATGGCGAGGAACCGGACCCCGCTGCCGGTGCGCTGCACGACGACACAAGCACCGCACTAGGCTAGCTCGCCCTTGGCAGCGGTGCCAAGTTTGAGGTAGAAGAACATGCTCGCAACTCGAGTGTGGGCAGGATTCCAAAGCAACCCTCGCAGAGGGTGACAAAGGCGGAGAGGAGGACTACCGTATTTGACGTGAGGTGGTGAGGCTGGAGCCGGTAGAACTCCAAGAACTTGCGAAAGAAACCACTCATCGGCAGGCCGAAGCCGCGTTTGAAGTGGTCACGGAAGACAACGAACTCGCCGGCCTCTGGCACCGACGAGATATCCTACTCGTTCAGAAGGCATGTCCCCTCGCACACCTCATTGGGCATCTTCCGCGTCGCACAGAGGAACTTGACGTGGTCTTCGTGAACATTGGACCCATCTCACTCCCGCACGCCATGGCTCGAGGTCGGGTGGCTGCGAGGTCGTGGTGGTGCGGCGAAGATGAGCGGTGGCTAGCCGCGGCGGCCCTTTGGCAGCGGAGTGGTGTGACGGCACGACAGTGGCAAGAGAGAAGAGGCAAGGAGCAGAGGAGATGGAGAGTGGAGGGGCGCGCGTGCGCCCTGCCGCGCCCTCTCCCTCCTATTCATATGGAGGCGGCGGTGGAGACAAATAGGCAAGGCATGGGGGCGTGGGGACTAACTGCGAAGACACCCCGCACCTCCCGCAGAATCCGCAAGCAGATACTCCGCTCGGGAACGGCAGCAGCCCGCCTCGGCCGCATCGGATCCACGCGTGTGCCGAGGCCCTGGAATGGCGGGCCCGGGCCTGCAACGATGTCTCGTCGCGCGCGTGGGTTGGCAGGCCGGCCTGGCCTGCTGATGACGCATGGCGGGCATCCAACACGCGGCAACCGCGCCATCCGGCGAGGCGGCACGTGACGCCGGCCTCTACGATTCAAATTCACCAGGCGGTCGACTTAACCCTGGCCGGCTCCTGGAAGACTGACGTACGAAAACGGTGGACCTCCCGAAGGAGGAAGTTGTTGAGATGCCTCGGCATTGAGTCGTGGCACCTCACCAGCTTCGTGGACTACTGTCAGGGTTATGTACGCCGGGTAGCCTCATCGGCACCCAAGAGCGTTCTAAGACTTTGGAACTAGCCCGACCCCTCAGGCCGACTGGGCCATACGGCTGGTACCTCGGCTGCGTTCCAGGAGGTGGCATATCCTTGGCAGGCGGCCCCAGGAGCGGGCCAGCTCCTAGCAGCTGGCCTCCTCCCCCTCAGAGTTTGCACCAACCGACCGTGATCAAGACAAAGCATGGAAAAGTGTCGTCTATACCTCCCGGGATACGGGGAAGCATGGCTACAGTGTACTTTGACCAGTCGGACATCCTTCGCCACGGCGCGATACTGTAGCCACGCGTACCGTGACGCCGCCCTTGTCAGCAAGGATGACGCTACAGTAAAAGGCGATCGGCATGGCCCGCAGGTGGCGGGCCCTACCTGTCCGCCGGATTCTCGGTAGTCGGCGAGGTTCATAGGAGGCGGGCCCTAGCAGCCGGTGGAGAACCCGGCAACCGAAGGCACTGACATCCGGGACCTACCACCCGGCGTATTACCATTGTACCCATGGGGTGTAGGCCTATATAAACCCCCCATGATCACCCATGCAAAGGGTTGAGTTTAGCATTCCATCCACCCCCCCATAGCTAGGAGCAAGAGAGCTAAGCCCTGCCTTTCTTCCTCCTCTAGCTAGACAGCTCTAGGAGCACATTAGTACACTTGTGATTCATAGTGATAATGCGGAGACCCTACAGAGCAGGGATAGGGGTGTTATCTCCACGGAGAGCCCCGAACCTGGGTAAGACTCGTGCACGATCGAGATGTCGCCCAATCCCGCTTCTAGAGCCCGACGACGTACTCCTCTCCCGCACCATGATAAGCTACCCCCTGGCATCTGTCATGAGAATACTCCGACACTGAGCCGCTCAGGGCACCAACCTGCTGGCTCTCAAGTTGAGGTAAGCACGTGCCCGCTAAGAAAACACCTCGTAGTCTTTGTCGGAGGCACTGAGTGTGGCCTCGAGAAAATGCCATGAACTGTCGTTTAAAGCGGCCAACCATGTCGCGACGTCGGTGCTCGAGGCATCGACGGTCGCCTCATCAGCGAGGTGCCCCTCCAAGTTTTTGGGGTCGGCACGAATGGCAGCTATCGCGACCTCATCCGCGCGTGCGGCCGCGATTTGCTTCTCCGCTGCCAAATGCTCCTTAAGCTCCTAGCTATAGTGTGTGCACCGTGGCTTAGGGCGGCGCTTATTTGGTGGAGGGGTCGGTGATTTGGGTGGAAGGTGTCGCGCCGGTGGTCGGGGCATGTGGGATGTGGAAGGAGGAGGATGGGGGTCTGGTGTGGATTACCTGCCTGGATAGACGAGGCCGAGGAGCGTGTAGGAGGGTCACCGGTGAGGGGGCGGCGTTGCAAGCAAGGAGTGAAGGTTTCAACTTGGAAAGGAAGGCGGTAACAGGGGAAATGCGACTTTTGGTAAGGGGGAGGGGCTGGGAGGTAGATATTTTCACGGAAGCCGGAAATTTTGAATCGGTTCAGCAAAAAAACTGGCGCGCAAAGTATCATCAGCCATGGTCCTTTATTCAGAACTGTGTATGATATGTGAACATCACAAACGATTCTGATAGCTTGACCCGTGTGTCATGAGTTTGAACGTCAAAATTTTTGGTTCTAATTTCCCTTGTTACAGTGCTCATCCACGTCATTGCATAATTTGGGTACACAAAGGAGACTACAACACACCCACACTATAGCCGACGCACCTTCTCGCGTAAGCCGTATGCGTATTATACACCAATGGTGCTCCAGGATATTTTGTACTGCATCTCACACGGTTGGTGATAATAAACTGTGTGTGATCTACTTGGTTTTTCGTCTTGATTTGAATTACATAATGGGGTCACAGCTGCAAAGGATGGTGTTTGAATTGCTAGAACTTCTATGTGCAGTGAACATGCAACTATAGGTGTGTCGTCAAAAAAATTGGAATTATTTAGGGTTCGTTTGCACATTTTTATACAATAACTTGGTTTTATAGGCATTTCAGGTGCACAATTCAAAATTAAACTACATGCACATGCTCCGGTGCTTCAAAATGGGTTGTAAAATGATATATGTGTCCATGGGTTGATGCTTACGTCCCATTCAAGAAATGGGGATGATTTTTAAACACCGCGGCACCGTGGCTCTCCAACAAATGTTGAGGTGCTTGCTTTTGTAATTCTAGTAAATACAAAACTCGTCTAAAATTTATGAATCTTGGCATGCTATCATGGAACGGCATCAACATCCTGGGGTAAAAATATTGTCCCATTTGGGGCAGGTTATGGTATAAGCTTTTCGCAAACCAGAGCTTCTCTCACAACCAGCATGATGGTTTCGGTAGGGAACGTGCCACCTTGGGGGACGAAACGATATCTGTTGCCTCATCTTACTTTCAAAGTTTTTCTCGTGCTAACATAGAACAGCAGGAGTGTTGTGCAATTTTTTCGGATTTTTTGGGGATCGCATGGAAATTTTTATATATTAACTGAGTTTTCTATGCATTCACGTGCATAATTCAAACTTGAACTACATGCACATGCTCCAGTGCATATAAACAGGTTGAAAAAATCAAATGTGTGTCCTTGGTTGCAACCTTAGGTCCCATGCAAGAAATGGGAATGAATGTCAAACACCTTTTCCACCGTCGCTCGGCCACTAACATTGAGATACATGGTTTTAATATTCTAGTAAATCGAAAACTCGTCTGAAATGCATGAAACTTGGCATGCTATCATGGAACGTCATCAACATGCGGTGGTAAAAATATTGTCCCATTTGGGGCAGGTTGGGGTATAAGCGTCTCACAAACCGGAGCTTCTCGCAACAAGCCTCATGGTTACGATAGGTAACGTTTCACCTTTTTGGACGAAACGATATCCGTTGCCTCTTCTTGATTTCAATTTTTTCTCTAGTGTCAACATAGAACAACAGGAGTGTTGTGTTGAATTTTCAAAAAAATTCGGGTTTGTTTGGACATTTTTTATGCATTAATTGAGTTTTCAATGCATTTATGTGCATAATTCAAATTTGAACTACATGCACAAGCTCTAATGCATATAAATTGGTTGAAAATTCAAATATGTGACCTTGGTTGCATGCTTAGGTCCCATGCAAGAAATGGGAATGAATGTCAAACACCCTGCTACCATCACCCGGCCGCAAACATTGAGGTACCTGGTTTTTAAATTCTAGTAAATTCAAAACTCGTCTAAAATTCATGAAACTTGGCATGCTATCATGGAGCGGCATCAACATGACGTGGTAAATTTTTTTGTCCCATTTGGGGCAGGTTTGGGTATAAGCTTCTCACAAACCAGAGCTTCTCACAACAAGCCTGATGGTTTCGGTAGTGAACGTGCCACCTTTGGGGACGAAATGATACCTGCTGCATGTTATTGCTTTCAAAAAAATTCTAGTGTCAACATACAACAATAGGAGTGTTGAGTTAAATTTTGGAATTTTTCGGGGTTCGTTTGGACATTTTTATACATTAAGTGGGTTTTCTAGGCATTTTATGTTCATAATTCAAATTTGAACTACATGCACATGCTCGAGTGCATATAAATTGGTTGAAAAATCAAATATGTGTCCTTGGGTGCATGCTTAGGTCCCATGCAAGAAATGGGAATGAATTTCAAACACCAGGGCACTGTTGATTGCCGGCAAAACGTTGAGATACTTTGTTTTTAAATTCTAGTAAATCCAAAACTCGTCTGAAATTCATGAAACTTGGCATGCTATCATGGAATTGCTCCCGACATGCTGTGGTAATTTTAGTGTCCATTTTGAGAGAAGGCGTACTCGAATAACAGTCAACAAAGGCATTTTGAAACAAATAGCTGCCACACTAACATCGCAAATGTTTTAGATAGAACACCCATATGTAAACTGACAGCTTCCCCAGTAAGCCAAGGGAAAATGTGCCGAGCAGGATTTGTGTAGCTCTTCATCGCAAACGTTTTAGATAGAACACATGTATGCAAAGTGAGAGCTATGGTCTGCCACAGTAAGCCAAGGGAAAATTCGTTGCGCAGGATTTGTGCATCTCTTCAACGCAGACGGTTTAGATTGAATAATGTATGCAAAGCGAGACTTCGGCGCTAAGCCAAGAGAAAATTTGGCAAGCAGGATTTGTACCTCCCTTCCATGCAAACAGTTTTTTTTGGATGACTCGTGTGCCACCACGTACAGACAATTTGGTAAGATTTGCATCTGTCATATTGGGTATATTGCCATTTGTCAAACTGGAAAGATTGACATTTGTTGATCTAGTAACATTGCCATTGGTTAGTCCTTGTAACACTGCGATTTGTCAAAATATGTAGCTAAATATCACTAGCACGATCTAATTTTTGCAGCTAAAATAGAGTAATTAAGCATAGATTCCATTCATAGATTAAGAAGTCATTCTTGATTTATACAAACTGTTCAACTCGACAGCTAAACCGACCAAACTTTTCCCCAATTGTTGCCAACCACGTACTGAAATAGCTAGTTCAACTATATATACTAGCTAATTCTAAGTACGTCGTACAGTTCCACCACATCTACAGTCAGATGCACTGAACAAAATAGCCCCTAAATACTACTACTATGGAGGGGCTTTGTACTACTTCCGGCAGCCTCTCCTATGCCGAGCGTGCTCAGTAAGAAGAAGAGGAGGAGGAGCCTATCGATGAGCTAGACAACTACAATATGGTGGTTGCCGCTGTTGCACCTTCAGCGACACTCACCTCGAACGCCCTCTGCCGCTCCAGATGACCCCTCCCGTAGCGGCCGGACTACTCGTAGGTCTCCTGATTCCTCGCCTCTGCGTTGGTGTGTGCCACAGCCACGGCGGCGATAAGGCTCTTTGTGTGCTCGACGAGGCGCTCCTCCTCCACCCGCAGGAACTCCATGTAGCACGCAAGGTCGCTGCCGCACGTGCGGGCCTCCACCTCCATTCTTCGAGCGGCGGTGGCGGAGCGGGTGATAATCCCGGCGGTCGATAGTGGGCTGGCGGCCATGGCAGCCGATGATGGGGTGGCGACCATGACCATCAGCTCCCGCCTTCGGGCCACGGTGGCGGAGCGGGTGATGGCCACGGTGGCCGGTAGTGGGGTGGTGGCCACGACGGCCACCTCCGGCCTTTGGGCCACAGCGGCGGAGCGGGTGATGGCCTTGCCTTTCGACGGTGCTGTGGCGGCAATTGCGGTCGGCAACAGCTGCCGACGGGCACTGATGGTGGAGCGTGTGGTGGGTGTTCCGTGCACACCCAACAGCGACGCCATGCACACTACACTACGCCGGGGACTACGCCACCGCCGTGGTGTAGCCTCCTAGCTGCAGCTGTGCTCTAATGACGGCAGAGTGGCTGAGCGACGATGACGGACCGGTGCCATTGCCAATTGTGGGAGAAGCAGACGAGATAAGCTACAGTGAGGGAGGGGAAAACGCAACGCAGGACTCGCCGGCCATGAGGGTTTATATAGTAGGCTGGTAAGCATTGGGATTTTGGGGGTTTTCACCGAGTCGGGTGGGAAGCTTGCGCGGGAACCTACGCGGTTGTGTGGGAACGGGCTCACCATTGTTTGTCTAAAAGAACGCCACCGCGCGCTGCTCAAGCTTGCGCTCAAACCGTCTGCGACAGCGGGGTGACAAGACGTGCGAGAGGAGGACGAAAGGACACGTACACATATGTTTAATAAAAAACATTTGCGATTTAATTACCTACTATACCCCCATCCTGGTTTATAAGTAGGATTTAATTAATAAAATATGAATGCATGTCGCCAAAGATTATATCGTTGGATTCGTATCTGAACATAGTTTCCAGTTATATAATTTTTGTAACATGCATTAACATTTTGTTGGTTAAATTTGAGGTTATATACCAGCACGCATTTTCCCACAACACACACATCTTATCCCATCACAAACAACTAGGATGGATCAATTGTATGCCACGTATCACACACGCAACTCTACTCTGATTTGTGCTTGATGTCTCTGACATCGCTCGCACAGTTCATCTTATGTGCCACGTATCACTGTGCCAGCCTCTCCTCGCTTCCCTCGGCAAGCTCTGCTCGCTGTTAGGCACTGCAGTGTGCTCTGCTCGCGTTCGTCGGCGTGCTCGGCTTGTGGACAACTTTTCCTTGCGTGTTCAACTGCTATATGCATATATATGGTTGCTCGTCGTTGAGGAGACCGCGGAGCGCTCTACTCGCGTCGCTCTGCGTGCGCTCTACCAGCGGCTGGGCCTGCGTATGATCACGTTGGAGGCCCTATATGCATGCGGTTGCGCCACGCGTGTTTCCATGCTATGCAGTTACGTGCGGCACGATGGAGTTACATGCTGCGAATTAGAACTACCATCAGGGCGTGCCGATATTCCAGGCTGCCCGGCTTCCCTTTAATTCCCGCGGCCATTATAACCTTAGTCTCTTCAACCTTTCGATCGTGTCGCACAACACAGCAAGCACACCCACGATGACCGATGGAGAGGGGATGTCTAGCGGCGCTCCAATGGAGTTTGGCAAGCATAAAGTGGAGACCCACGCGAGGGAGATGGATCTCTCGGTTGTGTACACCATCAACCCGGCCGTGGTGGACAACTACATCAACACCGTTGAGCAGTTGCTTGTTGGAGACAAGTACAAGTTGGTCGGCATCGACCTCCAATACACCATCGATCTTCCCGGCAAAGATTAGAAGGTTGTCGTCGCCCGGTTGTGCGTGCGCCATCATGTCCTCATCTACCACTACTGCATGGCCACAGAGCCTTGTGTCCGTTTTGCTAGGTTTGTCAACAGCACCAACTACAAGTTCGCTATGGTGCAAACCACCGATGATGTAAAAGCGCTCAGGGTTACGGTCTTGCCTACAAGAACCTTGTCGAAATCCGTGAGCACTATTGAGTCTGGGGCAGCACGAAGAAAGACTCCCTGGTTGAACTCGCCTCGGCCATCATCGACCCCTACTACAAAAAGATGAAGCAGGATGCCCAGAGAACAAGTCCCGTATCCTTGCACAGGGCCTGGATGTGGCAACTGGATGAACCTCACCTCAGGTTCGTGGCCAAGAGTGTGTACACATGCTACGAGATGCACAGGCAAATCGTTCACATGAGGAAGTGCCTCGTTACCCAAATCGACGAGCCCGGATCGAGCCACAAGCAGAGCAAGCGTCACAAGAAGTAGATGGTTATCAAATGATCATTTATGCTAGTTAATCATGCATGTAATATATAGTTTACTTTGGTGTGTGGAAATGTCATGTGCGTAGTAGCCACCTATGTAATTATGCATGTAATAGTTTATTTTGGTGTGTGTGAATGCCATGGTTGTAGTAGCCACCTATGTAAGTGGATGTTTAATTTGGTTATGCAACCATGTACTTATAAGTGTGTGTGTGTGTGTCTATATATATATATGTTGTTGTTCTGTATGCAATCGCATTGCACAACACACACGTCTTATTAGCAGCAATCGTCTGTGTTATTATCGGTGTTCGCACACATTTCTGATTACAGACCTGTTTGCTGCGTATCACACACATCTTGTTATATTGAACCGTTTATGTTCTCTTGTCTCACCGCAAACAAATCATCCGAGTGAACCGCATGTCGTATATCGCAAATACCTTGATCTGGCTGACCGTTTCTGTTGTATTGCCTAATCACAAACAGTTCATCATAGTGAACCATGTGTTATATATCGCACACACACCTTCATCTGGCTGCCCATTTCTTTTGTTGCTCCTCATCGCAAATAGTTAATTGCACTGAACTGTATGCCCTGCATCACAGACGGAACTAAAATCTGAACCGTGTTTGATGCATCCGTCATCGCAAACGTTTTACACCTTTTTGTCGGGTTTTTTACACCACCGTTAGCGATTAATGCATCGCACATGGTTTCGTCAAAGGGTCTCTGACCGTAGTGTCGCGTTAGCAGCGTCCTGCACTAGTGAGAGTTCATTGAGAGAATATCACTCCCCCTATATCCATGCCAACATATAAACAAGACAAAATGATGAGTGTGGTGGGGTGTGCAAAGGTTCAAGCCACATTGCTCAAATCGATGATATTTAGTTCATGCCTTAACTCACGAAATCTTGCTTCATCCAAAGGCTTCATGAAAATATCTGCAAGGTTATCATGAGTGTTGACATAGTGAAGATCAATCTCCCCTCGCCTAATGTGATCTCGGATGAAGTGATACGAATCTCAATATGCTTCGTCTTGAAGTGTTGCACCGGGTTGAGAGAAATCTTGATGGCACTTTCATTATCACAACAAAGAGGCACTTTGTCACAAATGACACCGTAATCCTTTAAAGTTTGCCTCATCCATAGAAGTTGAGCACAACAACTACCGGCGGCCACATACTCGGCTTCGGTGGAGGAGAGTGTGACGCCCGAGACCGACGTCCCAGAAGATTCCAGAAGATACCAGAAGATTCCAGATGTTCCGGGTTGCCCGGGTGTTCCTTTTGTGCTTGTGTTTTTATTTTTGCATTGCATCATGTCATCATGCCATCATGTCATTTTATTTTGCATCTCAACCTAATAATTCGTGTGGACCTTCGGTCCATTTAAATCGAGGGAAGATTGTCTTCTCTTTAAAACATATAAAAGCCTCCTAATAATTTAGGGAGCTATTTAATAAATATTCCATTCCTCGGAATTACTCAAACACACTTGCATATTCTCCCCATGTTTTTTTTCACTTCGAGCTTCTCCTTCTAAACCTTGCTAATTCTTTCCGTTGTTTCGAGGCTCCTCCTTTTATCTAAACCCCCTTTTATTGCAAGCTAATGTTTTAGTTTTGCACTTCCCTTTTTGTTGGAATTATTTTGTTGGGTTGGGTTTATTCCGTAAAGCCTTACAAAATGTCCATCATTTTTTTCTTTTCTTTTCTGTGGCTCTTTCTTTTTTATTTTTGCTCTCTCTCTTTTTATTTCTGTTTAAGAAATAAATAAGAAGAGCTTCCCAGGCCTCTCCTCCTCCCTCTTTTGGCCAGGCCCAGCGGCCCATGCTCCACCAGGCCCATTCCCCTTGGCCCAAACCCCTTCCTAACCCTAGACAGCCGATCCCAGCACTCCTTCCCCCTCTTCCCGCACAGCCGCCGCCAGGAGGTCGAACTCTCGATCCCAAGTCCCGCTCGATCCTCTCCCCTTCGCACCGTTCCCCTCGCAGTTTTTCCCTTCTCCCTCGACCCTCTTCCCATCGAGCAGCCCGAGCGCCCGTCCCCGAGCGGCTCCCTTCCCGGAGCCCGGCGCCGCCCCGACGCAGGTGCCCCAGCGCCGCTCGCCTCTGGCCCCGAGTACCACGAGCGCCCCGTCCAGCGCGCCTCCTCTTTGACCTTCCGCCCGGCGCCTTCAGCAGCAGGTCGCCGCCCCTCCGTCGCCTGCTCACTCCGACCCTCCATCGCCAGGAGCCTCGCCCGCGCACGCCTCCGCGGCCCTCATCCTCTGCGCTCGGTTCCCTGCAGCCCGTCGCGCGGCCAAGAGGCCTCCTCTGCGCCCCGCTCGACCGGCCAGGCGCGAGCACCTCACGCGCCGCGAGCCGCGTCCGTCACTTCGCCGTGGTCGCCTTCCGTTCCTCCCTTCGCCGCGCGACAGCCAGAGGCCCGGCCTCGTCCCTCCGGCCCCGACGCCGTCAGCCCTGCGGTCTTCTTCCCCATCGCCAGGAGCAGCCACGGCCATCCTCGGCCCCGTCCTCCTGCCTTCGAAGGCCACAGACCAGCGCCCGTGCTGCCTCGCCGCAAGTGCCTCCTCGCAGGCCCGCGACCCTGCTTCGCCTCCATCCGGCCCGGATCAGGAGGGATCCGGCCGTGGTCCTCCGTGCTGTTGCTGCCGTGTTGAGTTTTGTGCTGTAGATTTTGTTTTGTTTTCGTGCATGCTGGTGTTGACCTTGACAGAGAACGGAAATGTCTACCGCCAAAGACCGCAACGACCCGTGTACAACTACGTTGCCAAGACGGCCCCGACAAGTACCACGACGACCCGTTCATCTACGGAAAAACGACAAGCCGAGACCAAGTTCCTCTACGTCGACGACGACCGCGACAAGTACCCCTACCGACGCCCGGAAACACCAAGTACCTCTCCGATGAACGTGAACCACTACATGACCCGACAAGTACCACTACATGTACTAGTACCTCGACGCCCGGAGCACTCGTGAACGACAAGTACCCCGACAACATGTGTACCACTACCGTCGCCCCGTGAACGACTACCGAGGCGCCAAGTACCTCTACGGAACGACTACTCGTTGGCGACCTCGTGAAACGGCTACTTCCTCTTCGGAAACGTGAACGACTACTTCCTCTACTTCCACTACTACGGCTACTTCCCCTACGTTCCTCAACGTCTCGAACCGCTCCGAGAACGCACGCTTCGAAGGTATAACCGCCGAGCCGTGACCCGTGTGTTGCTTGTTGTGTTGTATGAAATGCCTCCCGTGTGTGCTCCGTGCCCGTTCCGCCCTTTTGTCATGTTCCTCGGTTGCCTCGCCACCGACTCGTGGGAACCCGGCAACGGGATCACCCCATCATCTTGTTCAACTCGTTCACTCCACCTTTTGTTTTGCACCGGTCCCTCACCGAGTTACCGGTACCGATATGATGTGTTGCATCA
Source organism: Secale cereale (assembly GCA_902687465.1). Lineage (NCBI taxonomy): Eukaryota > Viridiplantae > Streptophyta > Magnoliopsida > Poales > Poaceae > Secale > Secale cereale. Next base: position 519,626,523 of record LR738712.1, read on the forward strand.
TTTTCGGATCGTTGCCGTGGCACCCTTTCATTCCACCACGGTGACAATACTTCTTATCTCTTTTAAGTCAACCTTTTTAATAAAACTTGCATAAACTTGATCATGTCATCCGCATCATGATAACAACATGAGAATGTTTAATTGTTGTTTGCTTATAATTATTAAACATGCTTACGGGGATTTTCCGGATATGTTGTTGTTTTTTTCCGGCCCCATTTAAACTTGCCTAAATAGTGTAGTTTCTTTATGCTTCACCTCTTGCCATGTTAAAAACAATTAATCTTGTCTTGTAAATAACGAGAGTCAACTAAATAATTAATATGTGGTGTTTCGTCAATATGCAACTCGTTGCATATTGATCTCCACTTAACTTGTAGTATTTGTTTGTGCACTTTGCCATGCCATGCTTATTTAAACCGGACATGCATCATGCTTGCTTGTGCATCGTATGCCATGTTTATGACGTGTGTGTTTACCGTGTTGTTTGCTTCTTTCCGGTTGCTTCTCTTGTTAGCTTCGGTTTCGTTCCGGAGTTGTGAGGATCCGCTCGACTGTTGCTCCGTCTTCTTCTTCGATCCGTTCTCCTCTCTTGTGGAATTCCAGGCAAGATGACCGAACCCGGATACCATTACTATTTTTTTGCCTCTTGCTAGTAGTTCCGCTCTATAGTTTTGCCTCGATGCCCATGTTCCTCTTGTCAGCCTCCTACTTGTAACCATTGCCATGTTTAACCACCCTACCTACGCAAACCGTTGCTTGGCTATACGTAGGCTTGCTCAGCCCCTCTTATAGCATTGCTAGTTGCAGGTGAAGATCGAAGATGCTTGCTTCATGTTGAAGTTTGGTTGGGTTATATCACACTATATAAATGCTTAAAAAAGAAATCATCTATATACTGGCAGGGTGGAAGGCTAAGCCTTTTGCTTGGTGATTTGTTCCACTCATGCCGTTAGGAACCGTATAAATCGGTGTTATGTTCCTTGATTTTTGCGTTCCTAACACGGTTGGGGTGTATGGGACCCCCTTGATAAACCGCTAAGTGCTAAGTCTTTTCCAGCAAGTCCCAACCTTTGGTACTATTTGCCTAATAACAAACTAATAAAAACTTGCATGTGGACTAGCTATCCCTTTTATTTAATTCAACAACCCCGGGCCAGTGCTCCACATGAGTGTTGGTCCGAAACGGGGAGTCTACGGGGCCACCTCGAGGAAACTCAAGGTTTGGTAAAAACCTGTAGAATCGCCCATCCGGTCGTGTCCTGAGACCTAGATACGCGCGGCTACTATCAGGGTGTCGACACGCCGGGAGGATTTGCTGGATTAGCCTTACCTTAGTTCAGTTTAACTTGAGCACGGGATTCCGAGAATACTCGAGTCTTCCCACCTATGGAGTTGCGACTTCGCGGATCGTGGGCTTGTAATGGGTCAAGTTGGAACACCCCTGCAGGGTTTGAACTTTCGAAAGCCGTGCCCGCGGTTATGTGGCAGATGGGAGCTTGTTAATTCCGGTTGTAGATAACTTGACACAATGTTACCAATACACTACCAGCGTGTGTACCGTGACTGTCAATTTCCGAATAGGGATTCGGGAGTTGAACACGGTGGGGTTATGTTTGACCGGCTTTAGTTAGGATCACTTCGTGATCATCTTTCGACCGATGCACTTCTCTTCTCGCTCTCTATTACGTAAGTTAGTGCTAGTTGCTGCTGCAGACTCTTGTTTGTTCCTTCACCTCATATTTCTTTCTTCAGCCTTATCCTCACCCAAGGCTTAAATAGTCTTGTTACCCGGGAACGGGATTGCTGAGTCCTCTGTGGCTCACAGTTACTTCACCACACCAGATGCAGGTTCAGCCGAGTTCGATGCAGGAGTTGGATCAGTTCTTCACCGGGAGCTCGATGAAGAGTTTGACCGTTTGCTTGTGACGTTTCGATGTTCAGTAGTGGTTTCTACTAGGATTCGATCCTGACCTGTGGCTTTATGTTGTTTTGGTATCTTTCTTTTGGTTCTTCACCCGTAGTCGGGTTGTGATGTTTTGAATGATGTTATGCTTATGTAATGTATTGTGTGAAGTGGCGAGTGTAAGCCAACTATCTCCTTTTGCTTTTTAATCCCTCTTTTACATGAGTCGTGCAAAGATACCAAACTTGAGATCATTCTAGGATGGGCTTATATCTTTAAGTCGTGCCTCGACACGTAGGAGATATAGTCCCATCCTGGGCATTACAAGTTGGTATTCAGAGCCTTCTCCGACCTAGAAGCCCCCACTGATTGATCGAATCGTTGACGGTTGAGTCTAGGCACACACTGAAAACTTTTTGAGTCCTATATTATATCGGAGAGTAGGATTTCTTTGCTTCTCATCCCTTTTCTCTCTGGTGAGGACTCCTGACGATTACTCTTACCTCTTCTACTTTCAAAAATTGCACCAAATTTTTTTTTAGGATCCCGCGAGTATTCTGGGATTGTTTCGATGTTCTTGTGACAAGGATATTGTTCTCGATGCCTCCTGTTACCGAGGAGTTGAGCTTCGGGGTATCATTGACACAAGCATATCGCGGCAGTACTAAATACTTAAGACGGCCGACATCGAAAATCTCTCCTATACGGCCAGTGGCAAGATAACCCCGACATCACCCAGTACTGGGGAGGTAGTTCGAGAGTATTTCCATAGTTTGTTATAGTGGATGCTTTTCGAAGGTCCGAGGTACACAGTTTCCGAGAAAGACTGGTTATGTGTTGAAGGATGGATACACCTGGATGTAGGTTTAGAGTTGATTGCGCGGTGCTTCCCGTGTATCCCCAACACCTGATTGCATAACTGGAAACTTTCGGAAATCTATAGGTGGGTTCATCTAGTAGTTCTAGGCATTCTTCCAACGGATGCACGATTGAAGTTTGGGGTTCTACATTGAGTGAAGTGGTTTTATGGACTTGTTCTGATCGGGAGTTGCATCTTAAAGGATCCTTGGCTATGCTGATCCGGGGATTGCAAAACCCTTTTGTAACACGTTCCATGAGCTTTCAGCACGAAGATGTCGAACGAAACTTCTATCTTGTATTTGTTCTATCTGATCCTTGTTCCTTTTTATTTTCATTTTGCTCTCCAAGTGGCTTCTCGTCAAGTTGATGTACCTAAGGAATTCATTTGTTCAATCCTCTGTTCGAATGATATTGTGAAGATCATGTTGCATAGCTATCCTTTGTTCTTGTTTTGATTCTGGTATTCGAGTTGCTTCGATGATAAATGTTGATTCCATACCTTTCCTAATCGGTATTCTCATATTTCTATGAGAGTGCTGGTCCTTCTTGATCATCAAGATGGTCATATTAAATTCTTTTCAACCGGTGTCCTTTTTATTCATCCCAAGTTGTCTTTGTTTTCCCCACCCTCCCACCCTTCTTCTTCTTGGAGCCAGTAATTCTCAGATGAAATATCCATTTTATTCATGTGATGTTTCTTCATTCTTTTCCTTCAATGTTCTTATCCGGTGATTCTCAGGAAGATACTCAAGAACTTCAAGTTCATCATTCTTTTGTTCTCATATTCTTCTCCGGTGGATGTAATTCAAGATTTTGGTGTTGATCTTATCCTTTTCTTCATTTCACAATGCTTTCTTATTCCGGTGCACCAATTAATCATTCTCCTCTTGCTATTCATATCCGGAGTGCTCAAGATTCATAATTCCATTCTTTTTCCGTTCAAGCTATTTTTGAGGTTGTTATCTTATTCAAGCCTTTAATTCAACCGGTGCAATATCTCAAGCAATCTTTTCCAACGGTGATTTCTTTTGAGTGGGCCCTAACCCACAGGTCTTTCCAGGATCTTACCTGACTCTTCTATTTTTCTGGAGTTATACTCAAATTCTTTTCAAGTGTGACGTAAGAATAATTCCCATCAGTCACATGCCTTCTCCAAGTTTACTTTCAAATTCTTTTCATCGTTGGTTCAACCTTTTTAATTCTTCATCCGGAGTGCCTCAACAATTCTTCATGGCATTTCTCGTCTTCATTCTCAGCATTTGAGGACCGGAGAAGTGTTTCTCTTAAACCTTGGACCGTTCTCTTGATGAGTTGTGATTCCAGCTTCATGCCATCCTCATTATTGTTCCGATTGTGAGGAATCATTTTCATACCCATCTGAAGCATTTCTTGGATTCTTTTCTTGTGATCCTCCGAAGGCCATCATTTCAGAAGATTTCTTCGTTCTCAGTTTTCAACTTCGTCCTCCAAATATTCTTCAGTGATGTCTCTTCGTTCGTCTCCATATTCTTACGGTGGTTCTTTCAAGTTTACTCTTCCGTTGTTATCGTTTTAATTCATTTGTTCTTTCCATAATCCTACCGGTGGTTCGTTGAAGATTTATCCAAGCTTGTGCCAGATCTCTCTTTAATTCCTTCCCAACGAGAATAAGTAGTATGCCAAATCCTTTGGTTGTCATCAATTTAATTGGTGAAGGAGATGCATAACATAATTCTTATTCTTATTCCTTCAAGGTGTTTTAATTCTTTTGTCTGGAGCTTGTTCATCATATCTTATCCTTGGTTCTAAATTCTTCTTCTTGTTTTTCCGGAGATCCAAGTTATTTCAATTACATCATTTCAAAGCTCCATCTAATTCATCGCAGGCCTTGAATCTTATTCTTTTCATCTTTCACTTCTAATGCTTTCATTACCGGAGTTTTCATGGTGGTTCATCATCATTTAATTCATCCTCGAAGTCTTCATCAAGATTTTGTTGGAGCTCAAGCATTCTTCTTCATGCTTTCCAATTGCAATCCTTTCTACCTTATCTTTGAGATGGTGTTATGTCATTCTTGACAATTCCTTCATGTTTCATGATTCACGAGTTATCAAGAATGAGATATTTAAACCCATCATTTTTCTTTGTTCAGGAAATCTTTTCAACCCTTCAATTATTCGTTGGAGTTATCTTGGGTTGTTTTTCACCTAAAAGCTTTCCCTAAGGATTGTTGTATTGTGGTGCTTATAAATGACCCAAGTTCTTCATTTTTCATTCCGGTGAAATAAGCTTTTCATATCCTTGTTGATCTCAATCCAATCAATTGTTTTCGTCAGTGGCTGGTTGTCACCTCTTCATTTTGAGATGTTTTTCATAAGCCCACAACGAGCTTATTCTTTCGTTGTTGATCTCCCAACAACTCCGTTCAACCCTTCTTCGTAAGGATGCTCTTTCAATTCATTTGCCGGAGAAGTTGTCTTTTTTTTCTCCATTCTTTTCTTTCGTTGATTTATATGCTATTCTTTCATTCCGGAGGCTTTGTGATGATCTCTCTTTGACCATCATCTCGTTTTGTCAAGATCATATTCTCTCTTGCTTATCTTTTTAACCGGAGTGTTGTTTTCTTCATTCAAGTTCCATCATCTTATCTAGCTTTTGCCTCTCTTTTCAACCGGAGTGCTGTCTGAAATCTTTCTTACCCCTTGTGCAATTCTTTCAATTGTTTTGGAGGCAATGTGTTGTTCTTTTCATCAAGTATCACTTCATCTTCTCTAATTCTTGTTAATTCCTTCCATTTTCAGACGGAGTGCTGCCCAAATTCTGTCGTTCTTTTTCCTTGGCCATACCATTGCAGTTTCACATTCTTTTGGTCCGTGAGCTCTTGTTTAATGTCTTTCAACCTTCAAGGTTCTCATAATGCTCCTAGTTACTCTTTTCTAACGGAGTGCACTTAACTTCATTCATCTCGTTGCATTCTTTCTTTCTACTTGTTCAACCTCTCAAGGTTCTTTGGTTTCACTCGTTTGTCGAAGAAGCAACTTTGTTTTACCTCTTCCTCTTCTGTTTTTACCCGGTGATATCTCTAGGATCTCGGGTCGAGATCCTCTGTTAGTGTGGGAGAGTTGTGACGCCCGAGACCGACGTCCCAGAAGATTCCAGAAGATACCAGAAGATTCCAGATGTTCCGGGTTGCCCGGGTGTTCCTTTTGTGCTTGTGTTTTTATTTTTGCATTGCATCATGTCATCATGCCATCATGTCATTTTATTTTGCATCTCAACCTAATAATTCGTGTGGACCTTCGGTCCATTTAAATCGAGGGAAGATTGTCTTCTCTTTAAAACATATAAAAGCCTCCTAATAATTTAGGGAGCTATTTAATAAATATTCCATTCCTCGGAATTACTCAAACACACTTGCATATTCTCCCCATGTTTTTTTTCACTTCGAGCTTCTCCTTCTAAACCTTGCTAATTCTTTCCGTTGTTTCGAGGCTCCTCCTTTTATCTAAACCCCCTTTTATTGCAAGCTAATGTTTTAGTTTTGCACTTCCCTTTTTGTTGGAATTATTTTGTTGGGTTGGGTTTATTCCGTAAAGCCTTACAAAATGTCCATCATTTTTTTCTTTTCTTTTCTGTGGCTCTTTCTTTTTATTTTTGCTCTCTCTCTTTTTATTTCTGTTTAAGAAATAAATAAGAAGAGCTTCCCAGGCCTCTCCTCCTCCCTCTTTTGGCCAGGCCCAGCGGCCCATGCTCCACCAGGCCCATTCCCCTTGGCCCAAACCCCTTCCTAACCCTAGCCAGCCGATCCCAGCACTCCCTCCCCCTCTTCCCGCACAGCCGCCGCCAGGAGGTCGAACTCTCGATCCCAAGTCCCGCTCGATCCTCTCCCCTTCGCACCGTTCCCCTCGCAGTTTTTCCCTTCTCCCTCGACCCTCTTCCCATCGAGCAGCCCGAGCGCCCGTCCCCGAGCGGCTCCCTTCCCGGAGCCCGGCGCCGCCCCGACGCAGGTGCCCCAGCGCCGCTCGCCTCTGGCCCCGAGTACCACGAGCGCCCCGTCCAGCGCGCCTCCTCTTCGACCTTCCGCCCGGCGCCTTCAGCAGCAGGTCGCCGCCCCTCCGTCGCCTGCTCACTCCGACCCTCCATCGCCAGGAGCCTCGCCCGCGCACGCCTCCGCGGCCCTCATCCTCTGCGCTCGGTTCCCTGCAGCCCGTCGCGCGGCCAAGAGGCCTCCTCTGCGCCCCGCTCGACCGGCCAGGCGCGAGCACCTCACGCGCCGCGAGCCGCGTCCGTCACTTCGCCGTGGTCGCCTTCCGTTCCTCCCTTCGCCGCGCGACAGCCAGAGGCCCGGCCTCGTCCCTCCGGCCCCGACGCCGTCAGCCCTGCGGTCTTCTTCCCCATCGCCAGGAGCAGCCGCGGCCATCCTCGGCCCCGTCCTCCTGCCTTCGAAGGCCACAGACCAGCGCCCGTGCTGCCTCGCCGCAAGTGCCTCCTCGCAGGCCCGCGACCCTGCTTCGCCTCCATCCGGCCCGGATCAGGAGGGATTCGGCCGTGGTCCTCCGTGCTGTTGCTGCCGTGTTGAGTTTTGTGCTGTAGATTTTGTTTTGTTTTCGTGCATGCTGGTGTTGACCTTGACAGAGAACGGAAATGTCTACCGCCAAAGACCGCAACGACCCGTGTACAACTACGTTGCCAAGACGGCCCCGACAAGTACCACGACGACCCGTTCATCTACGGAAAAACGACAAGCCGAGACCAAGTTCCTCTACGTCGACGACGACCGCGACAAGTACCCCTACCGACGCCCGGAAACACCAAGTACCTCTCCGATGAACGTGAACCACTACATGACCCGACAAGTACCACTACATGTACTAGTACCTCGACGCCCGGAGCACTCGTGAACGACAAGTACCCCGACAACATGTGTACCACTACCGTCGCCCCGTGAACGACTACCGAGGCGCCAAGTACCTCTACGGAACGACTACTCGTTGGCGACCTCGTGAAACGGCTACTTCCTCTTCGGAAACGTGAACGACTACTTCCTCTACTTCCACTACTACGGCTACTTCCCCTACGTTCCTCAACGTCTCGAACCGCTCCGAGAACGCACGCTTCGAAGGTATAACCGCCGAGCCGTGACCCGTGTGTTGCTTGTTGTGTTGTATGAAATGCCTCCCGTGTGTGCTCCGTGCCCGTTCCGCCCTTTTGTCATGTTCCTCGGTTGCCTCGCCACCGACTCGTGGGAACCCGGCAACGGGATCACCCCATCATCTTGTTCAACTCGTTCACTCCACCTTTTGTTTTGCACCGGTCCCTCACCGAGTTACCGGTACCGATATGATGTGTTGCATCATTTTCGGATCGTTGCCGTGGCACCCTTTCATTCCACCACGGTGACAATACTTCTTATCTCTTTTAAGTCAACCTTTTTAATAAAACTTGCATAAACTTGATCATGTCATCCGCATCATGATAACAACATGAGAATGTTTAATTGTTGTTTGCTTATAATTATTAAACATGCTTACGGGGATTTTCCGGATATGTTGTTGTTCTTTTCCGGCCCCATTTAAACTTGCCTAAATAGTGTAGTTTCTTTATGATTCACCTCTTGCCATGTTAAAAACAATTAATCTTGTCTTGTAAATAACGAGAGTCAACTAAATAATTAATATGTGGTGTTTGTGCACTTTGCCATGCCATGCTTATTTAAACCGGACATGCATCATGCTTGCTTGTGCATCGTATGCCATGTTTATGACGTGTGTGTTTACCGTGTTGTTTGCTTCTTTCCGGTTGCTTCTCTTGTTAGCTTCGGTTTCGTTCCGGAGTTGTGAGGATCCGCTCGACTGTTGCTCCGTCTTCTTCTTGGATCCGTTCTCCTCCCTTGTGGAATTCCAGGCAAGATGACCGAACCCGGATACCATTACTATTTTTTTGCCTCTTGCTAGTAGTTCCGCTCTATAGTTTTGCCTCGATGCCCATGTTCCTCTTGTCAGCCTCCTACTTGTAACCATTGCCATGTTTAACCACCCTACCTACGCAAACCGTTGCTTGGCTATACGTAGGCTTGCTCAGCCCCTCTTATAGCATTGCTAGTTGCAGGTGAAGATCGAAGATGCTTGCTTCATGTTGAAGTTTGGTTGGGTTATATCACACTATATAAATGCTTAAAAAAGAAATCATCTATATACTGGCAGGGTGGAAGGCTAAGCCTTTTGCTTGGTGATTTGTTCCACTCATGCCGTTAGGAACCGTATAAACCGGTGTTATGTTCCTTGATTTTTGCGTTCCTAACACGGTTGGGGTGTATGGGACCCCCTTGATAAACCGCTAAGTGCTAAGTCTTTTCCAGCAAGTCCCAACCTTTGGTACTATTTGCCTAATAACAAACTAATAAAAACTTGCATGTGGACTAGCTATCCCTTTTATTTAATTCAACAACCCCGGGCCAGTGCTCCACATGAGTGTTGGTCCGAAACGGGGAGTCTACGGGGCCACCTCGAGGAAACTCAAGGTTTGGTAAAAACCTGTAGAATCGCCCATCCGGTCGTGTCCTGAGACCTAGATACGCGCGGCTACTATCAGGGTGTCGACACGCCGGGAGGATTTGCTGGATTAGCCTTACCTTAGTTCGGTTTAACTTGAGCACGGGATTCCGAGAATACTCGGGTCTTCCCACCTATGGAGTTGCGACTTCGCGGATCGTGGGCTTGTAATGGGTCAAGTTGGAACACCCCTGCAGGGTTTGAACTTTCGAAAGCCGTGCCCGCGGTTATGTGGCAGATGGGAGCTTGTTAATTCCGGTTGTAGATAACTTGACACAATGTTACCAATACACTACCAGCGTGTGTACCGTGACTGTCAATTTCCGAATAGGGATTCGGGAGTTGAACACGGTGGGGTTATGTTTGACCGGCTTTAGTTAGGATCACTTCGTGATCATCTTTCGACCGATGCACTTCTCTTCTCGCTCTCTATTACGTAAGTTAGTGCTAGTTGCTGCTGCAGACTCTTGTTTGTTCCTTCACCTCATATTTCTTTCTTCAGCCTTATCCTCACCCAAGGCTTAAATAGTCTTGTTACCCGGGAACGGGATTGCTGAGTCCTCTGTGGCTCACAGTTACTTCACCACACCAGATGCAGGTTCAGCCGAGTTCGATGCAGGAGTTGGATCAGTTCTTCACCGGGAGCTCGATGAAGAGTTTGACCGTTTGCTTGTGACGTTTCGATGTTCAGTAGTGGTTTCTACTAGGATTCGATCCTGACCTGTGGCTTTATGTTGTTTTGGTATCTTTCTTTTGGTTCTTCACCCGTAGTCGGGTTGTGATGTTTTGAATGATGTTATGCTTATGTAATGTATTGTGTGAAGTGGCGAGTGTAAGCCAACTATCTCCTTTTGCTTTTTAATCCCTCTTTTACATGAGTCGTGCAAAGATACCAAACTTGAGATCATTCTAGGATGGGCTTATATCTTTAAGTCGTGCCTCGACACGTAGGAGATATAGTCCCATCCTGGGCATTACAGAGAGAGACACACAACTTTGCTTCTTAGAGGACCAACTCACCAAAGAGCAACCAAGGAATTGGCACCCTCCGGAAGTTGACTTACTATCCACTTTGTCTCCCATCCAATCCGAATCCGAAAAGCCCACAAGATTGAAGTTTGCTCCTCTTGGGTACCATAAGCCAAAGTTTGGGGTATGAGCCAAATATTGAAAGATTCGCTTGACCGCCATGAAGTGGCTTTCCTTAGGTGAGGCTTGAAATCATGCACAAATTCCCACACTCAATATGATATTCGGTCTAGATGCACAAAGGTAAAGCAGGGAGCCAATCATACAATGATATACCATTTTATTCACCGCTTTACCAGTGGGATCAATGTCAAGTTGGCATTTGGTAGGCATTGGAGTAGTAGCCGACTTGACGTCACTTAACTTGAATCTCTTGAGCATGTGTTGAGTGTATTTGGTTTGATTGATGAAGATTCCTTCTATTATTTGTTTGACTTCGAACCCGAGAAAGAACTTCAACTCTCTCATCGTGGACATCTCAAACTCTGTGGTCATGAGTGCGGCAAAATCATCATTGAAAGCTTTGTTAGGAGAACCAAAGATAATATCATCACATATAGTTGGCATACAAACAACTCCCCTTTGACCTTCTTAGTAAAAATAGTGGGGTCAATTTTCCCACTTTCAAACCCACGATCTTGCAACAACTCGGTAAGGTCCTCATACCATGCACGTGGGGCTTGTTTAAGGCCATAGAGCACCTTATCGAGTTGGTACACATGATTGGGGAACTTGGGATCCTCAAACCCCGGGGATTGTTTGACATACACCAACTCATTAAGAAGACCATTAAGAAAAGCACTCTTCACATCCATTTGTTACAACTTAAAGTTATGATGAGAAGCATAAGCAAGCAAAAAAAACGGATAGATTCAAGGTGAGCAACGAGAGCAAATGTTTCACCGTAGTCGATACCCTCGACTTGGGAGTAGCCTTGTGCCACCAAACGAGCCTTGTTGCGAATGACAATCCCGTGAGCATCTTGCTTGTTCTTGAGGATCCATTTGGTTCCAATGACATTATGGTTCTCATCTGGCCTTGGCACCAATCGCCACACTTTGTTGCGCTTGAAGTTATTGAGTTCTTCATGCATGGCATTAAGCTAATCCAGATCCTCGAGTGCCTTGTAGACCTTTTGGGGTTCAACACAAGAAACAAACGCATGATGTTCACAATAGTTTGCTAACTGTGTACGAGTGCTTACCCCCTTTCTTAAGCTTCCAAGTACATTCTCGATGTGATGCTCTTTAGAAGCAAGCTTAGAAGCCACCTTGGCAGCACGATGCTCCAATTGTTCCTCAAGAGAGATTTGAGGAGCGGTAACTTGATCATCATGAGCGTTGTCTTGAGCTAGTTCTTGATCTTGAGCTTGCTCTTCATCTTGAACTTGCTCGGGACAAAGAACGTGGCCTTGTGCATCACTTGGTGGATCACCACCATCTTGAGGTTGATCTTGCGCTTGGTCTTGTTCATTAGGATGAGGGCCTTAACTTTGTTCTTCGGAAGCGTGTGGGTCTCGGATTGGTGATGGTTACACTTGAGTGGAACATTGTCCTTCTCCTTCGGCCACAAGGGGTTCCTCAATGGGTAGGATATTACCAACACCCATTCTTCTTATGGCTTGGGCAGGAATTTCATCACCTACATCACAAGTACTACTTTGCTCCACTTGGGAGCCGTTATTCTCATCAAACTCCATGTTACAAGTCTCCTCAATAAGTCTGGTGGACTTGTTGAGAACACGGTAAGCATGAGCGTTTGAAGCATAACCAACAAATATGCCCTCGTGAGCTCTAGCCTCAAATTTAGACAAACAAACACCTTTCTTGAGAATGCAACACTTACAACCGAACACCCGGAAGTACTTGAGGTTGGGCTTGTTACCGGTAAGTATCTCCTATGGAGTCTTGTTCAAGCCTTTGCGGAGGTAGAGTCGATTGGATACATGACAACAGGTGTTGATGGCTTTGGCCCAAAAGTTGTACGGAGACTTGAACTCCGCCATCATGGTCCTTGCCGCGTCCATCAAGGTCCGGTTCTTCCTCTCCGCTACACCATTTTGTTGAGGGGTGTAAGGTCCAGAATATTGATGCTTGATCCCCTCATCACTAAGAAACTCATCAAAGGTGTAGTTCTTGAACTCGGTGCCATTGTCACTTATTATCATCAAAATCTTTGCATTGTGTTGACGTTGAGCTTCATTTGCAAAGTTGATGACGGTTTGTTGGGTCTCACTCTTCCTCTTGAAGAAGTACACCCATGTGTATCTTGAATAATCATCCACAATCACCAAGCAATACTTTATACCCCAAGAGTATCAAAGGATGGAGGCCCAAAGATATCCATGTGAAGGAGCTCCAAAGGCCTCGTCGAGTAGATGATAGTTGTGGGAGGGTGAGCCTTCTCATGTAGCTTTCCTTCGATACTAGCACTGCAAGCACGATCTTTGGCAAAACTGATATTTGTTAGTCCCGGGACATGGTCCCCCTTGAGAAGACTTTGCAAAGATCTCATATTGACGAGGGCTAAGCGGCGATGCCAAAGTCACCCCACGTCAACTTTAGCCATTAGGCATGTTACGGTCTTAGTGGGTCTCTCCGAGAAGTTAATCACATAAAGACCATTCTCGACATGCCCAACAAAGGCTACTTTAAGATTCTTGCTCCACAAGAGGGCCACGGAATCAACAACAAAGAAGGTAGCAAAGCCCAAGAGTGCAAGTTGACAAACGAAAAGTGAGTTGTATGCAAGAGACTCAACAAGCATGACTTTATCGATCGAGAGATCATGATAAATGACAACCTTGCCAAGACCCAATACCTTAGAAGATGAGGTATCACTCCATTCTACATTGGTGGCATAGATGAAACCTTGTGCACGTCCACCACCAAGTCTTTGCTTCTGGTCATATGATTTGTAGCTCCACTATCGAGCAACCATGATCCCCCACCGGAAGCAAACACCTACAAGAGATCAATGCTTGGTTTTAGGTACCCACTTTGTAATGGTTCCTTTGATGTTAGCAACAAGGGTCTTAGGAACCCAAATAGACCATTCAATGTATTCATAAGAAGAACCAACAAATTTAGCATAAACATGCCCATCACTAGCGCGGCATAACACATAAGAAGGGTTAAAGTCACCGTCTTTGTTGGAAGGAATGGCATTACCCTTCTTGACACCACCACCCTTCGCATTGTTCTTATTCTCCTTAGGAGTATGCTCTCCCTCCTTCACAAAGGTTTGCTTGAGGGGAGGGGGTTGTTTGGTCGTGTCATTCTTATTCTTCTTCTTGGATTTGGGTGCAAACCCAATTCCCTCTTTGGCCACAACTTCCTTTTGATTGCTCACAAGTTCGTTGAGGTTCTTCTCACCTTGTATGCACGACACAGGGCCTTTCTCAAGTTGCTCCTTCAACTTGGCATTCTCCTCCACAAGATGCACATGCTCACAACACGGGTTAGTAGCATTTGCATTATCAGTTAAAACCAGAAGAGGAAATGTGGCTTTCTCCTTGGTTAGCTTTACTTGGAGTTGATCATGAGTCTCCTTGAGGCTAGCATGAGTAGTCTTCAAGACCTTGTGAGCCTTGTCGAGAGACCAAACTCCTCCTTGAGTTTAGCATGGTCAACCCCAAGTTTAGCCTTCTCGGATTTGAGCACATGAGAGACAACAAGAGCATGATCAATATCTTTCCTTAATTTAGCATGATCATCGTTGTGTGACTCCTCAAGAGCCAAACTATGACCACGCTCTTCCTCAAGCGCATTAGAGAGATCCCATATCTCATCGCCATAGTCACGACTATGCCCTTCCATCTTAGAGATGGTCTCTTCGTGAGCCTCAATCATGCCATTCGCTTCACCAAGTTGTTCCAAAAGAGCAACGAAGTGCTTCTTGGATTTACCTTTGAGCTTACTCATGAAGGACTCAAAATCATTTCCATCACCATCAACCCCTCACTTTCATCAATGCAATCCGTCAACGAAGGATTCGTAGTGATGGTAGTCTTGACGTTGGGGTTACCTTGTTGGTGGCTTTAGCCATGAGGCACTTGGCGGTGATGTTCTTGTTGGGTGAATCAAAGAGGGACACTTGTGGAGTTGTTGCAACGGCAATGGATGCCATGGCAGTCGCCTCACCATCTTCGTCATCATCATCATCCTCATTGTACTCTTCTTGTGCCACCAACCCTTTGGGATGAGTCTTCTTGGTGAAGTTGTTCTTGTTTGGGAAAGACTTGGCCTTGTCTTTTCGGATAAGCTTGCCACCATTGTCTTCCCTCTTCTCGCAAGGTCAATCCACAAGAAAATGACTCACATTGCCACAGTTGTAGCACGTCCTCACATGTTGCATGCCCTTGACGCCACTTGAGTTGTTCTTGTTGAAGTTTGGCCTTGAGTTCTTCTTGTTGCCCCAAAATTACCGTGAAGCAAGAGCCATGTGCTCATGATATGCATATTTGGTGTCTTCGGGGCAACTCTCCTCTTCTTCCGCTTCTTCCACATTAGCCTTGGCCTTGAAAGCAAGGTTGGGCTTCTTTGATCATTGAGCACGCAACACATCATTGTCGGCAGTCTTGTCCAAGATCATCATAGCAACAAACTCATCCAACACTTCACTTGAGGACAAGTTGTGGAAGTCCGGCCTTTGACGAATGACAAAGGACATGGCCTTGTGGTAAGGCATCATAGCCTTGAGAAACTTGCCCTTGATCCAATTGCCTTCCGTATCCTTGCTCCCATGATCTCGGAGTGAGACTGCGAGAGTAGTTAATCTTCTATAAAGCTCTCGAGGTTCTTCATCTTCAATTATGGCAAACTCATCGGCTTCATCTGGAACAACTTCAAAGTTTGAGCGTTGTATGCCTGCGCTTCCCTTGTACAAGGAAACAACATGCTCCCATGCTTCCTTGGCCACAGAGAAAGGTCGGAGATGCCCAATATCTCCGGGAGGAATAGCTTCTTGGAGAATAAAGAGAGTGGCCTCGTTGAATTGATGATCCGTGGCTTCTCTAGGGGTGAAGTTGCTTGGATCGTGCGGGTAGAAACCTTGCTCAATAATTCTCCAAAGATTAGTAGAACTATGATTTAAATGACTTTTAAAGCGATAAACCCAAGATGCGAACTCCCCATTTTTTACATATTTAGGAGGATCACCAACACGATTGATATGAGTGGAGGGAACCGGTCCTCCATAGGTGTGGGGAGGTTTAACATGTGCAAAGGTCCAACTCCCATTCTTACACCTAGGCAAAGGAGCTTGGCCACTAGTGACTTCCTCCTTATTGGAGGTAGCATCTTTCACCATGTTAGCGTGATCAACCGCTTCCGACGGTGCGGTGGATAATTTAAGGCCTTCAAGAAAATCCTTAAACATACCTTTGACCTCGGTTTTCATGGAGGCTTTCAATGTGTCCAAAGCCGCATTGAACTCTTCACGAGAGACCGAGGATCCCCCATCAGCCATAGACAAGGACGGATTCACACCGGAGTGCTCCTCCCCCTCGACTATGGCGTCAACCATACTCTTCGGACGGTAAAGTCCTTAATAAACAGACGAGGCTCTGATGCCAATTTAAAGGATCTATATGGTTGAGTAGAGGGGGTGAATAGGCAACTAACAATTTTTAGCTTCTCTAGACCAAATTAAACTTAGCAACAAATAGGTTGTCTAGATGTGCAACTAAGTGAGCAACCTATATGATGCAACAACAACAAGCACACAAGCAAGCAAGGGATACAACACAATAAAGCTTGCACAAGTAAAGGTAAGAGATAACCAATAGTGGAGCAGGTGGAGACGAGGATGTGTTACCGAAGTTCCATCCCTTTGAGGGGAAGTACGTCTCCGTTAGAGCAGTGTGGAGGCACAATGCTCCCCAAGAAGCCACTAGGGCCACCGTATTCTCCTCACGCCCTCACACAATGCGAGATGCTGTGATTCCACTATTGCTGCCCTTGAAGGCGGCGACTGAACCTTTACAAACAAGGTTGGGGCTATCTCCACAACTAAGTTGGAGGCTCCCAATGAAACCATGAAGCTTCACCACAATGGAATATGGCTCCGAGGTGACCTCAACCGTCTAGGGTGCTCAAACACCCAAGATTAACAAGATCCGCAAGGGATTAGTGGGGGAATCAAATTTCTCTTCGTGGAAGTGTAGATCTGGGCCTTCTCAACCAATCCCTAAAGAATCAACAAGTTTGATTGGCTAAAGAGAGAGATCGGGAGAAAATAAGCTTTTGGAGCAACGATGGAGCTTGGGGGGAAAGAGGTAGGTATTCTTGAGGAAGAAGACCTCCTTTTATTGTTGGGGAACAAAACCAACTGTTACCTCACATCTCAGCTCGCAGAGGGCGGTAGTACCGCGGAGGGGAGCGGTACTACCGCTGGCAGCGGCAGTACTACCGCAAGACCCAGCGGTACT
Source organism: Secale cereale (assembly GCA_902687465.1). NCBI lineage: Eukaryota > Viridiplantae > Streptophyta > Magnoliopsida > Poales > Poaceae > Secale > Secale cereale. The sequence continues at coordinate 519,643,276 of LR738712.1, forward strand.
ATTGCAGAGGCACACCATAGAGGCCGGGAGGCAAAGCAGATGAAGGGGAGGACCCGGGCGGCACTAGTAGCGATGGTAGCCGCGATACTACCGCTACTACTGCCGCAAAACCCGAGACGAGAAAACATGTGTCGAGTCGAGGTGGTACCAGCTTGAGCCAGAGCAGCACTACCGCTCATGGCCAAGGCCGTACTACCACTGCGGGACAGTGGTACTACCGCTTGTGGCAATAAGCGGTACTGCCGCTCTGGACCAGCGGTACTACCGTTGGCCCCTTCCTTAGCCACATCCGCGACAACGGAAACACTCCAAAGAGGCGAGAAGAAGCTCGGGTGCAAAAAAGACATGTACGTGTTCATTCCACCCTAACCTCTCCGATACGGACCCCCTCTTGATAGTACGGTGTTCCCTACGACTCAAGTCCACCAATACCGAAACGAAGGAGACAACGCCGTCTTCTCTTTTAAACCTCGAGGGGAAGAAATCCTCTCGTGCCATGTAGATGAATATCTGAAATGCTCAATGCACACGATTATTCAGTAAGCGCATTGTCATCAATCACCAAAACCACTTAGAGAGGACATGCCCTTACACCAGGTGCCAAACCTTTGGCGAGGTGTGCGCACAGTCGGACCCATGGCAGTCGTGTCCTTGGCCTCGAGGGGGGCCTGATGCCACTGGGGCTAGCTCGGATGCGCATGTCGTACCTAGCCCCCGCTCCCGGGGCGCTCGGGAGGGGACAGAAGGCAGCGGCCGTGCTTCGCAAAACACAAATAGGAGAAACAAGGAAACACCGCGAGTCGACCCCCCCCCCTTTAGCAAAGGCACAAAACTTCAAATTTCATTCCAGAAACGGCGAATCGGGTTACAGAAGAGAGCAAAACTGACCGCCGTGTCCGGCGCCTACACTAGTCTTCTCACCAGCGCGGAGCTCAGTGCTTCCTCTAGGCGTGGGCATAGTCATTGGAGGATAGTGTTGTTAGCTAGCGCGGAGCATGGAGCTTCCACTTGGGCGTGGGTGGAAGCCTCGCGGGGCCGAGGGACAGCGCATCGGGGACTCCGGGGCATGTATAGCCCCACTCATTATTACGTGAGAGTGTCACGGTAGGAATTGTAGAGGCGCTCCGCGTCCCCTGGGTGAGGGCCCCCGTTCCGCGCATACCCCAGCCACCGTTGGGGTGTCCGGAAACCAGGACAGGACCAAGGGGCAAAGGGCTATGCGGGAAGTGGTAAGGTGGTCGCGGGCCCTTGGCCGGGGGAGGGCTCACATGTGCCTTCCCCAGAAAAGGACCCGCTTCCGGGCGGCGCTGCACGCCTCACAACGGGAGGGAGGCCCTGGCGTCGAGCTCCCTTGGTGCGCGCCGGGCATGCCCCCGCGCGACCTGTAGACGTGCACTGCCTGCTCGGGGCGGGGCCGGCGCCCGGAGGTGCGCTGTCATGGCACGATTAACCTGTGATCTAAGGTTAGCGCGACATATTCCAAAGATATCGGACGTAACTGATGGCCGTCGTTGCCGAAGGTGCTGGCGGGGCGTAGGGTTGGCTCATGAGGGGCCTTGGTCCCCTGTGGCCTTGGTGATCCCGACGTCCAGGCCGATGGAGGGAATGCACGTGGGCCCCTCCCTTGCTCGTACGGCGAGCTTACCGATGGTGGCACGGAGGCACCGGGGGCCATTGCCCTAAAGCCAGCCCCCAGTCCCTCCACTTTGCTGCCCACCATCTCCTGTGCCCGTCCTTGCCAACCTGAGGGTAGCTCTTCGTTGTTGCTCCCGGGAAGTCCGCCTAGCCTGGTCATACTCCGGGGAAGCACCTGTTGGGTCAGGTGGGCGGCGCCGCGTGCGAGATCACCGTCGTGGGAACCTTTGGGTTCCCCCCGAAGGGATGAGCAGACACAGCAGGGGCAGGCACGAGTCCCTGGTGGAGTCCGCGATGCTTGCAGGATGCAGAATGGCGCCACGTCTTCACAGGCGGCGTCGAGCAGCTTGGCGACCCGACGAAGCAAGTCGTCGTGGCTGCCTTCTGCCAGCCGGCATTGCAGCAACTCACGCGCCACGAGGAGCGCGGCTCGTGTGTTCGCCTGCTCCTGACGAGCGTGCAAGGAAGACGCCACGGCATAGCTGGAAGACCACGCGATGGCATGATTGCGACGCTGCGCGGGGGAGGGCCGGAACGAGCTATGCTGCTGACGGTTGGCGACACCAGTGGCGGCGCCGGCCGTGGGGAGCATGGGGTTGTGATGAGCTCCGCGATCGAAAGGCGCCGCCTGGGCGGTGTGAGCGGCCTAGCGCTCACCATGAGCCCGGTATGCCCCCGCCATGGACGCGTCTGGGCGAGGATGGAGCACGGTCGACGAAGGAGCGAGGATCTTGACACGCCCCTATGCGGCGCGCCAAATGTCGATTTAGGGCTCCGCGGACCCAAGGATGTTCAAACATTGGGGCGTGTACGAAGATCTTAACCTCACCGGCCCAAATCCGTTGTTCAGCAACCTAATGTAGCCAGATTCACGTGAAAGGGGAAGAAGATGAACACGACAGTTTACCCAGGTTCGGGCCACCTTGCGGTGTAAAACCCTACTCCTGATTTGTGGTGGATTGGCCTCGTGAGGGGCAAAATATAAACTTGCCATAGTGGGGAAACAACCTCGGGAGGGCTCGTGAGAGGAAGCTGGACTCCAAGGATCGATCCCCCTCTATGATGGATGCTAGTCCCTATTTATAGGGACCTTGGTCCTCTTCCTGCGTCATTTGGGCGGGAAGGGATTCCACAACGGCCAATTTCGAAGGTGGGCAAGTGGTACACCTTATCCTGACGAAAGGTGGTTTTCGCCTACAAAGTCTCTAGATGTGACGATAGGTGGGCTCGGCGATGAAATCTGCCCTGCTGAGCCAGCGGTCTTGGTCTAGTTGCACCGGAATTGAAGCTTTGCGAGGCTCCTTGGGAACATGCGTCCGTCCGTGTCTTCTTTGCACCAAAGAGGAAACTGCTCCCTCTGCGCGCACTGGCACCCGCCTGGCGCCGGTCGTCATGGCTCACGTCACCGCGCCTTCCTGAGGGGGGTGCTCGCATAGGAATCTCCGCCCCTTGGGAGGCGACTTGCGGAGCCGCTCCCTATGAGGTCTTGGCGAGCCTCTCCTCGCGAGGGCAGGGGCCTTGTTGGGCCGTTGCGCGGCCGCGTGTTGGGCCGCAGGCAGGCAAGTCTGGGTACCCTGGTTCTCAGAACGCCGACAGAATTTCCATCTCAATTACTAGTTGTATTATCTCAACCTACAGATTAATACAACATATCATTATCATCACAAATAGACGAGGGTAGGTGCCTAGGCACCATAGGGCCCACCTGGCTGCCTCCCTTTGGCTCCTGGCCCCTTTTGGTCCCCAACTCCGTGAACTATCTAGAACCATAGTTTTTCGCGAAGGTCCAAATTCCCTCATGACAACATTTCTGGAAATTAAATCTTAAATTTTTCTGCATTATAAGATAAACCACAATTAAATTGATGCAAAGATGACTAAAATAGCATAAAAGTATAATATTTACTCTCTAAAATTGTAATGCCAAATATATGTATCAGCTCCGCCAAGTTTAGATCTTGCTTGGCCTCAAGCAAAACATAACCTTGACAAACATGTCCACATGTTTAAAAAGTGAGAGGTCGATAATAGAAAAATACGGGCATGAAGAAATTACAATTTGTAAAAGTATTACACCAAGTGCATTTTGAAAATTGCTCGAGGCGACAATTTTAGAAAAAGTATTGCATATCTAAATACTATGTTATTAATTTTACGTTAAGATTCTTGCAATCATTTTCTTTTGTCTTTTTTTCTTTTTTTTTTCTAACTTGACTAAGTCACTTAGATGTGCAGCAACTAGAGCACATCTAGATGTGCCTTAGACAAACCCACTAAAAAGAATTTATGACGAAACGAAGCAGTGTCCTGGCCTGAACAAATACTACTATACGCCTATCATTACATGCATGATGTACCGTCATGATATCCAAGTTCTCAACTGGGTAAGCTTAGGATTCCCCCTAGCAGAATACAACCGACCGAAAAAACAATACCGCTCACATAATTTTATCCCCATATATACATGCTAGCCTTCTCTCCCCTGCTCACACTTCCCCTTCTCACTATAACTACCCCTTGCCAACCACGGAACCTCACCTCACCTCACTCCCAGGCAAGTAGCCAAGAAGAGAGAAGCAAAGTAGAAAGAGTGCGCCGGAGCAAGACACCACGCCATCCATGGAAGACCCCTACATGAGCTTCCTCAAGAACCCCTACTACTACTACTGCACTTCCTCCTTCCCTACCCCTCCCCCCACCCCTCACCTCCCTCCTCCCTACCCACCTTACGCTGCCCTCTACCCCGCCGTGGCCGCGGCCGCGACCGCAGCTCCTCACCACCAGTACCCCTCGTTCTTCCAGCACCAGCCGGCCCAGCCCACTCATCACTACAGCTCGGCGCCTCCCTCCCCTCCGCTCCGGGAGGCTCTCCCCCTCCTCTCCCTCTCGCCCACGCCCGCCGCCCGCCCTCGTGCCGTCCAGCACCACGACGCCGCCTACTCCGACTCCGAGGACGATGACAACGACTGCTGCTACCACCTGCAGCAGGAGGTGGCGGCGGGCTCGAGGACGACCTCTGCGCGCACACCGCTCTTCGCCGACCTCAACTGCGTGCCGTCCTGCTGCGACGACGGTGGCGGCGACCCGATGGACGTCGAGGCCTCCTGGTCCACGTCCACGGACGACGCCGCCGTTGCTCTGCGCATCGGCCTGCCGGCCGCGGAAGCTGACCTTCTGTCCGGGCTTTCGGGCAGGGCCGCGGAAGAGGACGAGGAGGAGGATGATGATTGCAAGCCGGGAGGCGGGCACGAGGAGGTGCCGCTAGGGTTCTCGTCGACGGCGCCGATCGGGAGGCTGAACAAGGGGCAATACTGGATCCCGACGCCATCGCAGATCCTCATCGGTCCAACCCAGTTCTCCTGCCCTGTCTGCTTCAAGACATTCAACCGATACAACAACATGCAGGTCAGAATCATTCGCAGCTTCTCTTCTTGATCTTCTTGAACATCTTGGGCACGTAGTAATTTCGTTCATCTCATATACTTGTAACTTGTTAAATACATCATTGCTCATGATGTGTTGATTGCAAGATGCATGCCATGAATGACTCCATGAAATTGACTTGAGCTGCTGGGAAGAGCATGCATGCACAGTGGCTGACTTTTTGTTTGATTGAACTAGACTGGCATGCCAGTAGCTGCAGCAAGCTAGCTAGCCATGCATACATCTTTACGCTTTTTTCTCTTGGGTGTTTGGCTTTTGAGGATGCATTCGAGTATTGTGTAGTGGAGATCCCAGGGAAGATTTTATCTTTGTTTAGTTGCCTCCGTGTCTTAGTACAACCGATCAGTCAATCAGATTACTTTCTACCACTCTCAGTAGGGTAGTACTAGTACTCCACTAGCTATCCCTGAGTTCCTGACCACTACTCATGATTCATGGCTGATGAGATTTGGCTAGCTGCATGCATGCGTAGGTTGTTTCAGGACAGGCTTTCTCATGCTTCGGAAGCATAAGATTGTGATATTATGGGCTCGATCTGCTGCAAAAATGACAGTCCTGAATGATTCATGCACACTCCTCCCAAGAGCATCAAGATTCAAGAGACCTGCAGTGTTCTTCCTGTAGTCCACCACAGTGCCACTACTCTGTGGCTCTGCTCTCTTTAAAGAAACGGGCACCAACGTACACTAACACACAAGCGAAAGAGCTAGCTAGCTGCTCAGATTGCTAGATCACTAGAGCCCTCATTTCCAAAATACATATGCACCTTTCTCTGCTTGCAAACTGATTACTACTGCTGCTGTGTGCTGCATGAAGAAGAAAGTCCGGGTCAGTTTGGTCACAACTCACACAAACTTATTTACTCTAATTAAAGTCCTCATCAGTCATCACACCACACGCATCAGTGCATTCAAGCACGGCTAGGGCTTTGCATATTACTACAACGCCATTGATTATGGCACCACCAAACTCTGCATTAATGTGAAGTACGAAAACCTACAAGCATATCATATGATCTGAACTTGGTTTTTCTTTGCTCTACTTTAAACTTTAAAGTACTAGTCACGTGTCCAAACTCCAAACTAAAATTTAACAGACGGCCGGCATGGCTAATTGCCTAACTGATTGTTGTGCATTTGCAGATGCACATGTGGGGTCACGGTTCGCAGTACCGGAAGGGCCCCGAGTCGCTGCGCGGGGTGCAGCCGACGGCGATGCTGCGGCTGCCGTGCTACTGCTGCGCGGCGGGGTGCCGGAACAACATCGACCACCCGCGGGCCAAGCCGCTCAAGGACTTCCGCACCCTGCAGACGCACTACAAGCGCAAGCACGGCCTCAAGCCCTTCCTCTGCCGCCGGTGCGGCAAGGCCTTCGCCGTCAAGGGCGACTGGCGCACCCACGAGAAGAACTGCGGCAAGCTCTGGTACTGCCTCTGCGGCTCCGAGTTCAAGCACAAGCGCTCGCTCAAGGACCACGCACGCGCCTTCGGTCACGGCCACGGCGCCTTCGGGTGCAACGGCGCCGCCGGTGGTGATGGTGGCTTCGACGACGACGACGAGGGCGCCGTCTCCGAGATCGAGCACGACGTCGTCTGCGGCGCCGCCGCCCGGTGACCAGGCAGTCGATCATTCCATCGGTTACTCTTGCCGCCGGTTGGCTCCAGTGAAGCCATGCCACACGCACGAGCAAACACTACACATATACTACTACTACTGCTAGTACTACAGCTAGATAGCTCCTGAGTTTTACCTCTGTGGCTCTTGTTGTCGCCGTTTGTTGTCGTTTTTGCTTTAGTGTTAGGGTTTGTGGAAGTTTTCTTTAGTGTTAGAGTAGTGGTTAGCAGTACTATCGATCCATCGCTCTGTAAGGTGCTGGGTGATCTCAATCGATCACACCATTAACTGATGGAGCAATAGGTGTGTGTTGTGTCCTGTGTGTCCATGAATTTGGGGTTCATTAAGCATATCTTTAGCATGTTCTGAGCAATTTGTATTCTAAATCTTGGCTATGCATGAACTCGTAAATTAATGTAATGCAGTTATATATGCAGACATCAACTTTTTCATCTCAAAAAATATATACTGGGTAGCAAGAGAGGATGACGACCGGATGTTCTTGCCGATGTCATGCATTAATGTCATTTCTGCATGTGGAAAATTGCAACCTATCTTTCCTGCTCGAGTCAAGTTTCTACTATATAACCGTACCCTTTTCTGCGCAAGCATAATGCAGCCCAACCTAAACATTTCACAATTTCTAGCTAGACACATATTCAAAGAAAGTCTGTGTGTGTCCTATAGAAAGAGAAAACATAGAGGACACAACTTGGTCTTGGGCTACTACTTCTGTTGAGACAACATTATAAACCTAAGCTTACATAATTAACCTAGCCAGGGATACATAAAAGCCAGGGTCAGATTGACCTCCATACAAAAGCAAACGAGTCACAACAAAAATGCTTGCTTTCCCCTAGCTATAGCTTGTTTACGAGGAGAGATCAACTTTTTGGGCGCACTTGAGATTGAGCCGGGAAGATGGCCGACCAAAGTATGCATGCATGTACAGCCAAAGTCTGAGGGATGGAACATCATGCAAGTACATACCATGAGATGTTCGTGTCAAATGATGTGCTTTTGTCACGTTTGGATAGAAAGAAGGATAGGGATGGGCAATTGGGCAGCGAGCTACCTGATGAGCTTTTTTTTCCTTCTCTTTTTGAATAGTTTTCCTTAAAAATATCTTCTGAAATGATTGAAAGCTTCTACAATTACATCTGCAAGCTTGTAAAGAATGTATTTCCTCAATCAGGCATACGGTGATACTGGACACTAGTAATTGGTAAGCAAAGAGACACGTAGGAAGGATTACTTATAAAATAAACGGCACGATGCTGTTGAGTTATCCACCAGAGCTATATACGCAACATAACATAAAATACATTACATTTCTACTAAAAAAATGTAGCCATGCAATAGAACACCGTACCATACCCATGGGACTGTAGCAGCAGCCATTGGTGAGGCCGAGGAGAGGGTCGGTGGATGAAGGGTGGGGCAGTGGGTGGATCGGTGGCCACCGGACAGTTGCCGTTTTACTCATTGTAGTGAAATATGTGTACAGTGAGATATACGGAAGTAGCCAGAAGATACACCTAGCCAAGGTATATTTAACTTCAGTAGAGAATCAGGGACAATTTCAGGCAACCGAGCATTTCGCCACATGTCTAAAGCTTTTCAATGAATTGGAGATTTGATAACAATTTTACTTAAAATTGTAAGTCTTCTCAACTCAAAAATATTACATTTACCAAAAAAAAAATGTCACCTTGAAAACTTGACGATTCCCCCACACACAAAAAAAAACTTGACGATTTAAGGGAAGTGACCAAAACATATTGGTCTCTACTAGCTTCACCACCCGCTTGAAGTTCCTTTTGCCCAAAATTTGGATAACATTTTGGAGTTCTCATAAGTTTTTACTACGCATTTATTTAAGAACATGAAGGAAAACAAGAAATATGATGATAAATTGAATGAAATATTTTATGTATGCTAGCTTTTCCCTTCAAACGAGCACATGTATGCATGTATACGCTGCATCTTTCTGTGTACATAAAATAGTATAACTTCGGGCAGATTTATTTAGGAAAATTGAATTATGTCGGCTATATACCATGGTTTTATATACTCAAGAGAGAAGTGTTGTTTTTTCAAGTGTCTAGTATTTTGAGAGCATATATTGCTACAGGCCTTGCGGGGTATCTCGAAGAGAAAGAGGAATCAAAGCATCTTTGGCCATAAGAGCTTACCGATAAGTGTTGTGATGACGAGCATTAAACACAAAGCTATGGTTGGGTCAAATTTGGCCTTCAGATCTTGGCATCCGAACCTATGCACATGTATTTTTTGATATATATATTTTTAGTTTCAATTTTCCTCCTCATTATCAAGCTCTAGATTTCGTTTGGTTGCTATCATTTCGTGTTTCAATGTGCTTTCCAGGTTGTGTGGTTTTAGAGAGCCAACATCTGGCTAGATGATTGGGAGGATGGTTGTACTATGAGCCCACCAGGGATAATGGTAAGACACTTTTGTGGCGACTCTGTTAATCCTGAAGCTTAGCATAAGTTTTGTGATTGATGTTTCTGTAAAAAGAATGTATTTAGAAAAACTGAGATGTGATATTTTTTTCAGAAAACACAAAAGATTTGCATGTCATTGCATTATGATTAGAAAAGACTATTTACATGATGGTGTTGCAGCGGAAAACTAAGAGTCCATCATAACCGGAGGCCTCACTCTGCCGAAGCCTCACACTAAGCAACCTCTCATAGTAACCCACCCCTCCGAGCCACCATCCTCATTGCATAATTCTCCGTGATCTACATCATCACTGCAATGTGATCTTGTAACGCCCGCCAGAGCTCCGGGTTCCCGGCATTTATGTCTAACGGCATCTAAGTTGGCCTCACAGACCAACACTAATATTTTCTATGTACTTTGTCCTCACTTATACGCACCTAGAAACAACTTTTTAGTTGATCACCCTGTTGGGGAACGTAGTATTTTAAAATTTTCCTACGATCACGCAAGATCTATCTACCAGATGCATAGCAACGAGAGGGAAGAGTGTGTCTACGTACCCTCGTAGAACGGGAGCGGAAGCGTCAAGTGACGCGGTTGATGTTGTCGAACTTCTTCGCGATCCAACCGATCAAGCACCGAACGTACGGCACCTCCGCGTTCAGCACACGTTCAGCTTGATGACGTCCCACGAGCTCTTGATCCAGTTGAGCTTCACGGGAGAGTTTCGTCAGCACGACGGCGTGGTGACGGATATGATGTGTTCACCGGCGCAGGGCTTCGCCTAAGCTCCGCGACGGTATGACCGAGGTGTGATTCTGTGGAGGGGGGCACCGCACACGGCTAAAACAATTCAACTTGTGTGTCTTTGGGTGCCCCCCTGCCCCCGTATATAAAGGAGCAAGGGAGGCCGGCCGGCCCTTCCTGGTGCGGCTAGGGAGTGGAGTCCTACTAGGAATAGGATTGCAATCCTATTCCTAGTAGGATTCACCAAAAGGAAGAAGGCAGAAAGGAATAGGAGAGGTGGCGCCCCCCCCCCCCCCCCAATCCTAGTCCAACTAGGAACCCTAGGTGGGGGCGCCGGCCAGCCCTATGGGCTGCCTCTCTCTTTCCCTTTAGGCCCACTATGGACCATCCCCTCTCGTAGGGGGTTCCGGTAACCCCCTCCGGCATTCCCGATAAATCCGAAACTTTTCCGGAACACTTCCGGTGTCCGAATATAGCCGTCCAATATATCAATCTTTATGTTTCGGACATTCCGAGACTCCTCGTCATGTCCGTGATCTCATCCGGGACTCCGAACTACCTTCGGTACATGAATACTCATAAACTCATAATACCGATCGTCATCAAACGTTAAGCGTGCGGACCCTACGGGTTCGAGAACTATGTAGACATGACCGAGACTCATCTCCGGTCAATAACCAATAGCAGAACCTGGATGTTCATATTGGCTCCTACATATTCTACGAAGATCTTTTATCGGTCAGAACCGCATAACAACATACGTTGTTCCTTTTGTCAAACGGTATGTTACTTGCCCGAGATTCGATCGTCGGTATCTCTATACCTAGTTCAATCTCGTTACCGGCAAGTCTCTTTACTCATTCCGTAACACATCATCTTGTGACTAACTCATTAGTCTTTTGCTTGCAAGGCTTATTGTGATGTGTGTTACCGAGAGGGCCCAGAGATACCTCTCCGACACTCGGAGTGACAAATCCTAATCTTGATCTATGCCAACACCACGAATACTTTCGGAGACACCTGTAGAGCATCTTTATGATCACCCAGTTACGTTGTGACGTTTGATAGCACACAAGGTATTCCTACGGTATTCGGGAGTTGCATAATCTCATAGTCATAGGAACATGTATAAGTCATGAAGAAAGCAATAGCAGTAAAACTAAACGATCATAGTGCTATGCTAACGGATGGGTCTTGTCCATCACATCATTCTCCTAATGATGTGATCCCGTTGATCAAATGACAACTCATGTCTATGGTTAGGAAACATAACCATCTTTGATCAATGAGCTAGTCTAGTAGAGGCATACTAGGGACACTCTGTTTTGTCTATGTATTCACACATGTACTAAGTTTCCGATTAATACAATTCTAGCATGAATAATAAACATTTATCATGATATAAGGAAATATAAATAACAACTTTATTATTGCCTCTAGGGCATATTTCCTTCAGTCTCCCACTTGCACTAGAGTCAATAATCTAGCTCACATCACCATGTGATTTAATACCGATAGTTCACATCGTTGTGTGAATAACACCCATAGTTCACATCACCGGGTGACCAACACCCAAAGGGTTTACTAGAGTCAATAATCTAGTTCACATCGCTATGTGATTAATACCCAAGAGTAATAAGGTGTGATCATGTTTTGCTTGTGAGAGAAGTTTAGTCAACGGGTCTGTCACATTCAGATCCGTATGTATTTTGCAAATTTCTATGTCTACAATGCTCTGCATAGAGCTACTCTAGCTAATTGCTCCCACTTTCAATACGCATCCAGATTGATACTTAGAGTCATCTGGATTTAGTGTCAAAGCTTGCATCGGCGTAACCCTTTACGACGAACTCTTTATCACCTCCATAATCGAGAAATATTTCCTTAGTCATCCAATTACTAAGGATAATTTTTTTGACCGCTGTACAGTGATCTACTCCAGGATCACTATTGTACTTCCCTGTCAAACTCTTGGCAAGGTACACAACGTGTTTTGTACACAGCATGGCATACTTCATAGAACCTATGGCTGAGGCATAGGGAATGACTTTCATTCTCTCTATATTTTTCTGCCGTGGTCTGGCTTTGAGTCTTACGCAACTTCACACCTTACAAGTCAGGCAAGAACTTCTTCTTTAACTGATCCATTTTGAACTACTTCAAAATCTTATCAAGGTATGTACTCATCGAAAGTCTTATCAAGCGTCTTGATCTATCTATATAGATCTTGATGCTCAATATGTAAGCAGCTTCACTGAGGTCTTTCTTTGAAAAACTCCTTTCAAACACTCCTTTATGCTTTCCAGAAAATTCTACATCATTTCCGATCGACAATATGTCATTCACATATACTTATCAGAAAGGTTGTAGTGCTCCCACTCAGTTCTTGTAAATACAGGCTTCTCCAAAAGTTTGTATAAAACCATATGCTTTGATCACCTCATCAAAGCGTATATTCCAACTCCGAGATGCTTGCACCAGTCCATAGATGGATCGCTGGAGCTTGCATAATTTGTTAGCACCTTTTGGATTGACAAAAACCTTCTGGTTGTATCATATACAACTCTTCTTTGAGATATCTATTCAGGAATGTAGTTTTGACATCCATTTGCCAGATTTCATAATCATAAAATGCGGCAATTGCTAACATGATTCGGACAGACTTAAGCATCGCTACAGGTGAGAAAGTCTCATCGTAGTCAACTCCTTGAACTTGTCGAAAACCTTTCGCAACAAGCCGAGCTTTGTAAACAGTAATATTACCGTCTGCGTCGGTCTTCCTCTTGAAGATCCATTTATTTTCGATGGCTTGTCGATCATCGGGCAAGTCAACCAAAGTCCACACTTTGTTCTCATACATGGATCCCATCTCAGATTTCATGGCTTCAAGCCATTTTGTGGAATCTGGGCTCATCATCGCTTCCTCATAGTTCGTAGGTTCATCATGGTCTAGTAACATGATTTCCAGAACTGGGTTGCCGTACCACTCTGGTGCGAAACGTACTCTGGTTGATCTACGACGTTCAGCAGAAACTTGATCCGAAGTTTCATGATCATTATCATTAACTTCCTCACTAATTGGTGTAGGAATCACTGGAACAATTTCCTGTGATGTACTACTTTCCAATCCGGGAGAAGGTACAATTACCTCATCAAGTTCTACTTTCCTCCCACTCACTTCTTTCGAGAGAAACTCCTTCTCTAGAAAGGATCCATTTTTAGCAACGAATATCTTGCCTTCGGATTTGTGATAGAAGGTGTACCCAACAGTCTCTTTTGGGTATCCTATGAAGATTTACTTCTCCGGTTTGGGTTCGAGCTTATCATGTTGAAACTTTTTCACATAAGCATCGCAGTCCCAAACTTTAAGAAACAACAACTTTGGTTTCTTGCCAAACCACAGTTCTTAAGGCGTTGTCTCAACGGATTCAGATGAGGCCTTTATTTAACGTGAATGCAGCTGTCTCTAATGCATGACCCAAAACGATAGTGGTAAATCAGTAAGAGACATCATAGATCGCACCATATCCAATAAAGTACGGTTACGATGTTCGAACACACCATTATGCTGTGGTGTTCCGGGTGGCGTGAGCTGTGAAACTATTCCACATTGTTTCAAATGAAGACCAAACTCGTAACTCAAATATTCTCCTCCACGATCAGATCGTAGAAACTTTATTTTTCTTGTTACGATGATTCTCTACTTCACTCTGAAATTCTTTGAACTTTTCAAATGTTTCAGACTTGTGCTTTATTAAGTAGATATACCCATATCTGCTCAAATCATCAGTGAAGGTCAGAAAATAACGATACCCGCCGCGAGCTTCAACACTCATTGGTCCGCATACATCAATATGTATGATTTCCAACAAATATGTTGCTCGCTCCATAGTTCCGGAGAACGGAGTTTTAGTCATCTTGCCCATGAGGCATGGTTCGCAAGCACCAAGTGATTCATAATCAAGTGATTCCAAAAGTCCATCATTATGGAGTTTCTTCATGCGTTTTACACCAATATGACTTAAACGGCAGTGCCACAAATAAGTTGCACTATCATTAT
>LR738712.1:519658083-519669795 GCA_902687465.1 Secale cereale
GTTGCTCGCTCCATAGTTCCGGAGAACGGAGTTTTAGTCATCTTGCCCATGAGGCATGGTTTGCAAGCACCAAGTGATTCATAATCAAGTGATTCCAAAAGTCCATCATTATGGAGTTTCTTCATGCGTTTTACACCAATATGACTTAAACGGCAGTGCCACAAATAAGTTGCACTATCATTATTAACCTTGCATCTTTTGGCTTCAATATTATGAATATGTGTATCACACGATCGAGATCCAACAAACTATTTTCATTGGGTGTATGACCATAGAAGGTTTTATTCATGTAAACAGAACAACAATTATTCTCTAACTTACATGAATAACCGTATTGCAATAAACATGATCAAATCACATTCATGCTCAACACAAACACCAAATAACAGTTATTTAGGTTCAACACTAATCCCGAAAGTATAGGGAGTGTGTGATGATGATCATATCAATCTTGGAACTGCTTCCAATATACATCGTCACTTCATCCTTTAACTAGTTTATGTTCATTATGCAACTCCCACTTCGAGTTACTACTCTTTAGCAACTGAACCAATATCAAATACCGAGGGGTTGCTATGAACACTAGTAAAATACACATCAATAATCTGTATATCAAATATACCTTTGTTCACTTTGCCATCCTTCTTATCCGCCAAGTATCTAGGGCAGTTCCACTTCCAGTGACCATTTCCTTTGCAGTAGAAGCACTTGTTTCAGGCTTGAGTTTAGTTTTGGGTTTCTTCACGGGAGTGACAACTTGCTTGTCATTCTTCTTGAAGTTCCCCTTCTATCCCTTTGCCCTCTTGAAACAAGTGGTCTTGTTAACCATCAACACTTGATGCTTTTTCATGATTTCTACCTTCGACGATTTCAGCATCGTGAAGAGCTCGGGAATTACTTTCGTCATCCCTTGCGTATTATAGTTCATCACGAAGTTCTACTAACTTGGTGATAGTGTCTAGAGAACTTTGTCAATTACTATCTTATCTGGAAGATTAACTCCCACTTGATTAAAGTAATTGTAGTACCCAGACAATCTGAGCACATGCTCACTGGTTGAGCTATTCTCCTCCATCTTGTAGGCAAAGTACTGTCAGAGGTCTTATACCTCTCGACACGGGCATGAGTATGAAATACTAATTTCAACTCTTGGAACATCTCATATGCTCCGTGGCGTTCAAAACGTTTTTGAAGTCCCGGTTATAAGCCTTAAAGCATGGTGCACTTAAACTATCAAGTAGTCATCATATCGAGCTTTTGTCAAAACGTTCATAACGTCTACATCTGCTCCTGCAATAGGTCTGTTACCTAGCGGTGCATCAAGGACATAATTCTTCTGTGCAGCAATGAGGATAATCCTCAGATTATGGAACAATTCCGCATCATTGCTACTAACATCTTTCAATCTTGGTTTTCTCTAGGATCATATGAAAAATAAACGGGGAGCAACATCGCGAGCTATTGATCTACAACATAGATATGCTAATACTACCAGGACTAACTTCATGATAAATTAAAGTTCAATTTAATCATATTACTTAAGAACTCCCACTTAGATAGACATCCCTCTAGTCATCTAAATGATCACATGATCCAAATCAACTAAACCATGTCCGATCATCACGTGAGATGGAGTAGTTTCAATGGTGAACATCTTATGTTGATCATATCTACTATATGATTCACGCTCGACCTTTCGGTCTCCAGTGTTCCGAGGCCATATCTGCATATGCTAGGCTCGTCAAGTTTAACCCGAGTATTCTGCGTGTGCAAAACTGGCTTACACCCGTTGTATTTGAACGTAGAGCTTATCACACCCGATCATCACGTGGTGTCTCGGCACGACGAACTTTCACAACGGTGCATACTCAGGGAGAACACTTATACCTTGAAATTTAGTAAGGGATCATCTTATAATGCTACCGTCGTTCTAAGCAAAATAAGAAGCATAATAAGATAAACATCACATGCAATCAAAATATATGACATGATATGGCCATCATCATCTTGTGCTTTTGATCTCCATCTCCAAAGCACCGTCATGATCACCTTCGTCACCGGCGCGACACCTTGATCTCCATCGTAGCATCGTTGTCGTCTCGCCAACTATTGCTTCTACGACTATCGCTACCGTTTAGTGATAAAGTAAAGCAATTACATGGCGATTGCATTTCATACAATAAAGCGACAACCATACGGCTCCTGCCAGTTGCCGATAACTTTACAAAACATGATCATCTCATACAAAAACCGTATAACTCATCATGTCTTGACCATATCACATCACAACATGCCCTGCAAAAACAAGTTAGACGTCCTCTACTTTGTTTGTTGCAAGTTTTACGTGGCTGCTACGGGCTTTAGCAAGAACCGTTCTTACCTACGCATACAAAACCACAACGATGTTTCGTCAACTATGTGCTGTTTTAACCTTCACAAGGACCGGGCGTAGCCACACTTGATTCAGCTAAAGTGAGAGAGACAGACACCCGCCAGTCACCTTTAAGCAACGAGTGCTCGTAACGGTGAAACCAGTCTCGCGTAAGCGTACGCGTAATGTCGGTCCGGGCCGCTTCATCTTACAATAACGCCGAAGCAAAGTATGACATGCTGGTAAGCAGTATGACTAGTATCGTCCACAATCTCATTGTGTTCTACTCGTGCATATCATCTACGCATAGACCTGGCTCATGATGCCACTGTTGGGGAACGTAGTATTTTAAAATTTTCCTACGATCACGCAAGATCTATCTACCAGATGCATAGCAACGAGAGGGAAGAGTGTGTCTACGTACCCTCGTAGACCGGGAGCGGAAGCGTCAAGTGACGCGGTTGATGTTGTCGAACTTCTTCGCGATCCAACCGATCAAGCACCGAACGTACGGCACCTCCGCGTTCAGCACACGTTCAGCTTGATGACGTCCCACGAGCTCTTGATCCAGTTGAGCTTCACGGGAGAGTTTCGTCAGCACGACGGCATGGTGACGGATATGATGTGTTCACCGGCGCAGGGCTTCGCCTAAGCTCCGCGACGGTATGACCGAGGTGTGATTCTGTGGAGGGGGGCACCGCACACGGCTAAAACAATTCAACTTGTGTGTCTTTGGGTGCCCCCCTGCCCCCGTATATAAAGGAGCAAGGGAGGCCGGCCGGCCCTTCCTGGTGCGGCTGGGGAGTGGAGTCCTACTAGGAAATCCTATTCCTAGTAGGATTCACCAAAAGGAAGAAGGGGGAAAGGAATAGGAGAGGTGGCGCCCCCCCCCAATCCTAGTCCAACTAGGAACCCTAGGTGGGGGCGCCGGCCAGCCCTATGGGCTGCCTCTCTCTTTCCCTTTAGGCCCACTATGGACCATCCCCTCTCGTAGGGGGTTCCGGTAACCCCCTCCGGCATTCCCGATAAATCCGAAACTTTTCCGGAACACTTCCGGTGTCCGAATATAGCCGTCCAATATATCAATCTTTATGTCTCAGACATTCCGAGACTCCTCGTCATGTCCGTGATCTCATCCGGGACTCCGAACTACCTTCGGTACATCAATACTCATAAACTCATAATACCGATCGTCATCAAACGTTAAGCGTGCGGACCCTACGGGTTCGAGAACTATGTAGACATGACCGAGACTCATCTTCGGTCAATAACCAATAGCGGAACCTGGATGTTCATATTGGCTCCTACATATTCTACGATGATCTTTTATCGGTCAGAACCGCATAACAACATACGTTGTTCCTTTTGTCAAACGGTATGTTACTTGCCCGAGATTCGATCGTCGGTATCTCTATACCTAGTTCAATCTCGTTACCGGCAAGTCTCTTTACTCGTTCCGTAACACATCATCTCGTGACTAACTCATTAGTCTTTTGCTTGCAAGGCTTATTGTGATGTGTGTTACCGAGAGGGCCCAGAGATACCTCTCCGACACTCGGAGTGACAAATCCTAATCTTGATCTATGCCAACACCACGAATACTTTCGGAGACACCTGTAGAGCATCTTTATGATCACCCAGTTACGTTGTGACGTTTGATAGCACACAAGGTGTTCCTACGGTATTCGGGAGTTGCATAATCTCATAGTCATAGGAACATGTATAAGTCATGAAGAAAGCAATAGCAGTAAAACTAAACGATCATAGTGCTATGCTAACGGATGGGTCTTGTCCATCACATCATTCTCCTAATGATGTGATCCCGTTGATCAAATGACAACTCATGTCTATGGTTAGGAAACATAACCATCTTTGATCAATGAGCTAGTCTAGTAGAGGCATACTAGGGACACTCTGTTTTGTCTATGTATTCACACATGTACTAAGTTTCCGGTTAATACAATTCTAGCATGAATAATAAACATTTATCATGATATAAGGAAATATAAATAACAACTTTATTATTGCCTCTAGGGCATATTTCCTTCACACCCATCCTCAAATTACCCCCAAGGTTAGGCACGCTAAAACTAAATGTTCTATGGAGATTTTTTTTTCAAAAATGTGATTACCCTAACCTCTGCATAACAGGATGCACATGCTGAGAAACATAGTAGAAAACAAAAAATTCGCGCCAACGATCACCGAAGAACGACATGAAGATGCATAACGGGTTGGGATCATGATCGTTGCCATCACCGAGTTGTTGCGGAAGAAGAACGTGTTAGTGTAGATCATACGTGGAGTCTCTCGAAACGTCAATGAATAATCCCTCGTACCGCCGACAAACAGTCCCTCGAACCAAAGACCGAAAGCACGACCTCTCTACTTGGTTGCAAGTGTGCAACCTTCACGATCCGGCAGCGCTTCACCTTCTACAGCTAATTCTCGCCGGAGAATTAGAGGGATGATATTAGAACCACAAAGACATTCTAATATTATGAGGACAAGAGGATTATCCTAGCTCTAATTATTCAACTAGGACCAAAAAAAACTGGAACTAGAAGAACTAAAGGAGGCTCCAAAACTTGTGTATACAAAAGAGCACATATACTCATGTATATATAGGATAGAGGGGAGAGGGATGGCTTCCACCAAGGGGAAAAGAACCCCGTTGGTGCGCTGGCCTAGGGAGGAGGAGTCTGACTTCTCCGCCTCTCCCAATTCAGCCACATTCCTTAGGGAAGGAGGCACTTTCCCACTTGGAATTTTTTGGCCCAAGTCGCCTTCCACCTCTTGGCCTTTTTAGACACGTTAATACTAAATTAAATGTATAAATGTTCTAAATATTTTCATACTATTAAATTAAATATATATAATTAAACATCACCAAAAACATTTTCACATATATCTAATTTATCGGTAATACCCGGTATTACCAGATGTTCACTGAAACCCTTCCAATTATCACGAAACGCTTCTGGGTCCTCTTGCAACTATCCTGAATATTAATGAAACAATTCCAAAAATATATTGTCATCACTGCCATCCTACTAACACTCATCATATCGTGATTTCCTTAAGATTGTGACCCCGTAGGTTCGGTAACTCATAGACGTGAACGAAACCGTTCGTTCAATGACCGATAGCGGGATCGTGGACATCCATATCGACCCCTATGAGCACATGAATGATATTCGATTGAACCTATGATTATCATGTGATGCTCCCTTTGCTTCGCAATACTCCACAAAAATTGGGATGCACCAGTATCCTCTTGAGTCATCACCATGCTCACTATACCGAAATCCTTATTACCGGTTTTGTTCTTCTTTCTCGTTATTGTATTCCGGAATCCATGTGACATAGTCACATGTGTTATTGGGTGTCATCACACCGAGAGGGCCCTAAGAATATCTCTCCATCGTCGGAGGAGCAAATCTCACTCTCGAGCTATCCATCCACTTGTCAAACTTTCTGATGAACCCGTAAGTTTTCGTTATGATCACCGTGTTACAAGTGACGTTTGAGCAACCCCAAAGCTAGCCCTCCGTACGGTAAGAAGTGACCATGATACCCTCATGGGCTAAGGAGAAAAATCACACGTCAACACTTCGTGTTATTACTCCCTCCGTCCCAGAATTCTTGTCTTCGATTTGGAATACTCGTTGGTGGTGCTAACTTGTACTCCCTCCGTCCCAAAATTCTTGTCTTCGATTTGTCTAAATATGGATATATCTAGTCACGTTTTAGTGTTAGATACTTCCCTATCTGGACAAATCTAAGACAAGAATTATGGGACGAAGGGAGTATATAATATGAATCAAACGCCAGATCAAGGTATTCGATGGACATGACAGAAATAAATGATGTATTGTCTCCTCCTGCTCGCAAAAAACAACATTTTTCCTACCATACCAGTTACGCTTATCTAGGTTATCTTTGGTAACAACTACCTCCCCATGTAAAAACCACATGAAAACTTTGATCTTGGAAGGTATCTTAGTTTTTCAAATACGCTCTCTATGGAAAATAGGTCCAGAATCTATAAGAACTGCATACATAGACTTCATAGTGAAGATACAATTAGTGGTTAATCTCCATTGGAACGAATATGGCATCTGAGTTAGGTTAATCAGCATCAACATAGAGACCAAATGGATCCGCTTAGTTCATTTCATACCCAGTAAAGCCCTACATAATTGGATGTTCAAAGGGCTAGCCCCAAGGACAGAGGCCATCAAATCCGATTTATTGAACACAATTTTATACAAGGTCGGGTATTGTAGAGCTAATAAAGTGTCACATAACCATGTATCTTCCCAAAACTCGTCAATTGAGCATCACCACACTTAAATTAAGGTACCTATCTTAAAAAAGGATGACTTGATCTTCATCAATCCCCTCCAAAATGGTGTATCGGTGGGCTTAACATCTAGTTGAGATAATGTCTTGGAGTTCAGGTATTTGTTATGTAGTATCTCTTTCCAAACACACCTTCCTCGTTAAGTAGCTTATATTGCCATTTGTTGATTAAACACTTGTTTCTTATTTCGAGGCTTTCAATGCCCAACCTGCCTTGATCCTTATGCTACACAAAATATCCCGTTTAATTAGCAAGTCAGCACTTCCGCTTCTGCTCCTCACGTTGCCAAGAGAACCTAGGGCGGTAAAATTCTAACCTTTTCAACACCCCTTTAGGCATCTCGAAAAAGGATAGCATGAACATCAGCGAACTAGTAAGGACAGTGTTGGTGAGGGTAAAGTCGTACTCCATATGACAACAACTTATCCTTCCAAACTGTTGAGCTTCTTTTTGAAATGGTCTTTGATAATTTTCCATTCCTTGTTAGTGAGCTTACGGTGATGAATAGGAATCTCGAGATACGTAAATGTAAGGGATCCCACCTCACAGCCAAATAGTTGCCTGTTCTGACTCTCCTCTTCTTTGGCCTTGCCAAAACAGAAGAGCTCACTTTTGTGAAAATTAATTTTGAGAGCCAAAGATTTTTCTAAACGACGGGAGATTAACTTCATGTTAATCACTTTTTGAAGGTCATGTTCTGTATAAAATGGCAGTGTCATCTGCGTACTGGATAACACCACTTTACTTTGTTGTAGCCCTTTTCAAAGTCTACCTTAAAGATAACACCATCAAGTTTTTTAGAGCATGGTTAATAATATAGCCAGCTGCTGGCTATATGATGTTGCCATGTCACATATAGCCAAGCTTATAGCCAATAAGTACAATAGCTAGATATAAATATGTACTACTTTGTTGATACATGGCCCACCCCACTCTCTCATAAAGTACCTAGGAGCACGTGCTGCAGCCGGCTGTTAACTAGTAGCCCGCTTCTCTTCTCTCTCCTCTTCTCTCTCTTCCAAGTAAGCAAAAATATAATATTTAATGTCTTACAGCCCGCCTACATCACCTTATTGTACTTGCTCTTAGTGTGGAGCTCATGGATAGTCTCATGAAAAACAACCACTCCCTCAAGAATATTGCGACCCGGCATAAATGCAGTCCACGTTGGGGTTAAGGTTCTTTGGAGATGGGCTTATGAAAATAAATGTATGATGAGTGTTCTATCATTCGGCCATTCCTATTAAATCAAGATATCAAGAGACAAGACCATTAGTCCTCTTTATAGTTTGTGCCAAACTTTGATCAACAATTTAACTAACAAAATGTTAATGCATGTTAACAGAAATTATATCGTTGGATTTGTACTTGAGCATAGTTTTTAATGATATAATTTTTTGTGTCATGCACAAATATTTTGTTAGTTAAATTTATGGTCAAAATTTTGCACAAAATACAATAAGAACCAATAAAGCAGGACGGATGTAGTATGTTACTAATTCCCTTTGTATACAAATGATTCATTGCACCTTCCTTCGTAATACATTACACATGCTTTGAAAAGATAAATAATATTCATACTTGAATGCACCACATTTATTATGTATTTTACCTTTTGCATTTGAGAACGTCCATTTTCCTTGGAACCTCCATGTATGCTTGGCGCGTATGCGTAGCCTGCCAGACACACAGACGCGGAGGGGGAGGTACTACTGTTTGAGAGGTCACGTCAGAGGAACAATCCATCCATCCATCCCTTCGATCAATCGATCCATCACCCTGTTTGTAGCTAGCTAGAAGGAGGGGCATACCGCGTGCGTGCGTGTGTGTGAATGGACTGTGGATTGGGGCATATGTGTGTAGTAGACAACACCCAGCAACGTGACTTAGACTCCACACTTTCCTACCCTGCTCTGTCCTTTTCTCCACTTCCAACACCCTTCCCCCTCCCTCCTGTCCATGTCGTCGTCTCTCTCGCTCCCTCCCCTAGCTCGCCCTCTCTTACTCTTACCACTAGCAGCTAGCTAGCCCTAGGCACCTGCATACATATTTCATGCAGGCCGTCCGTCCACATGCAGCAGGCAGAGCTGGAGGCCACCAACGACCCGGCTGGTAGCTGCGATCCGGTTGCGACATGTCTAGTCGCCGGTTAAATTCAGGCCCTGTCGCAAAAAGTTGAGCACCAAAAAGTTTACGGGTGCTCACCGGTTCCATTACTGCTACTAGCACGATTTTGATCAACAACACTGGACCTCGAACATACGACTCCGCATATGGGACAGAGCGAGAGACACATGCATGGTAAAGCTAACATGAGGCCTCATTTCCCGACGCAAGCGGACTAGCTAGGCATGCCGCATGCATGCGTGGAGAAACAAACGGCAACCCACACCAACAACAACATCGCCTCGATGGGTTAATCAGCAGGGTTCCACGAAAAGGGGTTTCCGTGTCCTTTGATCCCCAAGCACGTAGTGCCGCGCCATGCATGCAGAGGGCCGTGGGTGGCCATCGTCAACGGCCCTTTCTGCACACACGCACGGATAAACAAGCTGATCCTGGATCCCATGTTTCACTTGCCGCCTACACGATGCTTCTCAGGCCCTTCGTTAGAGTTCGTTCAAATGTGCCTCGAAAAGAAATAGTATTAAATGTGCTACCTACCAAGTGACCAACACACATACATGCCTTTCTTAAAAAATCCTCCTGGGGCCTATCAAGCGTGCGTGCATGCGCGACGTGGTTAACAAAACTCGGGTTAAAAAACGCAGCGGATGGGGAGACCAGGAGAAGCGCCGGGGGAATATACAAGTGCCATGCTGCTCTCGTGCCTGGCGGGGCAGGAACACCGCTGTCTCCTGTGATCGGGTTTACGAGGCGCTTGCTTTACCCTCCTGTGATCTTCGATCTTCTTCTCTCTCTCTCTCTCTCTCCAGCTCTCCCGTCGTATCAGGCGCACCGTCTACGTAACAAAGGTGGGAATCTCTCTCCCAGGTAACATGGACCCGTGGAAGAGGCAAGTGGTCGTTGTGCCCGGGATCAATGCGCCCATCTGTGGTGTGTAATCTCATGCAATTCTTGCTTGCACACCTTGACCTTGGTTAATTACTTAACTGACATCACATACAAAATGAGATCTACTAGAAAACTTCGAATTTTTTTGTTGGAGTCATACTGTTGATATTGCTGGTGGTTCTACAGGAGACGGAGTAAGCGGTACAGATCAGCTGCATGGGAGCTAGCAAGCTAGGCGGGCAGATCGATCGTCCAGAGTAAATGCATGCACATCTGTATTGGTAGTGTATAGTACGGCACTGTACGTAGTACTGCCAGTAGCTGATCCATCGTCCTGGATGGATCCCAGCAAAAGAGATGGATGGATCCACGGAGTTAATGCCACCACTTACTTCCTGTCTCCCTCAAATTGAGGTCCCGGCTTGGAGAGGTTTTCCTTTGTTATAGGTGTGTCACAATTTTAAATATCATATACTAGTATCTTGCGTACGATGAGACTAGTGTATAACACTACCGTCACGGTGTATAGTTTTGGTTAATCATAGTGGGGAGTAACTTATACTATTGCATGCATATGTTATACTTCTATAGTGGGTAGTCGTAACATATGCGCGGTGTTAGGACATCTTCAACGGCAACTTGCAAAATTCTTCCCGCATCCGTCCACGGACAGGGGATCAGTCCGCGGACACGGATGCGGGAGGCCGCCATCTAACCGTATCATGTATATGTCCACCTGTAAATTCGAATTCAAATGTATGCTGATCCACACAACGCGCCGAATCGCATCCCCAATTATAACAAAAAATGGACAAATATGCTTAGTGTTTTACATGCCCGAATATCCAAAAGAACATCAGCCCAGCAGTCCATACATTTCTGCACTGTCGGACCGGCAATCCCAGCAAGCTGCTCCCCGGTCAAGGAGGTGTCGTCGCCCCCGTGTAGGCAGCCTCCGCCGCGTCCTCATCGTCCGCTGCCGCTAACTCATTTTTCTCCCGCTGCAACATCTGGTAGCTGACGGATTGCACGATCATTCTAGTGTTGGCATCCGAAGAGCTGAGATTCAAGGTCGTCATCTTAGCGTCCTCCGCATTGACAGCGATTTTCACCCTCTTTTTCTCGAGCGTGGCCTTCCTCTCTTCGATCATGATCCTCCCCTCTTTGAGCTTGATCTTCTTCTCCGTCGCCTCCATCAACTGTTTGAACCTCTCCGCCTTCCTCTCCTCCTTGATGTCCGAGCACCTCACACATGCCTCCTCCTTCTTTGCCAAGATGTTCTCGAACCTTTCCGTCAGCTTGGCCGCCGCACCTTCTCGCTTCTTCCTCTCCTCCTCCAACTTCTTGCCATGTAAATTTCTTCTAACCTTCTTCGGCGGTTCTTGGGTTGGGTCGATAGGGTCATCGGTTTCTTCCTCATTGGCTTGGGCGGCGGTCTTGGCAATGAAAAGGTTCTACTTTGGTTGCCATTGAACTTCAATCAACAATGCATGACAGTGAAGGACTTCTTCTCCAACTTCTTGTATACCACACAAGCACGAGTAGGCTACAGAGTGAAACAATGCATATCCGTCTAGTGAGCAACAAAACAATACATGTCTAGCTAGTGATCAACTAAACTAAAGCATATCCTGCTAGTACATGGGATGCTCCAAGTGCTCGCAATACTTGGACACAGCCTCTTGGATGGTGTACCACCGATGGTTGAGGGATTTCCACTCATGGTTATGCATGACCGCGTCGGAGTAGGGCGCGAAATGCTTGTGCTCATGGAACCATATGTGAATGCTCCTCCGAAAATTTGTGCCCTTTTGCTCTGTGTCACGGAGAGGATCAAGGCTATTGGCCAACCATGCATCGTACAACAGCTCGTCCTCCCGCATGTTGAAGCTTTCTCATCTACCCTTCTTCTACGGACCACCGACTGTATCATCCGGATCATCGTCGTTGCCGTCCTCCC
>LR738712.1:519676742-519728185 GCA_902687465.1 Secale cereale
TTTTTTTTTCAGAGTCCCATCCCGACTTGTGGGGGAATCATGGTCTCCATCATACTATCATCATGGGGGCACCGCTCTAAAAATGAATAATGATGATCATCACACTTCTACTTACTTATAACTCAAAATAAATAAAAATTACAAATCGATACCTATGATATAGTATGACTCTAAATGAATGCCTCTGGCAGTGTACCAGGATGTGCAATGATCTAGCATAGCAAAGATATCAAAAAACGGACAAGCCATGAAAATATTGTGCTAGCTGTCTTACGATCATGCAAAGCAATATGAAAATGAATGCTCAAGTCAACTATATGATGGAAGTGCATGGAATGACTATGGAAATGCCATAATAGGTAGGTATGGTGGCTATTTTGAGGAAGGTTTAAAAAATTTATGCACCGATGAAAATTGCGCGGTACGAGAGAGGCTAGCAATTATGAAAGGGTGAGAGTCCGTATAATCCATGGACTCACATTAGTCATAAAGAACTCACATACTTATTGCAAAATTTTATTAGACCTCAAAGAAAAGTAATACTACACATGCTCCTACGGGTGGGTTGGTAGGAGTTAACCATCGCGCGCCCCGACCTCCACACAAAGATAGGACAATCAAGGATAAATTGTGCTCCAACTTCCCGGCATAATGAGAGACTATACGTGCATGCTTCAGGAATCACAAAACTTAACACCAATATCTTACTAAACATAATCATCCACTAGTACCTCTCACATATTATCATCTCTATATCGCAAAACTATTGCAAGGAATCAAACATATCATATTCGGTGATCCATAAGTTTTATGTAGGATTTTATGACTAACCATGCAATTGACCAATTCATGTTTGACTCTCTAAATAGATATAAGTGAAGCATGAGAGTTTAATTATTTCTACAAAATATCGTGCTCTAACAAATATAAGTGAAGCACGAGAGCATTCTACGAACATCGGTTTTCTATGTGAAGAGAAACAGGCAATCCAAACTTCAAATGATATAAGTGAAGCACATGAAGCATTCTATAAAACCATACTCAAAAGATATAAGTGAAGTGAAATGAGCATTCTACAAATCAACCAAGGACTATCTCATACTAGCATGGTACATTAAAACAAAAATAAAAGGCACACGACGCTCCAAGAATTTACGCATATCATGTGAACGAAACGAATCCGAAAACATACCGATACTTATTGAAGAAAGATGGGATGCCTTCCGGGGCATCCCCAAGCTTAGACGCTTGAGTCTCCTTGAATATTTACTTGGGTTGCCTTGGGCATCCCCAAGCTTAAGCTCTTGCCTCTCCTCCTTCTCCTCCCATCGAGACCTCCTCGATCTTCGAACACTTCATCCACACAAAACTTAATCGAACTTTTAGTGGCGGGGTTAGTGCATATGATCAATGAAATCCCATCATGTACTGCTCTAAAATTATTGTATAATTATAAACAAACATTACCCAATGTATGATATCACAGTTCTATGGCCCCAAGCGAAGGAGGCTTCAACAAGAATTCAAACATATGCAAATAATGAAACTATAACAGCATTCTGTGAAAACGGGACAGTCTGTAAAGATGTGAACATTCACCATACTTCTGTAACTCTAAAAATTCTGAAAAATAGGAAAAATAAACATTTTGTATAGAAAGACTGTGATAAAAGTTTCATACCCATTTGACTTTCCAGTAAAAAAATGTAAAAGCATGCACTACAGCCAAAGTTTCTGTTTTGCACCGCACAAACCAACAAGCAATCTAATCATCCTAAAGGCAAAATCTTGGCACATTATTTTTATAATACAAAGTAATTGTACAAGGGGATAATTATTTTTGTTGAAAAGTTTTTGCAATTAAGATTCACAAAGTTTCCATGGGCATGAACAAAGTTCAAGGACGTACCCCACTTCAACGGTGCTCGTCCTTCTTTCACTTTTGTTTTTGAAAAAGTTTTAGGTTCCCCTCTATATTTTTTTTGTTTTTTAAACTGTATAAAAGCACTCAACAGAAATAAATGACACTTTTTTACAACTTCCGGGTTGTCTCCCTAGCAGTGCTTTCTTTCAAGCCATTAAGCTAGGCATAAAGTGCTCAAGTAATGAATCCACCTGGATCCCAAGGTATATCAAAGCCAATTTTAATTAGCAATGATTTGGCATTTAGTAGTGAGCACAAAGCAACATATATCATGCAATGACGAAGTCTAACTCTCTTCCTACGAAGCGGCATGTCATACAAGATCAATTCATGCACATCAAGTAAATACCAATGCATAGTATAAGCAGTTTCTTGCAATTTTATCGTGTTGGAAACATAGAGAGGCGGAGATGTAGTTCCTCTCTCATAATAATTGCAAGTAGGAGAAGCAAGCACATGCATATTATATTCATCCAAATCATCATGTGCAATGGTAAAAGGAAACCCAGCAATATAATCCTTAAGAAGTGCAAACTTCTCCGATATAGTGTAGTTTGGAGAATTCAAAAAGATAATAGGACTATCATGTGTGGGTGCAATAGCAACTATCTCATGTTTAACATAAGGAACTATAGCAAGTTCATCTCCATAAGCATAATTCATATTGGCATATTTTCCACAAGCATAGCAAGCATCATCAAAAAGGGATATTTCGAAAGAATCAACGGGATCATAGCAATCATCATTGCATTCATCCTTCGGTAAATTCGAAGGGAAATCAAACAATGTATGGGACGGAGAGTTACTCTCATTAGAAGGTGGGAACGGGTGATCAATCCGCTCTTCCTCATTTTGTTCTTCGCTCTCCTCCTCATCTTTTTCATCCAATGGCTCACAATGTCATTAATTTCTTCTTCCATAGACTCCTGCAAAATATTAGTCTCTTCTTGGACAGTGGAGACTTTCTCAAGAAATGCATCAATATGGGCATTGTATTTATAATTCAAATAGAAATATTTAAGTATAGCAAGATTTTCAGATCTGTAAACAGCATCATCATAATTTTAATACTTTTCAAACAAACATTTAATCTCACAAGCACCCTTAGAAGCAACAAATTATTCTATTTGTTCCATGTCATAATAATCATATACACCACTAGCATAAGAAGCTAAGGTTCCATTGTCATTGAAGTCACATGAAAAGGGTAGGTGTGGAGCATCAATCCTAGAGCAACAAGTATAATCATATCTCAAGCATAGATTATAAGCATACCAATTCAACATATGAATTTGATCCCATAACTATTTCCCTTTATGAGTCAAGTGATAATCCCTAAAGTATTCACGTTGATCCAACGTTTCTCCCATTATATAGTTGAATGGGATTTTCTCAGGATTATCAAAGTAATGCATAATATCATTCACATAACTAGCATCGAGGGTTTTAGGAGGTTCCCCATCTCCATGAGCAGCAAGTACCACTATTTTTTTTGGTGTTTCGTGTTCCATATCCATAACTAAATGTTGGGGAACGTAGTATTTTAAAATTTTCCTACGATCACGCAAGATCTATCTACCAGATGCATAGCAACGAGAGGGAAGAGTGTGTCTACGTACCCTCGTAGACCGGGAGCGGAAGCGTCAAGTGACGCGGTTGATGTTGTCGAACTTCTTCGCGATCCAACCGATCAAGCACCGAACGTACGGCACCTCCGCGTTCAGCACACGTTCAGCTTGATGACGTCCCACGAGCTCTTGATCCAGTTGAGCTTCATGGGAGAGTTTCGTCAGCACGACGGCATGGTGACGGATATGATGTGTTCACTGGCGCAGGGCTTCGCCTAAGCTCCGCGGCGATATGACCGAGGTGTGAATCTGTGGAGGGGGGCACCGCACACGGCTAAAACAATTCAACTTGTGTGTCTTTGGGTGCCCCCCTGCCCCCGTATATAAAGGAGCAAGGGAGGGAGGCCGGCCGGCCCTTCCTGGTGCGGCTAGGGAGGGAGTCCTACTAGGAATAGGATTGCAATCCTATTCCTAGTAGGATTCACCGAAAGGAAGAAGGGGGAAAGGAATAGGAGAGGTGGCGCCCCCCCCCAATCCTAGTCCAACTAGGAACCCTAGGTGGGGGCGCCGGCCAGCCCTATGGGCTGCCTCTCTCTTTCCCTTTAGGCCCACTATGGACCATCCCCTCTCGTAGGGGGTTCCGGTAACCCCCTCCGGCATTCCCGATAAATCCGAAACTTTTCCGGTATACTTCCGGTGTCCGAATATAGCCGTCCAATATATCAATCTTTATGTCTCGGACATTCCGAGACTCCTCGTCATGTCCGTGATCTCATCCGGGACTCCGAACTACCTTCGGTACATCAATACTCAAAACTCATAATACCGATCGTCATCAAACATTAAGCGTGCGGACCCTACGGGTTCGAGAACTATGTAGACATGACTGAGACTCATCTCCGGTCAATAACCAATAGCGGAACCTGGATGTTCATATTGGCTCCTACATATTCTACGAAGATCTTTTATCGGTCAGAACCGCATAACAACATACGTTGTTCCTTTTGTCAAACGGTATGTTACTTGCCCGAGATTCGATCGTCGGTATCTTTATACCTAGTTCAATCTCGTTACCGGCAAGTCTCTTTACTCGTTCCGTAACACATCATCTCGTGACTAACTCATTAGTCTTTTGCTTGCAAGGCTTATTATGATGTGTGTTACCGAGAGGGCCCAGAGATACCTCTCCGACACTCGGAGTGACAAATCCTAATCTTGATCTATGCCAACACCACGAATACTTTTGGAGACACCTGTAGAGCATCTTTATGATCACCCAGTTACGTTGTGATGTTTGATAGCACACAAGGTGTTCCTACGGTATTCGGGAGTTGCATAATCTCATAGTCATAGGAACATGTATAAGTCATGAAGAAAGCAATAGCAGTAAAACTAAACGATCATAGTGCTATGCTAACGGATGGGTCTTGTCCATCACATCATTCTCCTAATGATGTGATCCCGTTGATCAAATGACAACTCATGTCTATGGCTAGGAAACATAACCATCTTTGATCAATGGGCTAGTCTAGTAGAGGCATACTAGGGACACTCTGTTTTGTCTATGTATTCACACATGTACTAAGTTTCCAGTTAATACAATTCTAGCATGAATAATAAACATTTATCATGATATAAGGAAATATAAAATAACAACTTTATTATTGCCTCTAGGGCATATTTCCTTCAGTTTTAACCTTCACAAGGACCGGGCGTAGTCACACTTGATTCAGCTAAAGTGAGAGAGACAGACACCCGCCAGTCACCTTTAAGCAACGAGTGCTCATAACGGTGAAACCAGTCTCGCGTAAGCGTACGCGTAATGTCGGTCCGGGCCGCTTCATCTCACAATACCGCCGAAGCAAAGTATGACATGCTGGTAAGCAGTATGACTTGTATCGTCCACAACTCACTTGTGTTCTACTCGTGCATATCATCTACGCATAGACCTGGCTCATGATGCCACTGATGGGGAACGTAGTATTTTAAAATTTTCCTACGAGCACGCAAGATCTATCTACCAGATGCATAGCAATGAGAGGGGAGAGTGAGTCTACGTACCCTCGTAGACCGAAAGCGGAAGCGTTAGAACAACGCGGTTGATGTAGTCGTACGTCTTCACGGCCCGACCGATCAAGCACCGAAACTACGGCACCTCCGAGTTCTAGCACACGTTCAGCTCGATGACGTCCCTCGAACTCCGATCCAGCTGAGTGTCGAGGGAGAGTTCCGTCAGCACGACGGCGTGGTGACGATCTTGATGTTCTACTGTCGCAGGGCTTCGCCTAAGCACCGCTACAATATTATCGAGGAGAACTATGGTGGAGGGGAGCACCGCACACGGCTAAGAGATCAAGAGATCAATTGTTGTGTCTAGAGGTGCCCCCTGCCCCCGTATATAAAGGAGGGAGGGAGAGGCCGGCCCTAGAAGGGGCGCGCCAAGTGTGGGGAGTCCTACTAGGACTCCCAAGTCCTAGTAGGATTCCCCTTTCCTTTCCGGAGTAGGAGAGAAGGAAAGAGGGGGAGAGGGAGAAGGAAAAGGGGGCTGCACCCCTTGTCCAATTCGGACCAGAAGGGGGCCACGCGCCTCCTTCCTTTTTGCCTCTCTCCTCTATTCCCGTAACTCCCCGGTACTCCGAAAATACCCGAATCACTCGGAACCTTTCCGATGTCCGAATATAGTCGTCCAATATATCGATTTTTACGTCTCGACCATTTCGAGACTCCTCGTCATGTCCCCGATCTCATCCGGGACTCCGAACTCCTTCGGTACATCAAAACTCATAAACTCATAATAAAACTGTCATCGAAACCTTAAGCGTGCGGACCCTACGGGTTCGAGAACTATGTAGACATGACCGAGACACGTCTCCGGTCAATAACCAATAGCGGAACCTGGATGCTCATATTGGCTCCCACATATTCTACGAAGATCTTTATCGGTCAAACCGCATAACAACATACGTTGTTCCTTTTGTCATCGGTATGTTACTTGCCCGAGATTCGATCGTCGGTATCTCCATACCTAGTTCAATCTCGTTACCGGCAAGTCTCTTTACTCGTTCCGTAACACATCATCTCGTGACTAACTCATTAGTCTTTTGCTTGCAAGGCTTATTGTGATGTGTGTTACCGAGAGGGCCCAGAGATACCTCTCCGACACTCAGAGTGACAAATCCTAATCTTGATCTATGCCAACACCACGAATACTTTCGGAGACACCTGTAGAGCATCTTTATGATCACCCAGTTACGTTGTGATGTTTGATAGCACACAAGGTGTTCCTACGGTATTCGGGAGTTGCATAATCTCATAGTCATAGGAACATGTATAAGTCATGAAGAAAGCAATAGCAGTTAAACTAAACGATCATAGTGCTATGCTAATGGATGGGTCTTGTCCATCACATCATTCTCCTAATGATGTGATCCCGTTGATCAAATGACAACTCATGTCTATGGCTAGGAAACATAACCATCTTTGATCAATGAGCTAGTCTAGTAGAGGCATACTAGGGACATACTGTTTTGTCTATGTATCCACACATGTACTAAGTTTCCGGTTAATACAATTCTAGCATGAATAAAAGACATTTATCATGATATAAGGAAATACAAATAACATCTTTATTATTGCCTCTAGGGCATATTTCCTTCAGTCTCCCACTTGAACTAGAGTCAATAATCTAGATTACAAAGTGATGATCCTCACACCCATGGAGTCTTGGTGCTGATCATGTTTTGCTCGTGGAAGAGGCTTAGTCAACGGGTCTGCAATATTCAGATCCGTATGTATTTTGCAAATCTCTATGTCTCCCTCCTTGACTAGATCGCGGATGGAATTGAAGCGTCTTTTGATGTGCTTTGTTCTCTTGTGAAACCTGGATTCCTTCGCCAAGGCTATGGCTCCAGTGGTGTCACAAAAGATTTTCATTGGACCCGATGCACTAGGTACTACACCTAGATCGGATATGAACTCTTTCATCCAGACTCCTTCATTTGCTGCTTCTGAAGCAGCTATGTATTCCGCTTCACACGTAGATCCCGCCACGACGCTCTGCTTGGAACTGCACCAACTGACAGCTCCACCGTTCAATAAAAATACATATCCGGTTTGTGACTTAGAGTCATCCGGATCAGTGTCAAAGCTAGAATCGACGTAACCATTTACGACGAGCTCTTTGTCACCTCCATATACGAGAAACATATCCTTAGTTCTTTTCAGATACTTTAGGATGTTTTTGACCGCTGTCCAGTGATCCACTCCTGGATTACTTTGGTACCTCCCTGCTAGACTTATAGCAAGGCACACATCAGGTCTGGTACACAGCATTGCATACATGATAGATCCTATGGCTGAGGCATAGGGAATGACTTTCATTTTCTCTCTATCTTCTGCAGTGGTCGGGCATTGAGTCTTACTCAACTTCATACCTTGTAAAACAGGCAAGAATCCTTTCTTTGACTGATCCATTTTGAATTTCTTCAAAATCTTATCAAGGTATGTGCTTTGTGAAAGTCCAATTAAGCATCTTGATCTATCTCTATAAATTTTGATGCCTAATATGTAAGCAGCTTCTCCGAGGTCTTTCATTGAAAAACTTTTATTCAAGTATCCTTTTATGCTATCCAGAAATTCTATATCATTTCCAATCAACAATATGTCATCTACATATAATATTAGAAATGCTACAGAGCTCCCACTCACTTTCTTGTAAATACAGGCTTCTCCAAAAGTCTGTATAAAACCATATGCTTTGATCACCTCATCAAAGCGTATATTCCAACTCCGAGATGCTTGCACCAGTCCATAGATGGATCGCTGGAGTTTGCTTACTTTGTTAGCACCTTTTGGATCGACAAAACCTTCTGGTTGCATCATATACAACTCTTCTTTGAGATATCCATTTAGGAATGCAGTTTTGACATCCATTTGCCAGATTTCATAATCATAAAATGCGGCAATTGCTAACATGATTCGGACAGACTTAAGCATCGCTACAGGTGAGAAAGTCTCATCGTAGTCAACTCCTTGAACTTGTCGAAAACCTTTTGCAACAAGTCGAGCTTTGTAAATAGTAATATTATCGTCTGCGTCGGTCTTCCTCTTGAAGATCCATTTATTTTCGATGGCTTGCCGATCATCGGGCAAGTCAACCAAAGTCCATACTTTGTTCTCATACATGGATCCCATCTCAGATTTCATGGCTTCAAGCCATTTTGCGGAATCTGGGCTCATCATCGCTTCCTCATAGTTCGTAGGTTCATCATGGTCTAGTAACATGATTTCCAGAACTGGGTTGCCGTACCACTCTGGTGCGGAACGTACTCTGGTTGATCTACGACGTTCAGCAGAAGCTTGATCCGAAGTTTCATGATCATTATCATCAACTTCCTCACTAATTGGTGTAGGAATCACTGGAACAATTTCCTGTGATGTACTACTTTCCAATATGGGAGAAGGTACAATTACCTCATCAAGTTCTACTTTCCTCCCACTCACTTCTTTCGAGAGAAACTCTTTTTCTAGAAAGGATCCGTTCTTAGCAACGAATATTTTGCCTTCGGATCTGTGATAGAAGGTGTACCCAACGGTTTCTTTTGGGTATCCTATGAAGACACATTTTTCTGACTTGGGATCGAGCTTATCAGATTGAAGTGTTTTCACATAAGCATCGCAGCCCCAAATTTTAAGAAACGACAACTTTGGTTTCTTGCAAAACCATAGTTCATAAGGTGTCGTATCAACGGATTTAGATGGTGCCCTATTTAACGTGAATGCAGCTGTCTCTAAAGCATAACCCCAAAACGATAGTGGTAAATCGGTAAGAGACATCATAGATCGCACCATATCTAATAAAGTACGGTTACGACGTTCGGACACACCATTACGCTGTGGTGTTCCAGGTGGCGTGAGTTGTGAAACTATTCCACATTGTTTCAAATGAAGACCAAACTCGTAACTCAAATATTCTCCTCCACGATCAGATCGTAGGAACTTTATTTTCTTGTTACGATGATTCTCTACTTCACTCTGAAATTCTTTGAATTTTTTAATGTTTCAGACTTGTGTTTCATTAAGTAGGTATACCCATATCTGCTCAAATCATCAGTGAAGGTCAGAAAATAACGATACCCGCCGCGAGCATCAACACTCATTGGTCCACATACATCAGTATGTATGATTTCCAACAAATATGTTGGTCGCTCCATAGTTCCGGAGAACGGAGTTTTAGTCATCTTGCCCATGAGGCATGGTTCGCAAGCACCAAGTGATTCATAATCAAGTGATTCCAAAAGTCCATCATTATGGAGTTTCTTCATGCGTTTTACACCAATATGACCTAAACGGCAGTGCCACAAATAAGTTGCACTATCATTATTGACCTTGCATCTTTTGGTTTCAATATTATGAATATGTGTATCACTACAATCGAGATCCAATAAGAATAGACCACTCTTCAAGGGTGCATGACCATAAAAGATATTATTCATTAAAATGGAACAACCATTATTCTCTGATTTAAATGAATAACCGTCTCGCAATAAACAAGATCCAGATATAATGTTCATGCTCAACGCTGGCACCAAATAACAATTATTTAGGTCTAAAACTAATCCCGAAGGTAGATGTAGAGGTAGCGTGCCGACGGCGATCACATCGACTTTGGAACCGTTTCCCACGTGCATCGTCACCTCGTCCTTAGCTAATCTTCGTTTAATCTGTAGTTCCTGTTTCGAGTTACAAATATTAGCAACCGAACCGGTATCAAATACCCAGGTACTACTACGAGAATTAGTAAGGTACACATCAATAACATGTATATCACATAAACCTTTGTTCATCTTGCCATCCTTCTTATCCGCCAAATACTTGGGGCAGTTCCGCTTCCAGTGTCCAGTCCCCTTG
Organism: Secale cereale; assembly: GCA_902687465.1. Lineage (NCBI taxonomy): Eukaryota > Viridiplantae > Streptophyta > Magnoliopsida > Poales > Poaceae > Secale > Secale cereale. Next base: position 519,687,144 of record LR738712.1, read on the forward strand.
CAGTAGAAGCACTCAGTTTCAGGCTTGGCTCCAGATTTGGGTTTCTTCGTTGAAGTAGCAACTGACTTGCTATTCTTTTTGAAGTTCCCTTTCTTTCCCTTGCCCTTTTTCTTGAAACTAGTGGTCTTGTTAACCATCAACACTTGATGCTCCTTTTTGATTTCTACCTCCGCATCTTTGAGCATAGCGAAGAGCTCGGGAATTGTCTTTTGCATCCCTTGCATGTTATAGTTCATCACGAAGCCTTTATAGCTTGGTGGCAGTGATTGAAGAACTCTATCAATAACACTATCCTCGTCAACTTTGCAACCAAGTTGAGTCATATGATTGTAGTACCCAGACATTCTGAGCAAGTGTTCACTGATAGAACTATTCTCCTCCATTTTGCAGCTGTAGAACTTATTGGAAATCTCATATTTCTCAATTCGGGCATTTTCTTGAAATATTAACTTCAACTCCTGGAACATCTCATATGCTCCATGACGTTCAAAACGTCGTTGAAGTCCCGGTTCTAAGCCGTAAAGCGTGGCACACTGAACTATCGTGTAGTCATCAGACCGTGATTGCCAGACGTTCAAAGCGTCTGCATCAGCGGATGGGGGCTTGTCACCTAGCGGTGCTTCAAGGACATAATTCTTCTGTGCAGCAATGAGGATAATCCTCAGGTTACGGACCCAGTCCGTGTAATTGCTACCATCATCTTTCAACTTAGCTTTCTCTAGGAATGCATTAAAATTCAAAGGAACGGTAGCACGGGCCATTGATCTACAACGACATAGATATGCAAAACTATCAGGACTAAGTTCATGATAAATTAAAGTTCAATTTAATCATATTAATCTAAAGAACTCCCACTTAGATAGACATCCCTCTGGTCATCTAAATGATCACGTGATCCAAATCAACTAAACCATGTCCGATCATCACGTGAGATGGAGTAGTTTTCAATGGTGAACATCTTATGTTGATCATATCTACTATATGATTCACGCTCGACCTTTCGGTCTCCAGTGTTCCGAGGCCATATCTGTATATGCTAGGCTCGTCAAGTTTAACCCGAGTATTCTGCGTGTGCAAAACTGGCTTACACCCGTTGTATTTGAATGTAGAGCTTATCACACCCGATCATCACGTGGTGTCTCGGCACGACGAACTTTCGCAACGGTGCATACTCAGGGAGAACACTTATACCTTGAAATTTAGTAAGGGATCATCTTATAATGCTACCGTCGTTCTAAGCAAAATAAGAAGCTTAATAAGATAAACATCACATGCAATCAAAATATGTGACATGATATGGCCATCATCATCTTGTGCTTTTGATCTCCATCTTCAAAGCACCGTCATGATCACCTTCGTCACCAGCTTGACACCTTGATCTTCATCGTAGCATCGTTGTCGTCTCGCCAATTATTGCTTCCACGACTATCGCTACCGCTTAGTGATAAAGTAAAGCAATTACATGGCGATTGCATTTCATACAATAAAGCGACAACCATATGGCTCTTGCCAGTTGCCGATAACTTTACAAAACATGATCATCTCATACAAAACCGTATAACTCATCATGTCTTGACCATATCACATCACAACATGCCCTGCAAAAACAAGTTAGACGTCCTCTACTTTGTTTGTTGCAAGTTTTACGTGGCTGTTACGGGCTTAGCAAGAACCGTTCTTACCTACGCATACAAAACCACAACGATGTTTCGTCAAGTATGTGCTGTTTTAACCTTCACAAGGACCGGGCGTAGCCACACTTGATTCAGCTAAAGTGAGAGAGACAGACACCCGCCAGTCACCTTTAAACAACGAGTGCTCGTAACGGTGAAACCAGTCTCGCGTAAGCGTACGCGTAATGTCGGTCCGGGCCGCTTCATCTCACAATACCGCCGAAGCAAAGTATGACATGCTGGTAAGCAGTATGACTAGTATCGTCCACAATCTCATTGTGTTCTACTCGTGCATATCATCTACGCATAGACCTGGCTCTGATGCCACTATTGGGGAACGTAGTATTTTAAAATTTTCCTATGATCACGCAAGATCTATCTACCAGATGCATAGCAACGAGAGGGAAGAGTGTGTCTACGTACCCTCGTAGACCGGGAGCGGAAGCGTCAAGTGACGCGGTTGATGTTGTCGAACTTCTTCGCGATCCAACCGATCAAGCACCGAACGTATGGCACCTCCGCGTTCAGCACACGTTCAGCTTGATGACGTCCCACAAGCTCTTGATCCAGTTGAGCTTCATGGGAGAGTTCCGTCAGCACGACGGCGTGGTGACGGATATGATGTGTTCACCGGCACAGGGCTTCGCCTAAGCTCCGCGACGGTATGACCGAGGTGTGATTCTGTGGAGGGGGCACCGCACACGGCTAAAACAATTCAACTTGTGTGTCTTTGGGTGCCCCCCTGCCCCCGTATATAAAGGAGCAGGGGAGGGAGGCCGGCCGGCCCTTCCTGGTGCGGCTAGGGAGGGAGTCCTACTAGGAATAGGATTGCAATCCTATTCCTAGTAGGATTCACCGAAAGGAAGAAGGGGGAAAGGAATAGGAGAGGTGGCGCCCCCCCCCCCCAATCCTAGTCCAACTAGGAACCCTAGGTGGGGGCGCCGGCCAGCCCTATGGGCTGCCTCTCTCTTTCCCTTTAGGCCCACTATGGACCATCCCCTCTCGTAGGGGGTTCCGGTAACCCCCTCCGGCATTCCCGATAAATCCGAAACTTTTCCGGTATACTTCCGGTGTCCGAATATAGCCGTCCAATATATCAATCTTTATGTCTCAGACATTCCGAGACTCCTCGTCATGTCCGTGATCTCATCCGGGACTCCGAAGTACCTTCGGTACATCAATACTCAAAACTCATAATACCGATCGTCATCAAACGTTAAGCGTGCGGACCCTACGGGTTCGAGAACTATGTAGACATGACTGAGACTCATCTCCGGTCAATAACCAATAGCGGAACCTGGATGTTCATATTGGCTCCTACATATTCTACGAAGATCTTTTATCGGTCAGAACCGCATAACAACATACGTTGTTCCTTTTGTCAAACGGTATGTTACTTGCCCGAGATTCGATCGTCGGTATCTTTATACCTAGTTCAATCTCGTTACCGGCAAGTCTCTTTACTCGTTCCGTAACACATCATCTCGTGACTAACTCATTAGTCTTTTGCTTGCAAGGCTTATTATGATGTGTGTTACCGAGAGGGCCCAGAGATACCTCTCCGACACTCGGAGTGACAAATCCTAATCTTGATCTATGCCAACACCACGAATACTTTAGGAGACACCTGTAGAGCATCTTTATGATCACCTAGTTACGTTGTGACGTTTGATAGCACACAAGGTGTTCCTACGGTATTCGGGAGTTGCATAATCTCATAGTCATAGGAACATGTATAAGTCATGAAGAAAGCAATAGCAGCTAAACTAAACGATCATAGTGCTATGCTAATGGATGGGTCTTGTCCATCACATCATTCTCCTAATGATGTGATCCCGTTGATCAAATGACAACTCATGTCTATGGCTAGGAAACATAACCATCTTTGATCAATGAGCTAGTCTAGTAGAGGCATACTAGGGACATATTGTTTTGTCTATGTATCCACACATGTACTAAGTTCCCGGTTAATACAATTCTAGCATGAATAAAAGACATTTATCATGATATAAGGAAATACAAATAACATCTTTATTATTGCCTCTAGGGCATATTTCCTTCACTAAAGATAGAGAACAACTTAGAATATAAAATAAATACTACTTAGTGATAAAGCAAACAAGCACACACGAGAATATTCACCCCACGCTATAAGTCCCTGGCAACGGTGCCAGAAAAAGGTCTTGATAACCCACAAGTATAGGGGGTCGTTTGTAGCCTTTTTCGATAAGTAAGAGTGCCGAACATAACGCGGAGCTAAAGGTAGAACAAATATTCCCTTAAGTTCTATCGACCACTGATACAACTCTACGCACGCTTAACGTTTGCTTTACCGGAAACAAGTATGGAAGTATTTTGTAGGTGTGATGCTAGAACTACTTTGCAAGAATAAAACTAGAAGTACTTTGCAAGATAATAAAAGTGGATAGCTTTTGTCAACAAGAAAGTTATTTGTCCCTAGGTAATCGATAACAAGTACCGGTAATCATTCTTGTAATTTTATATGAGGGAGAGGCATGAGCTAACATACTTTCTCTACTTGGATCATATGCACTTATGGTTGGAACTCTAGAAAGCATCCGCAACAACTAAAGATCATTAAGGTCGTGAAACCCAACCATAGCATTAAGTATCAAGTTCTCTTTACTCCCATACGTCATACTCCACCTACTCATGTTTAAGTTTCTGTCGCTCTCGCAACCCATTGTAAGCGAACCATGAACATATTGCAACACCCTACAACGGGGGCCCCTCACGTTTGCGCGAGAATGGAGGGAACCGTAGGACGACACCATATAGAAAATATACAATCATACCAACCAAGATCACGATTAACCCACAGGACAAAGCGGATCTACTCAAACATCATAGGATAACCATAGATCATTGGGAAATAATATATGGAATTGAGCACCATGTTTAAGTGGAGATTACAGCGAGGGGAAAGAGGTGATACACCGCTGCAATGAGGGGGGGAGTTGGTGTGGACGGTAGCAAGAATGTTGATGTAGATCACCGTCCCGATCGTTGCCCTGGTGGCACTCTGGCGCCACCGGAAGCGAGGGGGAGAGAGCCCCCCCTCCTTATCCTTCTTCCTTGGCCTTTTCCCTGGGGGGAGAAGGGTTCTCCCTCTGGTCCTTGATCTCCATGGCATGGGAGGGGCGAGAGCCCCTCCGAGATTGGATCTGTCTCTCTGTCTCTCTTTGTTTCATGTTCCCCAGATCTGGTCGAAAACCCTTTCTTATATTCCCGGAGATCCATAACTTCGATTGCGCTGAGATTTTTACACGATTTTTTTCTAGATATAAGCTTCCTTGCGCCCGAAGTACGGCTCCAACTGACGTTCGAGGTGGGCATAAGACACCTGGGTGCACCAGGCAGCTCTGGCGCATCCTGGTGGGTTGTGGGGCCTACAGGCCCCCGTTTATGTTGCTTCCACCTCCCAAATATCACATATATTCCAAAATAATTCTCTGTGAAATTTTATTGCATTTGGACTTCATTTGATATGGATACTCTGTGATACAAAAAACATGCAGAAAACAGGAACTCGCACTTGGCACTCGATCAATAGTTTAGTCCAATAAATCATATAAAAAGTTGCTAAAAGTATGTAAAACTTGTATAATATTGGCATGAAACAATCAAAAATTATAGATACGACGGAGACGTATCAGATACTTCCTTAGTTGGCTGATCATTATAACAATTATGTTAAACATTCTCATATTTGAAGTTTACTAATTGTAAAATTCAAATTTGGTTGGGAGTTGCAACAATGAATAAACTGTAATAGAAATAGTAACTAAAATGTGTGCCATCATGATACGTCTCCAACGTATCTATAATTTTTTATTGTTCCATGCTATTATATTATCTGTTTTGGATGTTTAATGGGCTTTATTATACACTTGTATATTGTTTTTGGGACTAACCTACTAACCCAAGGCCCAGTGCAAATTGCTGTTTTTTTGCCTATTTCAGTGTTTCGCAGAAAAGGAATATCAAACGGAGTCCAAACAGAATGAAACCTTCGGGAGAGTTATTTTTGGAACAATATCAACACAGAAGAGTTGGAGTACACGCCAGGAAGCGAAGGAGGTGGCCACGAGGGCAGGGGCGCGCCCCTGCCCTCGTGGGGCCCTCGTGGCTCCCCTCACGTGCCTCTTCCTCCTATATATACCTACGTACCCTGAAACCATCGGGGGGCACCACGAAACCCTAATTCCACCGCCGCAACCTTCTGTACCCGTGAGATCCCATCTTGGGGCCTGTTCCGGAGCTCCACCGGAGGGGGAATCGATCACGGAGGGCTTCTACATGAACACCATAGCCTCTCCGATGAGTTGTGAGTAGTTTACCACAGACCTTCGGGTCCATTGTTATTAGCTAGATGGCTTCTTCTCTCTCTTTGGATCTCAATACAAAGTTCTCCTCGATCTTCTTGGAGATCTATTCGATGTAATTCTTTTTGCGGTGTGTTTGTCGAGATCCGATGAATTGTGGGTTTATGATCAAGATTATCTATGAACAATATTTGATTCTTCTCTGAAATCTTTTATGTATGATTTAAATATCCTTGCAAGTCTCTTCGAATTATCGGTTTGGTTTGGCCTACTAGATCGGTAGTTCTTGCAATGGGAGAAGTGCTTAGCTTTGGGTTCAATCTTGCGGTGTCCTTTCCCAGTGACAGCAGGGGCAGCAAGGCACGTATTGTATTGTTGCTATCGAGGATTAAAAGATGGGTTTTATATCATGCTACTTGAGTTTATCCCTCTACATCATGTCATCTTGCCCAAGGCGCTACTCTGTTCTTATGAACTTAATACTCTAGATGCATGCTTGATAGCGGTCGATGTGTGGAGTAATAGTAGTAGATGCAGAATCGTTTCGATCTACCTGTCACGGACGTGATGCCTATATACAATGATCATGCCTAGATATTCTCATAACTATGCGCTTTTCTATCAATTGCTCGACAGTAATTCATTCACCCACCATAGAAATCTACTATCATGAGAGAAGCCACTAGTGAAACCTATGGCCCCCGGGTCTACCTTCATCATATTAATCTTCCGTCAACTATTTATCTTTACTTTACTTTTGTTTTGCAATCTTTACTTCCAATCTACATATCAAAAATACCAAAAATAGTATCTTATCATCTCTATCAGGTCTCACTTTTGTAAGTGACCGAGAAGAGATTGGCAACCCCTTTTATCGCATTGGCTGCAAGGTTCTTATTTGTTTGTGCAGGTACGAGGGACTCGCGCGTGGTCTCCTACTAGATTGATACATTGGTTCTCAAAAACTGAGGGAAATACTTACGCTACTGTGTTGCATCACCCTTTCCTCTTCGAGGGAAAACAACGCAAGCTTGAGAAGTAGCAAGAAGAATTTTTGGCGCCATTGCTGGGGAGATCGACGCAAAAGTCATATACCAAGTACCTATCACAAACCCTTATCCCTCGCATTACATTATTTGCCTCTCATTTTCCTCTCCCCCACTTCACCTTTGCCATTTTATTCGTCCTTTTTCCGTTCGCTTGCTTCTTGTTTACTTGTGTGTTGGATTGCTTGTTCGTCACTATGGCTCAAGACAATACCAAATTGTGTGACTTCTCCAATACCAACAATAATGATTTTATTAGCACTCCGATTGCTCCTATTACTGATGATGAATCTTGTGAAATCAATGCTGCTATGTTGAATCTTGTCATGAAATATCAATTTTCTAGCCTTCCTATTGAACATGCCGCTAACTTTGTTGATTTGTGCGATATGCAAAAGAAGAGGGATACGGATAGTGATATTGTTAAATTGAAGCTATTTACATTTTCGCTTAGAGATCATGCTAAACTTGGTTCTCTTCTTTTCCTTGAAATAGTATCGATTCATGGAATAAGTGCAAAGATGCCTTTGTCTTTAAGTATTTTCCTCCCGCTAAGATTATCTCTCTTAGAAACGATATTATGAATTTTAAGCAACTAGATCATGAGCATGTTGCACAAGCTTGGGAGAGGATGAAATTAATGATACTTAATTGCCCTACACATGGTTTGAACTTATGGATGATTATACAAAACTTTTATGTTGGCTTGGATTTTGCTTCTAGAAATCTTTTAGATTCGGCCGCAGGGGGCACTTTCATGGAAATCACTTTAGGAGAAGCTACTATACTACTAGATAATATTATGGTTAATTCTCTCAATAGCACAGCGAAAGATCTACTAGTAAAAAGTACATGCTATTGAAGAGATTAGTGTTTTGAGTGGAAAGACGGATGAAATTATGAAATTACTTGCTACTAAGAGTGCTTCTTCTGTTCCTAATGATATGCCTTTGTCCACGTTGATTGAGAATAATAATGAATCTTTGAATGTGAATTTTGTTGGTAGGAATAATTTTGGTAACAACGCTTATAGAGGAAACTTTAATTCTAGGCCTTTTCTTAGTAATTCCTCTAATGATTATGGTAATTCCTACAACAACTATTATGGAAATTTTAATAATATGCCCTCTGAATTCGAGACTACTGTCAAAGAATTTATGAATTCGCAAAAGAATTTCAATGCTTTGCTTGAGGAAAAATTGCTTAAAATTGATGAGTTGGCTAGGAACGTGGATAGAATTTCTCTTGACGTTGATTCTTTGAAACTTAGATCTATTCCACCTAAGCATGATATCAATGAGTCTCTCAAATCCATGATAATTTCCATTGATGAGTGCAAAGAAAGAACCGCTAGGATGCGTGCTAAAAGAGATTGCTTTGTGAAAGCGTGTTCTTCTAGTTTTCATGATAATAAAGACGAAGATCTGAAAGTGATTGATGTGTCTCCTATTAAATCCTTGTTTTTTAGTATGAATCTTGATAAAGATGGGACTGGAGATGAGTCTACTTTAGTTAAAAGGCGTCCCAATGATTCAGAGTTTTTAGATCTTGATGCGAAAACTGTCAAAAGTGGGATTGAAGAGGTCAAAACTTTACATAGCAATGAACCCACTATCTTGGATTTCAAGGGATTTAATTATGATAATTGCTCTTTAATAGATTGTATTTCCTTGTTGCAATCTGTGCTAAATTCTCCGCGTGCTTATAGTCAAAATAAAGCTTTTACCAAACACATAGTTGATGCTTTAATGCAATCTTATGAAGAAAAACTTGAATTAGAAGTTTCTATCCCTAGAAAGCTTTATGATGAGTGGGAACCTACTATTAAAATTAAGATTAAAGATCATGATTGCTTTGCTTTGTGTGATTTGGGTGCAAGTGTTTCCACAATTCCAAAAGCTTTGTGTGATATGTTAGGTTTCCATGAACTTGATGATTCTTTTTTAAATTTGCATCTTGCGGATTCTACCATTAAGAAACCTATGCGAAGGATTAATGATGTTCTTATTGTTGCAAATAGGAATTATGTGCCCGTAGATTTTATCATTCTAGATATAGATTGCAATCCTACATGTCCTATTATTCTTGGTAGATCTTTCCTTAGAACGATTGGTGCAATTATTGATATGAAGGAAGAAAATATTAGATTCCAATTTCTGTTAAGGAAAGGCATGGAACACTTTCCTAGAAAGAAAATCAAATTACCTTATGAATCTATTATGAGAGCCACTTATGTATTGCCTACCAAAGATGGCAATACCTAGATCTATTCTTGTATCATGCCTAGCTATGGGCGTTAAACGATAGCGCTTATTGGGAGGCAACCCAACTTTATTTTATTTGCTTTTACTTCTGTTTAGTAATAAATATTGCATCTAGCTTTTGTTTAGATGTGTTTTTGTGTTTTAATTAGTGTTTGTGCCAAGTAGAACCTTTGGGAATACTTGGGTGAAGTTTCTGCGATCTTGCTGTAAAAAACAGAAACTTTAGCGCTCACGAGATTAGCTACCATTTTTTACTGGAGAGTGCTTTTAAGTTTTCAGATGATTAATAGACAAATTCCTCACGTCCAACAATTTATTTCAAATTTTATAGAGTTACAGAAGTATTCAAAAGTTACAGATTGCTACAGACTGTTCTTTTTTTGACAGATTCTGTTTTTCGTGTGTTGTTTGCTTATTTTGATGAATCTATGAGTAGTATCGGGGGTATGAATCATACAGAAGTTGGAATACAGTAGGTTTAACACCAATATAAATAAATAATGTGTTCATTACAGTACCTTAAAGTGGTGGTTTGTTTTCTTATACTAACGGAGCTCACGAGATTTTTGCTAAGTTATGTGTTGTGAAGTTTTCAAGTTTTTGGGTAAGGATTTGATGGATTATGGAACAAAGAGTGGCAAGAGCCTAAGCTTGGGGATTCTCAAGGCACCCCAAGGTAAAATTCAAGGACAACTAAAAGCCTAAGCTTGGGGATGCCCCGGGAAGGCATCCCCTCTTTAGTCTTCATCTATCGGTAACTTTACTTGAGACTATATTTTTATTCACCACATGATATGTGTTTTGCTTGGAGCGTCATGTATAATTTGATTCTTTGCTTTTTAGTTTACCACAATCATCCTTGCTGGACACACCTTTTGAGAGAGATACACATGAATCAGAATTTATTAAAATACTCTATGTGTTTCACTTATATCTTTTGAGCTAGATAGTTTTGCTCTAGTGCTTCACTTATATCTTTTAGAGCGCGGTGGTGGTTTTATTTTATAGAAATTATGGATATCTCATGCTTCACTTATATTATTTTAGATTCTTTTAGAACATCATGGTAATGTGCTATGGTTATAAAATTAGTCCTAATATGATAGGCATCCAAGATGGGTATAGTAAAAACTTTCATAAAAAGTGCATTGAATATTATGAGAAGTTTGATACTTGATGATTGTTTTGAGATATGAGGATGGTGATATTAGATTCATGCTAGTAGAGTAGTTTTGAATTTGAGAAATACTTGTGTTGAGGTTTGCAAGTCCCGTAGCATGCACGTATGGTAACCGTTGTGTGACAAATTTGAAGCATGAGGTATTTCATTGAGTGTCAACCTTTGTGTGGAGGTCGGGATCGCGCGATGGTTAACTCCTACCAACCCTTCCCCTGGGAGCATGCGTGTAGTACTTTGTTTTGATGACTTGTAGATTTTTGCAATAAGTATGTGAGTTCATTATGACTAATGTTGAGCCCATGGATTATACACACTCTCACCCTTCCACCATTGCTAGTCTCTCTTGTACCGCGCAACTTTCGTCGGTACCATAAACCCACCATATACCTTCCTCAAAACAAAAACCATACCTACCTACCATGGCATTTTCATAGCCATTCCGACATATATTGCCATGCAACTTTCCACCGTTCCGTTCATATGACACGCTTCATCATTGTCATATTGCCATGCATGATCATGTAGTTGACATCGTATTTGTGGCTAGGCCACCATGCATAATTTTTCATACATGTCACTCTTGATTCATTGCACATCCTGGTACACCGCCGGAGGCATTCATATAGAGTCATACTTTGTTCTAGTATCGAGTTGTAATCTTTGAGTTGTAAATCAATAGAAGTGTGATGATCATCATTATTAGAGCATTGTCCCAAATAAATAAATAAAGGAAAGGCCAAAGAAAAAAGGAAAAGAAAAAAGCGACAATGCTACTATCTTTTTCCACACTTGTGCTTCAAAGTAGCACCATGATCTTCATGATAGAGAGTCTCTTGTTTTGTCACTTTCATATACTAGTGGGAATTTTCATTATTGAACTTGGCTTGTATATTCCAACGATGGGCTTCCTCAAATGCCCTGGGTCTTCGTGAGCAAGCAAGTTGGATGCGCACTGCTACTTCTCGAGCTTGCGTTGTATTCCCTCGAAGAGGAAAGGGAGATGCAGCACAGTAGCGTAAGTATTTCCCTCAGTTTTTGAGAACCAAGGTATCAATCCAGTAGGAGACCATGCGCGAGTCCCTCGCACCTGCACAAACAAATAAGAACTTCGCAGCCAACGCGATAAGGGGTTGTCAATCCCTTTATGGTCACTTACGAAAGTGAGATCTGATAGAGATGATAGTTTATATTTTTGGTATTTTTAGTTTATAAGAACAGAAAATAAAAGCAATAAAAGTAAAGTAGATGTAGATTGATATGTTGAGAATAGACCCGGGGGCCATAGTTTTCTCTAGTGGCTTCTCTCATGATAGCGATATTCTACGGCGGGTAAACAAATTACTGTCGAGCAATTGATAGAAAAGCGAATTATTATGAGACTATCTAGGCATGATCATTGCATATAGGCATCATGTCCGTGACAAGTAGACCGACTCCTGCCTGCATCTATTACTATTACTCCACACATCGACCGCTATCCAGCATGCATCTAGTGTATTGAGTTCATAAGAACAGAGTAACGCCTTAAGCAAGATGACATGATGTAGAGGGATAAACTCAAGCAATATGATATAAACCCCATCTTTTTATCCTCGATGGCAACAATACAATACGTGCCTTGCTGCCCCTACTGTCACTGGGAAAGGACACCGCAAGATTGAACCCAAAGCCAAGCATTTCTCCCATTGCAAGAACTATAGATCTAGTAGGCCAAACCAAACCAATAATTTGAAGAGACTTGCAAGGATATTATGAGCACACATAAAAAGTTCAGAGAAGAACCAAATATCTTTCATAGATAACCTTGATCATAAACTCACAATTCATCGGATCTCGACAAACACACCGCAAAAAGAGATTACATCGAATAGATCTCCTCGAAAACCGAGGAGAACTTTGTATTGAGATCCAGAGAGAGAGAGAAGAAGCCATCTAGATACTAGCTATGGGCCCAAAGGTCTATGGTAAACTACTCACAACTCATGGTGAGGGCGATGATGATGATGATGAAGGACTCCGTGATGGATCCCCCTCCGGTGGAGCTCCGGAATAGGCTCCAAGATGGGATCTTCACGGGAACAGAAGGTACGGCGGTGGAATTAGGGTTTTATCTCTATTCACGGAGGTTCTGGGGTACGTAGACTTATATAGGAAGAAGGAGGGCACCGAGGGACGCTCGAGGGGGCCACGAGATAGGGGGGCGCGCCCTGGGAAGGGGGGGCGCCCCCCACCTTCGAGAGCCACCTCTTGATCCCCTGACGTGGTTCTCAAGCTCCGCGTGCGTGATTTTCTCCAAAAAGATCTCTCGCGAAGGTTTCATTCTGTTTGGACTCCGTTTGATATTCCTTTTCTGCAAAACCCTGAAACAGGCAAAAAACAGCAATCTGGATTGGGCCTTTGGGTTAGTAGGTTAGTCCCAAAAATGATATAAAAGTGAATGGTAAAGCCCATTAAACATCCAAGACTTCATAAATAATAGCATGGCACAATCAAAAATTATAGATACGTTGGAGACGTATCAAGCATCCCCAAGCTTAATTCCTGCTCGTCCGGAGTAGGTAAATGATAAAGAAAGAATTTTTGATGTGGAATGCTAAGCAATATAGTTTTTCAATGTAATTCTCTTAATTGTGGCATGAATGTTCAGATCTGAAAGATTCAAGATAAAAGTCTATATTCACATAAGAAATAACAATACTTCAAGCATACTAACAAAGCAATCATGTCTTCTCAAAATACTATGGCTAAAGAAAGTTATCCCTACAAAATCATATAGTCTGGCTATGCTCCCTCTTCATCACACAAAATATTCATATCATGCACAACCCCGATTTCAGCCAAGCACTTGTTTTCATACTCTATCTTTTCAAAGCTATCAATTTTCACGCAATACATGAGCGTGACATGGATATAGCACTATGGGTGGAATAGAGGTGGTTGTGGAGAAGACAAAATGGAGGGAGATAGTCTCACATCGACTAGGCGTATCAACGGGCTATGGAGATGCCCATCAATAGATATCAATGTGAGTGAGTAGGGATTTCCATGCAACGGATGCACTAGAGCTAAATATTAATGAAAGCTCAACAAAAGAAACTAGTGGGTGTGCATCCAACTTGCTTGCTCACGAAGACCTAGGGCGTTTGAGGAAGCCCATCGTTGGAATATACAAGCCAAGTTCTATAATGAGAATTCCCACTAGTATATGAAAGTGACTAACCATGAGACTCTCTACAATGAAGAACATGGTGCTACTTTGAAACACAAGTGTCGAAAAAAGATAGTAGCAATTATCCCTTCTCTCTTTTATCTCATTTTTTGGAGGGGCTTTCTCTCTCTCTCTCTCTCTTTTATTAGCCCCTCTCTATTTTTTTCTGGGCCATCTCCTTTTTTTATTGGCCTTTCCTCACATGGGACAATGCTCTAATAATGATGATCATCACACTTTTTATTACAACTCGAAATTATAACTCGATACTACAACAAGTATGACTCTACATGAATGCCTCCAGCGGTGTACTAGGATATGCAATGAATCAAGAGTGACATATATGAAAAATTATGCATGGTGGCTTTGCCACAACTGCGATGTCAACTACATGATCATGCATGGAAATATGACAATATGATGCGTGTCATATGAACGGAACGGTGGAAAGTTGCATGGCAATATATCTCGGAATGGATATGGAAATGCCATGATAGGTAGGTATGGTGGCTGTTTTGAGGAACAATATGGTGGATGTTTTGAGGAAGGATATATAGTGGGTTTATGGCACCGGCGAAAGTTGCGCGGTACAAGAGAGGCTAGCAATGGTGGAAGGGTGAGAGTGTGTATAATCCATGGACTCAACATTAGTCATAAGAACTCATATACTTATTGCAAAAATCTACGAGTCATCAAAACAAAGCAATCAACGCATGCTCCTAGGGGGGAGGTTGGTAGGATTTAACCATCGCGCGCCCCCGACCTCCACACAAAGGTCGGCACTCTACAAATACCTCATGCTCTAACTTCGTCACATAGCGGTTCACCATACGTGCATGATACGGGAATCACTAACCTTAACACAAGTATTTCTCAATTTCATAGTAACTCCACAAGCATGACTCTAATATCACTATCCTCATGTCTCAAAACAATTATCAAGCATCCAACATCTCATTCTATTCAATGCACTTAGTGTGAAGAATTTTTACTACATTGACATTGGATGTTTATCATGTGAAGACTAGTTTCTTTAGCCTAAACACATTACCATGCTGTTTTAATAGACTCTCAAAAGTATATTAGTGAAGCATCAGAGTTCAACAATTTCTACAAAATATTACCACCACCGTGCTCTAAAAGATATAAGTGAAGCACTACAGCAAAAACTATTCAACTCGAAAGATATAAGTGAAGCACATAGAGTGTTCTAATAATTTCTAAGCCATATTTAACTCTCTCAAATAGGTGTGTCCAGCAAGGATTATTGTGGTAAACTAACAAGCAAAGACTCAAATTATACAAGACGCTCCAAGCAAAACACATATCATGTTGCGAATAAAAATATAGCTCCAAGTATAGTTACCGATGGATGAAGACGAAAGAGGGGATGCCTTCCCGGGGCATGCCCAAGCTTAGGCTTTTGATTATCTTGAATTTACTTGGGGTTCCATGGGCATCCCCAAGCTTAGGCCATTGCTACTCTTTGTTCCATAGTCCATCAAAGCAATACTCAAAACTTGAAAACTTCACAACACAAAACTTAGACAAAAATTCTCATGAGCTCCGTTAGTATAAGAAAGCAAACCACTACTCAAAAGTGCAGCAATGAATTCATTATTTGTTTATATTGGTGTTAAACCTACTGTATTCCAACTTCTCTATGGTTCATATCCTCCAATACTACTCATAGATGCATCGGAATAAGCAAACAACACACGAAAAACAGAATCTGTCAAAAACAGAACAGTCCGTAGTAATCTGCAGGTTTCGCCTACTTCTGGAACTCCAAAAACTTCAAAATAAATTGGTAAATTTTAGGTATTTGTCTACCAATCATCTGCAAAAAGAATCAACTAAAAAACACGCTCCAGTAAAATCTGAAGACCACTTTAGCGAGCGCTAACAATTCCGTTTCTCACAGCAAGATCACATAAACTTCACACAAGTCTTCCCAAAGGTTCTACTTGGCTCAAACACTAAACAAAACATGAAAAAACATCTAATCATAGGATAGATGCAAAATATATTCCCTAACAGCAGCAAAAACAAAAACATAAAATTGGGTTGCCTCCCAACAAGCGCTATCGTTTTACGCCCCTAGCTAGGCACGATACAAGATAAATCTAGGTATTGCCATCCTTGGAAGGCAATTCTTTGATTAAGAAATTATGATTCTTGGGCACTTATTTGTACCTATGAATAATCAAACTCTTGGGCAAGAAATCAAGAAATTCTAAAGTGTCAAAAGAGTCTCTTGCAAAAGTAAGAAAATTAGGGTGAACACTTATGGATTTGAGATCCGCAATTCTAGATGTTTCACCCTTGTCTTTAGGGACATACATGAACTTAGATAATTTAGTAGAGGTATTTGGAGTAGTTTTTATGGCGGAAAGAGCAGAACCCACATTAGTGATAACATCCTCAAGCTTATTGATTCTAGTAGAATCCTGATCTAGCTTTTCTTTCACTATGGGATCCTTTTCCTTAAGATTTTTCAGAACAACTCCTACCTTGGATCCATATTGGGTGATTTCATTATGAATTTTTCTATCCAAGTTCTCTACCAGTTCTACCGTAGCAACTTTGTTTTCAATGATTTCTAACCTTTGCATAACATGCTCCAAAGTTAAAACGGTCCCATTAACCATAAGAGGTGGTGAGCCAAATAATTCAGTCATAGCATTATAAGAATCAACGGTGTGGCTACCCAAGAAATTTCCTCCGGTAATGGTATCTAAGATAAATCTATTCCACGGAGTTATGCCAACATAAAAATTGCGAAGAAGCACGAAAGTGGAAAGCTTCCTATTAGATCTATTTTGAGCATTGCAAATTCTATACCAGGCATCTTTTAAGTTTTCTTCCTCCCTTTGTTTAAAGTGGAGGACCTCACTCTCGGGAGTGGTGACAATGATAGGTGTGCTAGACATGATGACAAGAAAGCAAGCAACAAACGAGCAGACAAGAAGCAAGTGAACGATAAACACACGGCGGAAGAAGGGCAAATAAAACGGCAAGGGTGAAGTGGGGGAGAGGAAAACGAGAGGCAAATAAATGTAATGCGAAGGATAAGGGTTTGTCATAGGTACTTGGTATATGACTTTTGCGTAAGACTCCCCGGCAACGGCGCTAGAAATTCTTCTTGCTACTTCTCGAGCTTGCGTTGTATTCCCTCAAAGAGGAAAGGGAGATGCAGCACAGTAGCGTAAGTATTTACCTCAGTTTTTGAGAACCAAGGTATCAATCCAGTAGGAGACCACGCGCGAGTCCCTCGCACCTGCACAAACAAATAAGAAATTCGCAGCCAACGCAATAAGGGAATGTCAATCCCATTACGGTCACTTACGAAAGTGAGATCTGATAGAGATGATAGTTTATATTTTTGGTATTTTTAGTTTATAAGAACAAAAAATAAAAGCAATAAAAGTAAAGTAGATGTAGATTGATATGTTGAGAATAGACCCGGGGGCCATAGTTTTCTCCAGTGGATTCTCTCATGATAGCGATATTCTATGGCGAGTAAACAAATTATTGTCGAGCAATTGATAGAAAAGCGAATAATTATGAGACTATCTAGGCATGATCATTTTATATAGGCATCACGTCCGAGACAAGTAGACCAACTCCTGCCTGCATCTACTACTATTTCTCCACACATTAACCGTTATCCAACATGCATCTAGTGTATTGAGTTCACAAGAACAGAGTAACACCTTAAGCAAGATGACATGATGTAGAGGGATAAACTCAAGCAATATGATATAAACCCCATCCTTTTATCCTCGATGGCAACAATACAATACGTGCCTTGCTGCTCCTACTGTCACTGGGAAAGGATACCGCAAGATTGAACCCAAAGCCAAGCACTTCTCCCATTGCAAGAACTATAGATCCCCCTCCGGTGGAGCTTCGAAACAGGCTCCAAGATGGGATCTTCACGGGAACATAAGGTACGGCGGTTGAAGTAGGGTTTTCTCTCTGTTCACGGAGGTTCTGGGGTACGTATACTTATATAGGAAGAAGGAGGGCACCGGGGGACGCTCGAGGGGGCCACGAGGCAGGGGCGCGCCCTGGGAAGGGGGGCGCGCCCCCCACCCTAGTGGGCCACCTCTTGATCCCCTGATGTGGTTCTCAAGCTCCGCATGCGTGATTTTCTCCAAAAATATCTCTCCGAATATTTCATTCCGTTTGGACTCCGTTTGATATTCTTTTTCTGCAAAACCCTGAAACAGACAAAAAACAGCAATCTAGACTGGGCCTTTGGGTTAGTAGGTTAGTCCCAAAAATTATATAAAAGTGAATGATAAAGCCCATTAAACATCCAAGACTTCATAAATAATAGCATGGAACAATAAAAAATTATAGATACGTTGGAGACATATCACACACCCACTTAGTTTCATAAATTGGAGACATATCACGCACCCACTTAGTTTCATAAATAATAGCATGGAACAATAAAAAATTATAGATACGTTGGAGACATATCACGCACCCACTTAGTTTCTTTTGTTGAGCTTTCATACATTTATAGGTCTAGTGCATCCGTTGCATGGCAATCCATACTCACTCACATTGATATCTATTGATGGGCATCTCCATAGCCCATTGATACGCCTAGTTGATGCGATATCATCTTCCTCTTTTTTTCTTCTCCACAACCACCATTCTATTCCACCTATAGTGCTATATCCATGGCTCACGCTCATGTATTGCGTGAAAGTTGAATTTTTTTGAAAAATTTTAAGTATGAAACAATTGCTTGGCTGAAACCGGGGTTGTGCATGATTTGAGTATTTTGTGTGACGAAGATGGAACATAGCCAAACTATATGACTTTGTAGGGATGAACTTTCTTCGGCCATGTTATTTTGAGAAGACATAATTGCTTTGTTAGTATGCTTGAAGTATTATTATTCTTATGTCAATATTAAACTTTTGTCTTGAATCTTTCGGATCTGAACATTCATGCCACAATAAAGGAAATTAGATTGAGAATTATATTGGGTAGTATTCCACATCAAAAATTATGTTTTTATCATTTACCTACTCGAGGACGAGCATGAATTAAGCTTGGGGATGCTTCATACGTCCCCAACATATCTATAATTTTTGATTGTTCCATGCTATTATATTATCTGTTTTGGATGTTTAATGGGCTTTATTATACACTTTTATATTATTTTGGGGACTAACCTACTAACACAAGGCCCAGTGCAAATTGTTGTTTTTTGCCTATTTCAGTGTTTCGCAGAAAAGGAATAGCAAACGGAGTCCAAACGGAATGAAATCTTCGGGAGAGTTATTTTTGGAACAATATCAACACAGAAGACTTGGAGTACACGCCAGGAAGCGAAGGAGGTGGCCACGAGGGAAGGGGCGCGCCCATAGGGGTAGGCGCGCCCCCACCCTCGTGGGCCCCTCATGGCTCCCCTGATGTGCCTCTTCCTCCTATTTATACCTACGTACCCTGAAACCATACGGGAGCACCACGAAACCCTAATTCCACCGTCGCAACCTTTTGTACCCGTGAGATCCCATCTCGGGGCCTGTTCCGGAGCTCCACCGGAGGGGGAATCGATCACGGAGGGCTTCTACATCAACACCATAGCCTCTTTGATGAGTTGTGAGTAGTTTACCATAGACCTTCGGGTCCATAGTTATTAACTAGATGGCTTCTTCTCTCTCTTTGGATCTCATTACAAAGTTCTCCTCGATATTCTTGGAGATTTATTCGATGTAATTCTTTTTGCGGTGTGTTTGTCGAGATCCGATGAATTGTGGGTTTATGATCAAGATTATCTATGAACAATATTTGATTCCTCTCTGAAATCTTTTATGTATGATTTAAATATCCTTGCAAATCTCTTCGAATTATCGGTTTGGTTTGGCCTACTAGATCGATAGTTCTTGCAATGTGAGAAGTGCTTGGCTTTGGGTTCAATCTTGCGTTGTCTTTTCCCAGTGACAGCAGGGGCAACAAGGCACGTATTGTATTGTTGCTATCGAGGATAAAAATATGGGGTTTATATCATATTGCTTGAGTTTATCCCTCTACATCATGTCATCTTGCCTAAGGCGTTACTCTGTTCTTATGAACTTAATACTCTAGATGCATGCTGGATAGCGGTTGATGTGTGGAATAATAGTAGTAGATGCAGAATCATTTCGGTCTACTTGTCACGGACATGATGCCTATATACAATGATCATGCCTAGATATTCTCATAACTACTCGCTTTTCTATCAATTGCTCGACAGTAATTCGTTCACCCATCGTAGAAATCTGCTATCATGAGATAAGCCTCTAGTGAAACCTATGGCCCCCGGGTCTACCTTCATCATATTAATCTTCCATCAACTATTTATCTTTACTTTACTTTTGTTTTGCAATATTTACTTCCAATCTACATATCAAAAATACCAAAAATATTGTCTTATCATCTCTATCATATCTCACTGTTGTAAGTGACCGAGAAGGGATTGACAACCCCTTTTATCGCGTTGGCTGCAAGGTTCTTATTTGTTTGTGCAGGTACGAGGGACTCGCGCGTGGTCTCTGTAATGCCCAGTATGAGATTATACCTCCCACGTGTCGAGGCACGACTTAAAGGTATAAGCTCATACTAGAATGATCTCAAGTATGGTATCTTTGCACGACTCATGTAAAAGAGGGATGAAAATGCAAAAGAGTAGTTGGCTTACACCCGCCACGTCACACAATGCATTACATAAACATTCATCGTCCAAATAACATCAGAGTCCAGCTACGGACGAAGATCCAAATGAAAGATACCATAAATAAAGCAACACAAGGTCCCGATCGCCCCTAGTAGGAACCGCTACTGATCATCGAAAACGTCACATACATACGGCCAAACTCTTCATCGAACTCCCATTGAAGTTCTGATCCATCTCCTGCATTGTTCTCAGCGGTACCTGCATCTGGTGTTGTGTAGAATCTGTGAGCCACAAAGGACTCAGCAATCCCATTCCCGGGTATCAAAACTAACAAAGCCTTCAGGTGAGGAAAGGCTAATATATTGGCTGCAGCAAGCGCTAAGCAATTAGCTTACGTGTTCAGAGCGAGAAGAGAGTAAGAGCCATCGATCGACAAGGTGATCAATAAGTGATCCTAGCTACTCACGTCAGACATAACCCCACCGTGTTCTTCTTCTCGAAAACCCCTTCGAGAAGAGACAATCACGGAACTCACACAGGTAGTGTATTCTTAAGGATAGAGCGCATGTTTTCTACAACCGGATATTAACAAATTCCCATCTGCCACATAACCGCGGGCACGACTTTTGAACGATCAAAACCTGCAGGGGTGTCCCAACTTATCCCATCACAAGCTCACGATCTGCGAAGTCGCAACTCCAAGTTGGGAAGACCCGAGTATTCTCGAAATCTCGTGCTCAAGATATTCCGACTAAGGTAAAACTAATCCAGCAAGACCTCCCGGCGTGCCGACACCCTGACAGTAGCCGCGCGTATCTAGTCTCAGGCCACGACCGGATAGGTCATCCTACAGGAAAATACCAGCCCTCGGGTTCCCCCAAGGTGGCCCTGCAGTTCGCCCAGTTTGGACCAACACTCATGTGGAGCACTGGCCCGGGTAGTTGATTAAGAAAAGGGTTAATTACTCCCTATGCAAGTTTTAGTTGTTAGGCAAATGTAGAACCAAAGTTGGGCCTTGCTGGAAAAGCTTTAGTGCTAAGCCGGTTATCGAGGGGGGCCCATAAACCCCAACCGTGTTAGGAACGCAAAATCCAGGAACATAACACCGGTTTATCGGGTCCTAAGGTGGCATGAGTGGAACAAAACACCGAGCAAAAGGCCAAGCCTTCCACCCATTGCCAAGTATATAGGTGTGTTAATATATTTAAGAGATATTGTGATATTCCAACAACAAGTTCCAACATGGAGCAATCCTCATCTTCATCTGCAACTAACAACGCTATAAGAGGGGCTGAGCAAGCGGGTAACATAGCCAAACAACGGTTTGCT
Source organism: Secale cereale (assembly GCA_902687465.1). NCBI lineage: Eukaryota > Viridiplantae > Streptophyta > Magnoliopsida > Poales > Poaceae > Secale > Secale cereale. The sequence continues at coordinate 519,708,872 of LR738712.1, forward strand.
GGGAAGGTGTCAAAGGTTAGAGGTTTCATGGCAACAATAGGGGGGCTGACAAACAGACATAGGCATCGAGGCAATATCTAAAGAGCGAAACATCTAGCATAGGCAAAGATAGTAGTGATATCTGGGAATGGTCATCTTGCCTGAGATTCCGCAAGGAAGAAGAACAAGTCCATGAAGTAGTCAAACAAAACCTCACAACTCCGGAACGAAACCGAAGCTATCGAGAGAAGCATATCGGAAAGAAGCAAACAACACAGTAAACAAACAAGCTCAAACATGGCATATGATGCACAAACAAGTATGATGCATGTCCGGTTAAAATATGCATGGCATGGCAAAGTGCAAAAACAAGTACTACAAGTTAAGTGGAGCTCAATATGCAATGAGTTGCATATTGACGAAATGCCACAATTTATTTATTTAGTTGACTCTCGTTTATTAACAAGACAAGATTAAATATTTTTATTAAACATGGCAAGAGGTGAAGCATGAGCAAAACTACACTATATAGTCAATTTAAATGAGGCTGGAAATAACAACAACAATTCCGGAAACTCCTCATGTCATTTAGCAATTATTGAAGCAACAACAATTTTTAACCATTTAAATGTTCTTATCATGATGCGGATGACATTTTCAAGTTTTATGCAAATTTTAGTTAAAGGTTGACAATTAACAAGATATGAAGCATTTGGTCGCCACGACGGAAGGAAATGAGTGTCCCGGCGACGAGAAAGGAAACGGTGCCACGACAACGTTCCGATGATCCGACAACTCGTTGAGAAGCTGGTGCAAAAGCAAGGTGGTGTGAGTGAGTCGAACAAGATGATGGGGTGCACCCGGCTTCCGGGTTCCCACGGGTCGGCGACAAAAGAGGGGCGCAACGGACACGGCGCAAACAAGTACTTCATCTCATACATCACACATTCACATGCATTCATCCACGGGGTCGTCTCGGTGGTATACCTTTGAAGCATGCATCTTTTGGGGTGGTTCGAGACGTCGAGGGAAGTAGTTGTACACGTTCGTAGTGGAAGTAGTTGTTCACGAGTCGGTCGTAGTCGTTCACGGGGCGTCGGGGTCGTCGTACACGGTTTGTTTCGGAGAGGTACTTGACGAATCCATCGTTTCCGGGGCGACGGTAGTCGTACATGTACCGGTCACGAACTTGACGCTTGCGGTGCCCTCGAGGGACGACGGTAGTCGTACACGTCGATGTAGTGATACTTGCAGTCCCGACGACAGTCATACACGTTTTTGTAGATGAACTTGATGTTTCCGCGTCTTGGTACTTGGGGTCTTCCTTGTAGTCGAACTCGTAGAAGGCAGTAGAGGTACACGGTCGTCTCGGCACTTGGCAAAAACGGTTATCGTGGGACTTGACATGTCCGAGAGGTACTTGTTGTAATGTGTGGACGAACACACACGAGATGTTACTGGCGTACCCAAAAGAAAACACTCCTGATCAAGGAGGACTCGGTCTTGGACTTCGCCGGTCATGGAGGTGCAGCAACTCGGGCACTGGTTCTGGACGCCTGGCCGAGCAGCGGCTAGACGAAGGGGTCGTCGTCATGGGCCTTGACATGAAGCAGGGACACAACTGCAGACGCTAGCAGCCGACGAGGAGAGCTCCACCTGCAGGGGAAGGAGCGGAGCTGGGGGGTCGCGGACGAGCAGCAGCACAGCCCGAGCGGAGCCGCCGGCCATCACGGCGCTGGCGACCACGGGATCGGGCACGGCGCGGGCCTCCTGGCAGCGAGGACGAGCTAGAGGCCGAGGGTCCTGGAGCCGGCTCCGGCGAGCTCCTGCCTGCGGCGGAGTCGCAGGATGCGCGGCGGCGGGGCGCGGTCCTGGAGGAGGAGGCGGCACTGGCTTCCAGCAAGGGCGCCGCACGTGCGGCCCGGCGAGGCGGCAATCCGACGGGGAGGCGCAGGTGGGGAAGAAGGACGGTGGAGCGCGCAAGGGCGATTCAGCAAGGAGGCGGCGGCGTTCGTGGGGAGGAAGGGGCCGCACGGGGCCAGAGGCGAGTCGGAGGGACGCATGATCGGGGGAGCGAGAGGTAGAGGACGAGGGGAACGAGAGGTGGGGGAAAGGAGATCGAGCGAGGGGATGGCGATGGGTGGCGGCGCTGAAGGGGACGAGCGGGAGGAGATGGGATCGGGCTTGGTTAGAGGTTAGGTGGGCTTCGGCCAGCCAGGTCAGGCCGGTCCAGCTGGGCCTAGGAAGATAGATGGGCCACGAGGGATGGTTGGGCCGGAGGCCAGAAGGGGCGGCTGTGATGGTGGGCTGGATTAATGAAAAGAAAAGAAAAGATTTTCCTTTTCCATTACAGAAAAAGAAATAGGAACAAAATATTTGGAGGAGCCAAATAAATATGAATTGAACTAGCATTTGGCATGTGTCTACTTTGATATATCAAAGCTCCACAACTAGAGGATGGGTGTTGAAGAAGATGAAGGATTTAAAAGAAAAGAAAAACAAGAGGGAATTACGATGCAAGTTCCAAAAGAATGGAATATTTATTATAGCTCCCTAGAATATTGGGAGGCTTTTAATATGTTATAAAGAGAAATCACGAAGTGAATTCCCTCGATTTAAATGGATCGAAGATCCATACGGTTTATTTAGTTGAGTTTTAAAATTAAAAGACTTGATGGCATGATGACATGATGCAATGCAAAATAAATAAAGCAAGCACAAGTGAAACACACGAGAAAACCCGGAACATCTGGAATCTTCTGGAGCATCGGTCTTCGGGCGTCACAACTCTCCCACACTAACAGAGGATCTCGACCCGAGATCCTGGAGATGGCACCGGATAAAAGAGGATAAAGGAACAGGTAGAACAAAGTTGCTTCTTTGACAAACGAGTGAAACCACGAACCATGGAGGGTTGGACAACTTGAAGGAAAGAATACAACAGAGATGAACGAAGTTAAGAGCACTCCGGTAAAAAGAGGAACAAGGAACATTATGAGAACCTTGTAGGTTGAAAGACATGAAACAAGAGATTAAGAACTAAAAGAATATGAAACCGCAATGGTATAGCCAAGGAATAAGAATGACATAATTTGGTGAGCACTCCAACTGAAAATGGAAGGAATTAACATGAGCTTGAGAAGATTGGATGATCTTGATGAAATCAACAGCATATTGCCTCCGAAACAATTGAAAGAATGGCAGAAGGGGTAAGAAAGATTTTAGATAGCACTCCGGTTAAAAGAGAGGCAAAACTTGATAAGATGAGAGAACTAGAATGGAGGTCAAGACACTCGTGTTAAATGGACGAGAAAAGAAAAGAACATGATCTTGATATGACAAGATGATGGTTCGAAGGGAGCAATCTCACAAAGCCTCCGAAATGAAAGAATAGAATATAGATCAATGAAAGAAATGAACGGATAAAAATATGACAACTTCTCTCAAAATTGAATTTGAAAGAGCATCCTTACAATGATGGATTGAATAGAGTTGTTGGAAATTCAACAACGAAAGGAATAAGCTTGATGTGGCCTTATAGAAAACATCTCAACATTATGAGGTGACAACCGTCCACTAGCAGAAAACAATTGGTTGGATTGAGGTCAACAAGGAGACAAAAAACTTATTTCACTGGAATGATAAATGAAGAACTTGGGTCATTTATAAGCACCATAATTAGCAACAATCCTTAGGGAAAAGCTTTTAGGTGAAATACAACCCAAGATAACTCCAAGAAATAAAAATGAGGAGTTGAAAGGATCTCCTAAGAAAAAGAAATGATGGTTCTAAATATCTCATTCTTGATAACTTGTGAATCATGAAACATGAAATAAATTGTCGAGAATGACATAACACCACCTCAAAAGATAAGGTAGAAAGAATTGCACTTCGGAATGCATGATGAAGAATGCTTGAGCTCCAACAAGAATCTTGAAGAACACTTCAAGGATGAATTAAATCATGATGAGCCACCATGAAAACTCCGGCAACAAAAGGATGAAAAGTGAAGGATGAAAAGAATAAGATTGAAGCCTTGCAATGATTAGATGAAGGTTTGAAAATGATATAATAGAAATAACTTGGAACTCCGGAAAACAAGATGAACAACTTAGAACCGAGAATATATTCCTTCTGAACAAACTCCGAAGGAAGGGATTAACCTCTTGGAAGAAACTAGAATAAGATTTATGTTATGCATATCCTTCACCAATTTAAATTGATGACAACCAATGGATTTGGCATACTACTTATTCTCGTTGCAAAGAATTAAAGAGAGATCTCGCACAAACTTGAGAGTGTATTCAACGAATCACCGGTAGGGTTTTGAAAGAATGAATGAATTAGTACGATAACAAACAAAGAGAAAACTTGAATGAACCACCGTAAGAATATTGAGACGAACGAAGAGGCATCAATTAAGAATAGTTAGAGGGTGAAGTTGAAAACTGAGAACGAAGAAATCTTCTGAAATGATGGCCTTTGAAGGATCACAATGGAAAGAATTAATGAAATGCTTAGGATGGGTATAAAAAGAATTCCTCACAATCGGAACAATAATAAGGATGGCATTAAGCTAGAACCACGAATCTTCAAGAGAACGGGCCAAGATTTAAGAGAAACTCTTCTCCGGTCCTCACAACCTGAGAAGACGATGAGATACACCACCGTGAATTGTTGAGGCACTCCGAAATGAAGAATTAAAAGGTTGAACCAAAGGTGAAAAGAATTTGAAAGCGATCTTGGAGAAGGCATATGACTGATGGAATCCATACTTACGTCACACTTTGAAAAGAATTTTAGAATAACTCCGGAAAAAATAGAAGAGTCAGGTAAGATCATGGGAAAAAACCTGTGGGTTAGGGCCCACTCAAAAGAATTCACCGTTCAAAAAGATTGCTTAAGAGATATTGCACCGGTTGAATTAAATGGCTTGAGTAAGATGACAATCCTCAAAATTGCTTGAACGGATTAAGAATTGAAACACAAATCTTCTGAGATACCTTGTACACTCCGGATAAGAATAAAGAGATGTTGAATAAGCAAGAGAGACTTCGGATAAGAAATTTCAACATGTGAAACAAAAAAAGAAGAGATATGATCAACACCAAAGCTTGAATTAATACGCCGGAGAAGAAACGAGAATGGAGAATGAAAAACTTGAAGCTCATGAGCATCATCACGAGAAATCACCGGATAGGGACATTGATGGAAAAGAATGAAGAAACATCACATGAATAAAATGGATACTTGATTAAGAATTCTGGCTCCGGGAAGAAGAAGGGAGGGAGGGTGGGGAGAAACAAAGACAACTTGGGATGAATGAAACAGACACCGTTGAGAAAAACCAAGACTTGATCTTGCACGAATTAAAAGGAACGGGTTAACTTGAAGAGAAGTACGCCGGTTAAAAGAATTAACATGACAATCTTGATGATCAAGAAGGATTAGCACTCCCATAGAAATATGAGAACACTGATTAGAAAAGGTGTGGAATCAACACTTGACATCGGAGCAACTCGAATACCAGAATCAAATAAAAACAACGGATAGATATGTTGCAACATAATCTTCACAATATCATTCGAACAGAAAATTGAACGAATGAATTCCAAAAGCTTAATGGTACATCAACTTGTCGAGAAGCCACTTGGGAGAACAAAAGGTTAAAAAAACAAGGATCAGATAGAACAAATACAAGATAGAACCTTCGTCCCACATGTTCGTGCTGAAAGCTCATGGAACATGTTACAAAAGGGTTTTGCAATCCCCGGATCAGCATATACAAGGACCCTTTAAGATGCAACTCCCGATCGGAACAACGCCCATAAAACCACTTCACTCAATGTAGAACCCCGAACTCCATATCATGCACTCGTTGGAAGAATGCCTACGAACTACTAGATGAACCCACCTATTAACTTCCGAAAGTTTCCACTTATGCAATTAGGTGTTGGGGATACAGGGGAAGCATCGCGCACTCAACTCTAATCCTACATCCATCTGTATCCATCCTTCAACACATAACCAGTTATTTCCAGAAACCGTTTACCTCAGACCTTCGAAACGCATCTGCTATACAAGCTATGGCAATACTCCCGAACTACCTCCCCAGTACTGGGTGATGTCGGGGTTATCTCACCACTAACCGCATAGAAGAGTTTTCGATGTCGGCCGTCTTAAGTATTCCAGAACTGCTGTGATAGATTTGTGACAACAACACCTCGGAGCTCAACTCCCCGGGACACTGCCACAACCCCTAAATGACAGGAGGCATCGAGAACAATGTTCTCGTCACAAAGACATCGGAACAATCCAAACAATACTCGCGTGATCCTAAAAAAATTAGTGAATTTTTGAGAGTAGAAGAGATAAGTAATCGTCAGGAGTCCTCACCAGAGTGAACAGGGATGAGGAGTAAAAAGAAATTCTACTCTCCGATATATATATAGGACTCAAAACATTTTCATGTGTGTGCCTAGACTCAACCGTCAACGGTTCGATCAATCAGTGGGGGCTCCTAGGTCGGAGAAGGCTCTGATTACCAACTTGTAATGCCCAGTATGAGATTATACCTCCCACGTGTCGAGTCACGACTTAAAGGTATAAGCTCATACTAGAATGATCTCAAGTATGGTATCTTTGCACGACTCATGTAAAAGAGGGATGAAAATTCAAAAGAGTAGTTGGCTTACACTCGCCACGTCACACAATGCATTACATAAACATTCATCGTCCAAATAACATCAAAGTCCAGCAACGGATGAAGATCCAAATGAAAGATACCGTAAATAAAGCAACACAAGGTCCCGATCGCCCCTAGTAGGAACCGCTACTGATCGTCGAAAACGTCACATACATACGGCCAAACTCTTCATCGAACTCCCATTGAAGTTATGATCCAGCTCCTGCATTGCTCTCAGCGGTACCTGCATCTGGTGTTGTGTAGAATCTGTGAGCCACATAGGACTCAGCAATCCCGTTCCCGGGTATCAAAACTAACAAAGCCTTTAGGTGAGGAAAGGCTAATAAATTGGCTGCAGCAAGCGCTAAGCAATTAGCTTACGTGTTCAGAGCGAGAAGAGAGTAAGAGCCATCGATCGACAAGGTTATCAATAAGTGATACTAGCTACTCACGTCAGACATAACCCCACCGTGTTCTTCTTCTCGAAAACCCCTTCGAGAAGAGACAATCACGGAACTCACACAAGTAGTGTATTCTTAAGGATAGAGTGCATGTTTTCTACAACCGGATATTAACAAATTCCCATCTGCCACATAACCGCGGGCACGGCTTTCGAAAGATCAAAACCCTGCAGGGGTGTCCCAACTTAGCCCATCACAAGCTCATGATATGCGGAGTCGCAACTCCAAGGTGAGAAGACCCGAGTATTCTCGGAATCCCGTGCTCAAGATATTCCGACTAAGGTAAAACTAATCCAGCAAGACCTCCCAGCGTGCCGACACCCTGATAGTAGCCGCGCGTATCTAGTCTCAGGCCACAACCGGATAGGTCAGCCTACAGGAAAATACTAGCCATCGGGTTCCCCCAAGGTGGCCCTGCAGTCCGCCCAGTTTGGACCAACACTCATGTGGAGCACTGGCCCGGGTTGTTGATTAAGAAAAGGGTTAATTACTCCCTATGCAAGTTTTAGTTGTTAGGCAAATGTAGAACCAAAGTTGGGCCTTGCTGGAAAAGCTTTAGCGCTAAGCGGGTTATCGAGGGGGGCCCATAAACCCCAGCCGTGTTAGGAACGCAAAATCCGGGAACATAACACCGGTTTATCGGGTCCTAAGGTGGCATGAGTGGAACAAAACACCGAGCAAAAGGCCAAGCCTTCCACCCATTGCCAAGTATATAGGTGTGTTAATATATTTAAGAGATATTGTGATATTCCAACAACAAGTTCCAACATGGAGCAATCTTCATCTTCATCTGCAACTAACAACGCTATAAGAGGGGCTGAGCAAGCGGGTAACATAGCCAAACAACGGTTTGCTGGGAAGGTGTCAAAGGTTAGAGGTTTCATGGCAACAATAGGGGGGCTGACAAACAGACATAGGCATCAAGGCAATATCTAAAGTGCGAAACATCTAGCATAGGCAAAGATAGTAGTGATATCTGGGAATGGTCATCTTGCCTGAGATTCCGCAAGGAAGAAGAACAAGTCCATGAAGTAGTCGAACAAAACCTCACAACTCCGGAACGAAACCATAGCTATCGAGAGAAGCATACCGGAAAGAAGCAAACAACACAGTAAACAAACAAGCTCAAACATGGCATATGATGCACAAACAAGTATGATGCATGTCCGATTAAAATATGCATGGCATGGCAAAGTGCACAAACAAGTACTACAAGTTAAGTGGAGCTCAATATGCAACGAGTTGCATATTGACGAAACACCACAATTTATTTATTTAGTTGACTCTCATTTATTAACAAGCCAAGATTAAATGTTTTTATTAAACATGGCAAGAGGTGAAGCATGAGCAAAACTACACTATCTAGTCAATTTAAATGAGGCTGGAAATAACAACAACAATTCCGGAAACTCCTCATGTCATTTAGCAATTATTGAAGCAACAACAATTTTTAACCATTTAAATGTTCTTATCATGATGCGGATGACATTTTCAAGTTTTATGCAAATTTTAGTTAAAGGTTGACAATTAACAAGATATGAAGCATTTGGTCGCCACGACGGAAGGGAAGGAGTGTCCTGGCGACGAGAATGGAAACGGTGCCACGGCAACGTTCCGATGATCCGACAACTCGTCGAGAAGCTGGTGCAAAAGCAAGGTGGCGTGAGTGAGTCGAACAAGATGATGGGGTGCTCCCGGCTTCCGGGTTCCCACGGGTCGGCGACAAAAAAGGGGCGCAACGGACACGGCGCAAACAAGTACTTCATCTCATACATCACACATTCACATGCATTCATCCACGGGGTCATCTCGGTGGTATACCTTTGAAGCGTGCATCTTTTGGGGTGGTTCGAGACGTCGAGGGAAGTAGTTGTACACGTTCGTAGTGGAAGTAGTTGTTCACGAGTCGGTCGTAGTCGTACACGGGGCGTCGGGGTCGTCGTACACGGTTTGTTTCGGAGAGGTACTTGACGAATCCATCGTTTCCGGGGTGATGGTAATCGTACATGTATCGGTCATAAACTTGACGCTTGCGGTGCCCTCGAGGGACGACGGTAGTCGTACACGTCGATGTAGTGGTACTTGCAGTCCCGATGACAGTCACGTTTTCGTAGATGAAATTGATGTTTCGTCGTCGTGGTACTTGGGGTCTTCCTTGTAGTCGAACTCGTAGAAGGCAGTAGAGGTACACGGTCGTCTCGGCACTTGGAGAAAAACGGTCATCGTGGGACTTGACGTGTCCGAGAGGTACTTGTTGTCCTGTGTGGACGAACACACACGAGATGTTACTGGCGAACCCAAAAGAAAACGCTCCTGATCGAGGAGGACTCGGTCTTGGACTTCGCCGGTCATGGAGGTGCAGCAACTCAGGCACTGGTTCTGGACGCCTGGCAGAGCAGCGGCTAGACGAAGGGGTCGTCGTCATGGGCCTTGACATGAAGCAGGGACACAGCTGCAGGCGCTAGCAGCCGATGAGGAGAGCACCACCTACAGGGGAAGGAGCGCAGCAGGGGGGTCACGGACGAGCAGCAGCACAGCCCGAGCGGAGCCGCTGGCCATCACGGCGCTGGCGACCACGGGATCGGGCGCGGCGCGGGCCTCCTGGCAGCGAGGACGAGCTAGAGGTCGGGGGTCCTGGAGCCGGCTCCGGCGAGCTCCTGCGTGCGGCGGAGTCGCAGGATGCGCGGCGGCGGGGCGCGGTCCTGGAGGAGGCGGCGGCACTGGCTTCCAGCAAGGGCGCCGCATGTGCGGCCCGGCGAGGCGGCAAGCCGACGGGGAGGCGCGGGTGGGGGAGAAGGACGGTGGAGCGCGCGAGGGCGAATCAGCAAGGAGGCGGCGGCGTTCGTGGGGAGGAAGAGGCCGCGCGGGGCCAGAGGCGAGGCGGAGGGACGCATGATCGGGGGAGCGAGAGATAGAGGACGAGGGGAACGAGAGGTGGGGGAAAGGAGATCGAGCGAGGGGATGGCGATGGGTGGCGGCGCTGAAGGGGACGAGCGGGAGGAGATGGGATCGGGCTAGGTTAGAGGTTAGGTGGGCTTCGGCCAGCCAGGTCAGGCCGGTCCAGCTGGGCCTAGGGAGATAGATGGGCCGCGAGGGATGGTTGGGCCGGAGGCTAGAAGGGGCGGCTGAGATGGTGGGCTGGATTAATGAAAAGAAAAGAAAAGATTTTCCTTTTCCATTACAGAAAAAGAAATAGGAACAAAATATTTGGAGGAGCCAAATAAATATGAATTGAACTAGCATTTAGCATGTGTCTACTTTGATATATCAAAGCTCCACAACTAGAGGATGGGTGTTGAAGAAGATGAAGGATTTAAAAGAAAAGAAAAACAAGAGGGAATTACGATGCAAGTTCCAAAAGAATGGAATATTTATTATAGCTCCCTAGAATATTGGGAGGCTTTCAATATGTTATAAAGAGAAACCACGAAGTGAATTCCCTCGATTTAAATGGATCGAAGATCCATACGGTTTATTTAGTTGAGTTTTAAAATTAAAAGACTTGATGGCATGATGACATGATGCAATGCAAAATAAATAAAGCAAGCACAAGTGAAACACACGGGAAAACCCGGAACATCTGGAATCTTCTGGAGCATCGGTCTTCGGGCGTCACAACTCTCCCACACTAACAGAGGATCTCGACCCGAGATCCTGGAGATGGCACCGGATAAAAGAGGATAAAGGAACAGGTAAAACAAAGTTGCTTCTTTGACAAACGAGTGAAACCACGAACCTTGGAGGGTTGGACAACTTGAAGGAAAGAATACAACAGAGATGAACGAAGTTAAGAGCACTCCGGTAAAAAGAGGAACAAGGAACATTATGAGAACCTTGTAGGTTGAAAGACATGAAACAAGAGATTAAGAACTAAAAGAATATGAAACCGCAATGGTATAGCCAAGGAATAAGAATGACTTAATTTGGTCAGCACTCCAACTGAAAATGGAAGGAATTAACATGAGCTTGAGAAGATTGGATGATCTTGATGAAATCTACAGCATATTGCCTCCGAAACAATTGAAAGACTGGCAGAAGGGGTAAGAAAGATTTCAGATAGCACTCCGGTTAAAGAGAGGCAAAACTTGATAAGATGAGAGAACTAGAATGGAGGTCACGACACTCGTGTTAAATGGACGAGAACAGAAAAGAACATGATCTTGATATGACAAGATGATGGTTTGAAGGGAGCAATCTCACAAAGCCTCCGAAATGAAAGAATAGAATATAGATCAATGAAAGAAATGAACGGATAAAAATATGACAACTTCTCTCAAAATTTAATTTGAAAGAGCATCCTTACAACGATGGATTGAATAGAGTTGTTGAAAATTCAACAACGAAAAGAATAAGCTTGATGTGGCCTTATGGAAAACATCTCAACATTATGAGGTGACAACCGTCCACTAGCAGAAAACAATTGGTTGGATTGAGGTCAACAAGGAGACAAAAAAACTTATTTCACTGGAATGATAAATGAAGATCTTTGGTCATTTATAAGCACCATAATTAGCAACAATCCTTAGGGAAAAGCTTTTAGGTGAAATACAACCCAAGATAACTCCAAGAAATAAAAATGAGGGGTTGAAAGGATCTCCTAAGAAAAAAGAAATGATGGTTTTAAATATCTCATTCTTGATAACTTGTGAATCATGAAACATGAAATAAATTGTCGAGAATGACATAACACCACCTCAAAAGATAAGGTAGAAAGAATTGCACTTCGGAATGCATGATGAAGAATGCTTGAGCTCCAACAAGAATCTTGAAGGACACTTCGAGGATGAATTAAATCATGATGAGCCACCATGAAAACTCCGGTAACAAAAGGATGAAAAGTGAAGGATGAAAAGAATAAGATTGAAGCCTTGCAATGATTAGATGAAGCTTTGAAAATGATATAATAGAAATAACTTGGAACTCCGGAAAACAAGATGAACAACTTAGAACCGAGAATATATTCCTTCTGAACAAACTCCGAAGGAAGGGATTAACCTCTTGGAAGAAACTAGAATAATATTTATGTTATGCATATCCTTCACCAATTTAAATTGATGACAACAAAGGATTTGGCATACTACTTATTCTCGTTGCAAATAATTAAAGAGAGATCTCGCACAAACTTGAGAGTGTATTCAACGAATCACCGGTAGGGTTTTGAAAGAATGAATGAATTAGTACGATAACAAACGAAGAGAAAACTTGAATGAACCACCGTAAGAATATTGAGATGAACGAAGAGGCATCAATTAAGAATAGTTAGAGGGTGAAGTTGAAAACTGAGAACGAAGAAATCTTCTGAAATGATGGCCTTCGAAGGATCACAATGGAAATAATTCCTGAAATGCTTCGGATGGGTATAAGAAGAATTCCTCACAATCGGAACAATAATAAGGATGGCATTAAGCTAGAACCACGAATCTTCAAGAGAACGGGCCAAGATTTAAGAGAAACTCTTCTCCGGTCCTCACAACCTGAGAAGACGATGAGATACACCACCGTGAATTGTTGAGGCACTCCGGAATGAAGAATTAAAAGGTTGAACCAAAGGTGAAAAGAATTTGAAAGCGATCTTGGAGAAGGCATATGACTGATGGAATCCATACTTACGTCACACTTTGAAAAGAATTTTAGAATAACTCCGGAAAAAATAGAAGAGTCAGGTAAGATCCTGGGAAAAAACCTGTGGGTTAGGGCCCACTCAAAAGAATTCACCGTTCAAAAAGATTGCTTAAGAGATATTGCACCGGTTGAATTAAATGGCTTGAGTAAGATGACAATCCTCAAAATAGCTTGAACGGATTAAGAATTGAAACACAAATCTTCTGAGATACCTTGTACACTCCGGATAAGAATAAAGAGATGTTGAATAAGCAAGAGAGACTTCGGATAAGAAATTTCAACATGTGAAAACATGTGAAACAAAAAAAGAAGAGATATGATCAACACCAAAGCTTGAATTAATCCGCCGGAGAAGAAACGAGAATGGAGAATGAAAAACTTGAAGCTCATGAGCATCATCACGAGAAATCACCGGATAGGGACATTGATGGAAAAGAATGAAGAAACATCACATGAATAAAATGGATGCTTGATTAAGAATTCTGGCTCCGGGAAGAAGAAGGGAGGGAGGGTGGGGAGAAACAAAGACAACTTGGGATGAATGAAACAGACACCGTTGAGAAAAACCAAGACTTGATCTTGCACGAATTAAAAGGAACGGGTTAACTTGAAGAGAAGTACGCCGGTTAAAAGAATTAACATGACAATCTTGATGATCAAGAAGGGTTAGCACTCCCATAGAAATATGAGAACACTGATTAGAAAAGGTGTGGAATCAACACTTGATATCGGAGCAACTCGAATACCAGAATCAAATAAAAACAACGGATAGATATGTTGCAACATAATGTTCACAATATCATTCGAACAGAAAATTGAACGAATGAATTCCAAAAGCTTAATGGTACATCAACTTGTCGAGAAGCCACTTGGGAGAACAAAAGGTAAAAAAAAACAAGGATCAGATAGAACAAATACAAGATAGAAGCTTCGTCCCACATGTTCGTGCTGAAAGCTCATGGAACATGTTACAAAAGGGTTTTGCAATCCCCGGATCAGCATATACAAGGACCCTTTAAGATGCAACTCCCGATCGGAACAACGCCCATAAAACCACTTCACTCAATGTAGAACCCCGAACTCCATATCATGCACTCGTTGGAAGAATGCCTACGAACTACTAGATGAACCCACCTATTAACTTCCGAAAGTTTCCACTTATGCAATTAGGTGTTGGGGATACAGGGGAAGCATCGCGCACTCAACTCTAATCCTACATCCATCTGTATCCATCCTTCAACACATAACCAGTTATTTCCGGAAACCGTTTACCTCAGACCTTCGAAACGCATCTGCTATACAAGCTATGGCAATACTCCCGAACTACCTCCCCGGTACTAGGTGATGTCGGGGTTATCTCACCACTAACCGCATAGAAGAGTTTTTGATGTCGGCCGTCTTAAGTATTCCAGAACTGCTGCGATAGATTTGTGACAACAACACCTCAGAGCTCAACTCCCCGGGACACTGCCACAACCCCTAAATGACAGGAGGCATCGAGAACAATGTTCTCGTCACAAAGACATCGGAACAATCCAAACAATACTCGTGTGATCCTAAAAAAAATTAGTGAATTTTTTAGAGTAGAAGAGATAAGTAATCGCCAGGAGTCCTCACCAGAGTGAACAGGGATGAGGAGTAAAAAGAAATTCTACTCTCCGATATATATATAGGACTCAAAACATTTTCATGTGTGTGCCTAGACTCAACCGTCAACGGTTCGATCAATCAGTGGGGGCTCCTAGGTCAGAGAAGGCTCTGATTACCAACTTGTAATGCCCAGTATGAGATTATACCTCCCACGTGTCGAGGCACGACTTAAAGGTATGAGCTCATACTAGAATGATCTCAAGTATGGTATCTTTGCACGACTCATGTAAAAGGGGGATGAAAATGCAAAAGAGTAGTTGGCTTACACTCGCCACGTCACACAATGCATTACATAAACATTCATCGTCCAAATAACATCAAAGTCTAGCTACGGATGAAGATCCAAATGAAAGATACCATAAATAAAGCAACACAAGGTCCCGATCGCCCCTAGTAGGAACAGCTACTGATCGTCGAAAACGTCACATACATACGGCCGAACTCTTCATCGAACTCCCATTGAAGTTCTGATCCATCTCTTGCATTGTTCTCAGCGGTACCTGCATCTGGTGTTGTGTAGAATCTGTGAGCCACAAAGGACTCAGCAATCCCGTTCCCGGGTATCAAAACTAACAAAGCCTTTAGGTGAGGAAAGGCTAATAAAGTGGCTGCAGCAAGCGCTAAGCAATTAGCTTACGTGTTAAGAGCGAGAAGAGAGTAAGAGCCATCGATCGACAAGGTGATCAATAAGTGATCCTAGCTACTCACGTCAGACATAACCCCACCGTGTTCTTCTTCTCGAAAACCCCTTCGAGAAGAGACAATCACGAAACACACACAAGTAGTGTATTCTTAAGGATAGAGTGCATGTTTTCTACAACCGGATATTAAAAAATTCCCATCTGCCACATAACCGCGGGCACGGCTTTTGAAAGATCAAAACCCTGCAGGGGTGTCCCAACTTAGCCCATCACAAGCTCATGATATGCGGAGTCGCAACTCCAAGGTGGGAAGACCCGAGTATTCTCAGAATCCCGTGCTCAAGATATTCCGACTAAGGTAAAACTAATCCAGCAAGACCTCCCAGCGTGCTGACACCCTGATAGTAGCCGCGCGTATCTAGTCTCAGGCCACGACCGGATAGGTCAGCCTACAGGAAAATACCAGCCATCGGGTTCCCCCAAGGTGGCCCTGCAGTCCGCCCAGTTTGGACCAACACTCATGTGGAGCACTGGCCCGGGTTGTTGATTAAGAAAAGGGTTAATTACTCCCTATGCAAGTTTTAGTTGTTAGGCAAATGTAGAACCAAAGTTGGGCCTTGCTGGAAAAGCTTTAGCGCTAAGCGGGTTATCGAGGGGGGCCCATAAACCCCAACCGTGTTAGGAACGCAAAATCCGGGAACATAACACCGGTTTATCGGGTCCTAAGGTGGCATGAGTGGAACAAAACACCGAGCAAAAGGCCAAGCCTTCCACCCATTGCCAAGTATATAGGTGTGTTAATATATTTAAGAGATATTGTTATATTCCAACAACAAGTTCCAACATGGAGCAATCTTCATCTTCATCTGCAACTAACAACGCTATAAGAGGGGCTGAGCAAGCGGGTAACATAGCCAAACAACGGTTTGCTGGGAAGGTGTCAAAGGTTAGAGGTTTCATGGCAACAATAGGGGGGCTGACAAACAGACATAGGCATCAAGGCAATATCTAAAGTGCGAAACATCTAGCATAGGCAAAGATAGTAGTGATATCTGGGAATGGTCATCTTGCCTGAGATTCCGCAAGGAAGAAGAACAAGTCCATGAAGTAGTCGAACAAAACCTCACAACTCCGGAACGAAACCATAGCTATCGAGAGAAGCATACCGGAAAGAAGCAAACAACACAGTAAACAAACAAGCTCAAACATGGCATATGATGCACAAACAAGTATGATGCATGTCCGATTAAAATATGCATGGCATGGCAAAGTGCACAAACAAGTACTACAAGTTAAGTGGAGCTCAATATGCAACGAGTTGCATATTGACGAAATGCCACAATTTATTTATTTAGTTGACTCTTGTTTATTAACAAGACAAGATTAAATGTTTTTATTAAACATGGCAAGAGGTGAAGCATGAGCAAAATTACACTATCTAGTCAATTTAAATGAGGCCGGAAATAACAACAACAATTCCGAAAACTCCTCATGTCATTTACCAATTATTGAAGCAACAACAATTTTTAACCATTTAAATGTTGTTATCATGATGCGGATGACATTTTTAAGTTTTATGCAAATTTTAGTTAAAGGTTGACAATTAACAAGATATGAAGCATTTGGTCGCCACGATGGAAGGAAAGGAGTGTCCTGGCGACGAGAATGGAAAAGGTGCCACGACAACGTTCCGATGATCCGACAACTCGTCGAGAAGCTGGTGCAAAAGCAAGGTGGCGTGAGTGAGTCAAACAAGATGATGGGGTGCTCCCGGCTTCCGGGTTCCCACGGGTCGGTGACAAAAGAGGGGCGCAACGGACACGGCGCAAACAAGTACTTCATCTCATACATCACACATTCACATGCATTCATCCATGGGGTCGTCTCGGTGGTATACCTTTGAAGCATGCATCTTTTGGGGTGGTTCGAGACATCGAGGGAAGTAGTTGTACATGTTCGTAGTGGAAGTAGTTGTTCACGGGTCGGTCGTAGTCGTACACGGGGCGTCAGGGTCGTCGTGCACGGTTTGTTTCGGAGAGGTACTTGACGAATCCATCGTTTCCGGGGCGACGGTAGTTGTACATGTATCGGTCACGAACTTGATGCTTGTGGTGCCCTCCAGGGACGACGGTAGTCGTACACGTCGATGTAGTGGTACTTGCAGTCCCGACGACGGTCATACACATTTTCGTAGATGAACTTGATGTTTCGGCGTCGTGGTACTTGGGGTCTTCCTTGTAGTCAAACTCGTAGAAGGCAGTAGAGGTACACGGTCGTCTCGGCACTTAGCGAAAAAAGGTCATCGTGGGACTTGACGTGTCCGAGAGGTACTTGTTGTCCCGTGTGGACGAACACACACGAGATGTTCCTGGCGAACCCAAAAGAAAACGCTCCTGGTCGAGGAGGACTCGGTCTTGGACTTCGCCGGTCATGGAGGTGCAGCAACTCGGGCACTGGTTCTGGACGCCTGGCTGAGCAGCGGCTAGACGAAGGGGTCGTCGTCATGGGCCTTGACATGAAGCAGGGACACAGCTGCAGACGCTAGCAGCCGACGAGGAGAGCGCCACCTGCAGGGGAAGGAGCAGAGCTGGGGGGTCGCGGACGAGCAGCAGCACAGCCCGAGCGGAGCCGCCGGCCATCACGGCGCTGGCGACCACGGGATCGGGCGCGGCGTGGGCCTCCTGGCAGCGAGGACGAGCTAGAGGCCGGGGGTCCTGGTGCCGGCTCTGGCGAGCTCCTGCCCACGGCGGAGTCGCAAGATGCGCGGCGGCGGGGCACGGTCCTGGAGGAGGCGGCGGCACTGGCTTCCAGCAAGGGTGCCGCACGTGCGGCCCGGCGAGGCGGCAAGCCGACGGGGAGGCGCAGGTAGGGGGAGAAGGACGGTGGAGCGCGCGAGGGCGATTCATCAAGGAGGCGGCGGCGTTCGTGGGGAGGAAGGGGCCGCGCGGGGCCAGAGGCGAGGCGGAGGGACGCAGGATCGGGGGAGCGAGAGGTAGAGGACGAGGGGAACGAGAGGTGGGGGAAAGGAGATCGAGCGAGGGGATGGCGATGGGTGGCGGCGCTGAAGGGGACGAGCGGGAGGAGATGGGATCGGGCTTGGTTAGAGGTTAGGTGGGCTTCGGCCAGCCAGGTCAGGCCGGTCCAGCTGGGCCTAGGAAGATAGATGGGCCACGAGGGATGGTTGGGCCGGAGGCCAGAAGGGGCGGCTGTGATGGTGGGCTGGATTAATGAAAAGAAAAGAAAAGATTTTCCTTTTCCATTACAGAAAAAGAAATAGGAACAAAATATTTGGAGGAGCCAAATAAATATGAATTGAACTAGCATTTGGCATGTGTCTACTTTGATATATCAAAGCTCCACAACTAGAGGATCGGTGTTGAAGAAGATGAAGGATTTAAAAGAAAAGAAAAACAAGAGGGAATTACGATGCAAGTTCCAAAAGAATGGAATATTTATTATAGCTGCCTAGAATATTGGGAGGCTTTTAATATGTTATAAAGAGAAATCACGAAGTGAATTCCCTCTATTTAAATGGATCGAAGATCCATACGGTTTATTTAGTTGAGTTTTAAAATTAAAAGACTTGATGGCATGATGACATGATGCAATGCAAAATAAATAAAGCAAGCACAAGTGAAACACACGGGAAAACCAGGAACATCTGGAATCTTCTGGAGCATCGGTCTTCGGGCGTCACAGTCTCCTACTAGATTGATACCTTGGTTCTCAGAAACTGAGGGAAATACTTACGCTACTGTGTTGCATCACCCTTTCCTCTTCGAGGGAAAACAACGCAAGCTCGAGAAGTAGCACATCACTAGCTTCCGGACCCACATGTAAGCAACCACGTCAGCATCCCATAAGCCCGCATGTTAGGATCTTTGATTGGTCAATTCTGATTATTACTGACGGCCAACATCAGTGATAAAATCTCGGTTGGGCCTAGCTGTAAGGTGCCATGTCGACATATTATGGGCCCGCATGTGAGAAATATTGTGAAGTGGTACGCTACTGGAAACGATCTTTCACGGTACCAAAGAACTCAAAAGAAGCAACAACTATCTCTCTAAAGTGGCAAGGAACGGGAGTAAACACTCTCAAATAAATTACAGTGGATAACTAGCTTGGTTTACAAGGACGCAACTCAAAGCATGAAACTTATGAACCTATGTAGAACCACAAGAGGGAACCACAAGGTTCGAATACGAATTTAGGTAGGCCCTTTAATCCACACACACACACACACACACACACACACACACACACACACACACAC
>LR738712.1:519728280-519866022 GCA_902687465.1 Secale cereale
ACACACGAGCTAACACTCAACGATACTAGTGCTCACAACACACCACAACCTCATCGACTGTCTACAAACATAAACTCAAAAATCCCACTCCCTCCCTTCACATGGAACAGCTGAAGGTACTTATACTAGAAGTACCTACTAGTTAGGTGTGAAAACAACACAAAATGAAGGGTAACTTCCTAAGCTCCAAGTTGTGGAGGAGCAAACATTTTGAGTCTCGCACTGTAATTAATTCCTAAACGGCTTGCATGGGAACTTGCACAACTTTTAACTCAAGACCTCAAATGATGCACTGCTTTTTGAATGAAAGCTGACTTCAAAGACCATCTTATGCAGCCACTAAAACATGCTAAGGCCTTCTAGAATTAACTGGGTTTAGGTGGGAAGTTGCGGCTGGAAATTAGATGTGTCATTTCTCCCAAAATAGGCACGGGATGCTTCCGAACTAAGATAATGTTTTCCCGTGTCTTCCTTTGGTTACTCTAATGGTTTAACATTTGTGTTAGCATGAACCTCACTATTTGATGCCTTGATCATGATTTGGTCCACATCGTCCTCCTTCCTTCAAACAAAATTGTCCTCGATTTTGAGGTATTATTGTTGGGCTTCTTCACATGTGGGAATTGCTCAACCTCGAGTGTTTCATCCATCATAGGTTCCAAGACATGGTTCACTCCTTGATGCATGAAGGAATAGTTGTTAGACCTCTCATGGTGAGTAGCGTTGTGATCAAACTGACACAGCCTTCCCAAAAGAAGATGACAAGCTTGCATCGGCACCACATCACATACCACCTTGTCCACATAACTTCCCACAGAAAATTGCACCCTAGCATGACGTATAATCTTCAGCTTAGCAACACCATTCAACCACTTAACATAATGTGGCTGGGGTTGCCTCCATGTTGATATCCCAAGAGCATGCACAAGATCATTACTAATGATGTTATTATAACTACCTCCATCAAGGACTACCTTGCAGTTTTTGTGCTTGATCTTGCAAATGGATTGGAGCACATTTTATTGCTGGCCCTTCTGAACAATAGGAACATCATCATGAGCCACTTTGTGAACCATGATATTAACACCATCTCCTCCATCTGGACTCAGAGGTGATCCGCTCTCAAAAATACAATATTTTGCATCTTTCTTCTCATATTCAGATTTTTTGCTTGAGTTATTGATGACATATTCATTATTTGTGAGCAACAGCCTCTTCGAATTAGGATAATCGTTCTTGAAATGACCTTTAATGCATGTGTGGCACTGAATATTACTAATGCGAATGGCGGGAGCGTTGGAAGATTCAACCTTTAATGCATGTGCTTCCTTTGCCGTCGTTTTATTTTCTGAAGGAAAATTTGTAACAATACTTCCATCTACTTCTCGCTGAAGTGGATGTCTCCATGTGCTTGATGTGTAAGTTTGGATGCAATTTTGGTGACACTTCGGCTGCTGCTCCACACGAGTAGCTTGATGCACAAGTTCTTGCCAATCTTGATCTGTAACCATCTCTATACTTTCTTGCACGTCACGTCATCCCCACCGCCACGTGGCAACCTCCGATTCGTCGGGCCACCTCACCCTCATCCAACCGCCGCCACCTCAGCCCGTGACCCCGCCGGTCACCGGACGCCTCGCCGGACCACCGCGCCGCCATCGCCGGAACCTCGCCGACGCCTCGCCGGAACATCACCGCAGCGCCGCCGCCCTCCGCGCCTATCCCGCCGCCGCACCGCCCGCTACCGCCGGCGCCTCCACCGACCGCCGGCGTCAACCACCGCCGCCGGCGCCTCCACCACCGCTGCCGCCGGCCCTTCAACCGCCGCCGCCGCGCGCCTCCGCCTCAACCCCCGCCGTCGCGCGCCTCCGCACCAACCGCCGCCGCAGCCAACTCTGGCCCCGCCGGCCACGCCGCCGCCCCGGAGCGCCGCCGTGCCATCTCCTCGCCGCTCCGTCGTCTTCCCCGCCAACTCCGGCCATCTTCTCCGTCTCCGGCGTCAACTTCGGCGAACTCCGGCCGAATCGGGACGAGATCCACCACTCCCTTTATCCAAACACCGCCCCGCAGCCCGGATCACTCCATCCCGCACGGATCCATCCACGTTTGACTTTTGTGAGGTATAAAAACCACCAAGTCCTCAGATCTGCTAAATTTTGTTGCCTCCTTTGCATGGCTGTAACTTTGTGCTCGTAGATCCGTTTTGGGCGTGTGATATATCAAAATGATCGTGGTGATGTGCTCTACATTTTGTTCCGTTGTGGCATGCTTGTTTGAGATCATCTAGATGTCCTAATCTTCGTGACAAGAGTGCTACTTGTTATAAACTGCCGTTACTTGTTATTTTGTTGCTATGTTTGCATGATGCCCCACTCAAATCCATGCTTGTTTTGGAGTGGTCAATGATCATTCCTTGTTGTCCATGTTTTTGTCTATCCATCTATGTCCTCACTTGCACTTATGGCTTGCTGTAGCTTATTTATTTCTTGCTCTCAAGTTGCTATAAATTATAGCTGTCAGGTTTTTATCATCATGATCAATTTGGTGTAGCTTGTTGCTATTGATCCATGCCTCCTATGGAGTTGCTCCAATGGAGTTCTTTGCTGTAGGATATGTCTACTTCATGTCCATGCTTATTGTCATCATGTTTGGGTGTTGTAGCATATATATCTCTTGCTCCAAAGTTGCAATGTGGCTGTTAATTTCAGTTTTGCATTGTATCTTGTTTCGTGTGTATGTGTTGCACCGTTGCTCCGTTTTGAGCGTGCCCTATATGAAACTTGTGTGATTTTGCATGTAGAATCATAATATAATGTTGTTTAGATGTTTGGGGTGTGTTTTCTTGATGTTTGGATGCATCTTGCACCGTTGCCTTGCTTGTCTTGTTTTGCTCATATCTTCTAGACCGTAGCTCCGAATTAAACAAACTTTATATGAAACTTGACTAGAATTTCATGTAGATCATCATGGTGCATGTTAACTTGCTGTTTAACAACTTTAACTTAAGGTTTGTTCAGATTTGGACCATTTTCAAAATATACATATGAGGACTTACCGAATTTTCTATATGTCGATACCGCCTCATTTAAACTTGTTGTTTTCTGTTGTTCTTGTGTGCTTTATCCCTTGCCATGCATACGCATCATCATACTTGCATCATGTTGATTGTGCATTGCACCTAGTTTGATTTTGTGCCATGTTGTGTTCTTGTGTTGAGTAGAGCCGGGAGCCGAGTCCGAGAATGAGGGTCCTACCGAGGTTGAGTACGAGGAGTCGTCTTACGATCCCATCGATGACTCGACAGGCAAGATGACCTGACCCGGATATCATTACTATCTTTGCCTATTGCTAGATGTCTCGCTCTTTAGCTTATTTGCCTCGATGCCCATGTTTGTTTGTCAGCCTCCTATTGTAGCCATGAATCTGTCTAACCACCCAACCTAGCAAACCTTTGTTTGGCTACGTAAGCTTCGCTCAGCCCTCTTATAGCATTGCTAGTTGCAGGAGAAGATTTGAAGATTCTTGCTTCATGTCGAAGTTATTGTTGAGATATCACACTATATAATCTGTTAAACTAAATCATCTATATACTTGGCAATGGGTGGAAGGCTAAGGCTCTTACTTGGTGATTTGTTCAACTCATGCCACTCTAGGAACCGTATAAACCGGTGTTATGTTCCTTGATTATGCGTTCCTAACACGGTTGGGGTTATGGGACCCCCTCGATAACCCGCTTAGCGCTAAAGCTTTTCCAGTAAGGCCCAACATTGGTACTCCATTTGCATAACAACTAAAACTTGCTGAGGGAGTAATTAACTTGAGGATTTATTAATCAACCCCCTGGGCCAGTGCTCGTTCTGAGTGTTGGTCCAAACTAGAGCCACTTGTGGTGACACCCAGTTCGCTGGGGTCTTCGGTTGCTGTACGTACTGCTCATCCGGTCGTGGCCTGAGACTAGATACGCGCGGCTACTGTCAGGGTGACGGCACGCTGGGAGGTCTTGCTGGATTAGTTTTACCTTAGTCGGAATATCTTGAGCACGGGATTCCGAGAATACTCGGGCCTTCCCACCTTGGAGTTGCGACTCCACAGATCGTGAGCTTGTGATGGGCTAAGTTGGGACACCCCTGCAGGGTTTTGAACTTTCGAAAGCCGTGCCCGCGGTTATGTGGCAGATGGGAATTTGTTAATATCTGGTTGTAGAAAACTTGACAACATGTTCAGAATACACTACCAGCATGAGTAACCTTGACGGTCATTTTCCGAAGTGGTTCGGGAAGTGAACACGGTGGGGTTATGATTGACGTGCTTAGATAGGATCACTTCGTGATCACTTTGACGCTCGTGGCACTTCTCTTCTCGCTCTAAACACGTAAGCTAGTGCTAGTGCAGCTGCAACCTTTATTCTTCAGCCTTGTTCCACACCCAAGGCTTAGATAGTTTTGCTACCCGGGAACGGGATTGCTGAGTCCTCCGTGGCTCACAGATTCTACACAACACCAGATGTAGGTACTATGGTGAACTACACGGGTGATGTCGCAGAGCTGTACTGGGAGTTCAATGAAGAACGTGGGCGATACTACGTGTCTTACCCAAAAGATCAGTAGTGGCTTCTACTACGGGCGATTCGGACCTTGTGGCTTTATTTATTTGGTATCTTTCATTTGCATCTTCGTCCGTAGCCGGACTATGATGTTATTTGGCTGATGATTGCTTATGTAATGATTTGTGTGACGTGGCGAGTGTAAGCCAACTACTCTTTTGCATTTTCATCCCTTTTTTACATGAGTTGTGCAAAGATACCATACTTGAGATCATTCTAGTATGAGCATATACCTTTAAGTCGTGCCTCGACACGTAGGAGGTATAATCTCATACTGGGCATTACAAGTTGGTAATCAGAGCCTTCTCCGACCTAGAAGCCCCCACTGATTGATCGAATCGTTGACAGTTGAGTCTAGGCACACACTTGAAAATGTTTTGAGTCCTATATATATATATATATATATATATATATATATATATATATATATATATATATATATATATATATATCGGAGAGTAGGATTTCTTTTACTCCTCATCTCTTTTCACTCTGGTGAGGACTCCTGACGATTACTTGTCTCTTCTACTCTAAAAAATTTCACAAATTTTTTTTAGGATCACGCGAGTATTGTTTGGATTGTTCTGATGTCTTTGTGACGAGAACATTGTTCTCGATGCCTCCTGTCATTTAGGGATTGTGGCAGTGTCCCGGGGAGTTGAGCTCCGAGGTGTTGTCGTCACAAATATATCGCAGCAGTTCTGGAATACTTAAGACGGCCGACATCGAAAACTCTCCTATGCAGTTAGTGGCAAGATAACCCCGACATCACCCAGTACTGGGGAGGTAGTTCGGGAGTATTGCCATAGCTTGTATAGCAGATGCGTTTCGAAGGTCCGAGGTAAACGGTTTCTAGAAATAACTGGTTATGTGTTGAAGGATGGATACAGCTGGATGTAGGATTAGAGTTGAGTGCGCGATGCTTCCCCTGTATCCCCAACACCTGATTGCATAACTGGAAACTTTCGGAAATTAATAGGTGGGTTCATCTAGTAGATCGTATGCATTCTTCCAACGAATGCATGATATGGAGTTCGGGGTTCTACATTGAGTGAAGTGGTTTTATAGGCGTTGTTCCGATCGAGAGTTGCATCTTAAAGGGTCCTTGGCTATGCTGATCTGGGGATTGCAAAACCATTTTGTAACTCGTTCCATAAGCTTTCAGCACGAATATGTCGAACGAAGCTTCTGTCTTGTATTTGTTCTATCTGCTCCTTGTTGAAAGCTAAGTGGTCACACCATACCGACCGAGAAGCTACGTGGGAACGAGAAGATCACCTTCGCTCCGAGTACCCTTCCTTCTTCCAGTCCTAGATCTCGGGACGAGATCTTTTCGTAGTAGAGGAGAGTTTGTAATGCCCCAGATGTAACACTTTCCAATTATGGCAATATATAATTTTGGCTTCATCAATTCCATTCCGGGCTCTTCTTTCATTTCGGGTTCTTCGTTTTGTCGTGTGCATGTGTGCATTTCATCCATGTCGTGTTGTCATGTGCATTGCATTCTATTCGTGTTGTCACTTGCACCCGGTTCCACTCGCCTCTTCCCGTTGTCCGTTTCGAGTTCCGACGCTCACACACGTGCCCGTGGCATCCCCGAGTCCTTCTTTCATGTGTAGCCGTGTAACATTTCCGGAATGAGGTGAGACTTTCCGTGCGTTGTTGTTTTGGTACATGTAGGCCGCCTGTCAAGTTTCATCGCGTTTGGAGTTCGTTTGGTACTCCAACGGTTAACCTAGTGGGCTAAAAGAACCTCTTCTTTAAGGTCCAAGACTCCCTCCACAACAGCCCACAAACCCAGCACAACCACTTACATCATCTCGGTCATCGAATCGTGATTGCGTGGTCGAAAACCGCTCCTCATTTGGAGTTTCCTAGCTCTCAGAAACTATAAAACAGTCCCCATCCCCGAAATCCCGGTGCAACGCTAATTTTCCTCTTCCTCCGCGCGCCGGACACATCCGACCCGCTGCCACCTCACTCCAACCAACCAGAGGCCGCCACGTCATCCCCGCCGCCACGTGGCGACCTCCGATTCGTCGGGCCACCTCACCCTCATCCAACCACCGCCACCTCAGCCCGCGACCCCGCCGGTCGCCGGACGCCTCGCCGGACCACCGCGCCGCCATCGCCGGAACCTTGCCGACGCCTCGCCGGAACACCACCGCAGCGCCGCCGCCCTCCACGCCTACCCCGCCGCCGCACCGCCCACCGTCGCCGGCGCCTCCACCGACCATCGACCGCCGGCGTCAACCGCCGCCGCCGGCGCCTCCACCACCGCCGCCGCCGGCCCTTCAACCGCCGCCGCCGCCGCCGCGCGCCACCGCGTCAACCCCCGCTGTCGCGCGCCTCCGCACCAACCGCCGCCGTAGCCAACTCTGGCCCCACCGGCCGCCTCGGGCCGCGCTGCCGCCCCAGAGCGCCGCCGTGCCATCTCCTCGCCGCCCCATCGTCTTCTCCGCCAACTCCGGCCATCTCCTCCGTCTCCGGCGTCAATTCCAGTGAACTCCGGCCGGATCGGGATGAGATCCACCACTCCCTCCATCCAAACACCGCCCCGCATCCCGGATCACTCCATCCCGCACGGATCCATCCTCGTTTGACTTTTGTGAGGTATAAAATCCACTGAGTCCCCAGATCTGCTATATTTTGTTGCCTCCTTTGCATGGTTGTAACTTTGTGCTCGTAGATCCGTTTTGGGCGTGTGATATATCAAAATGATCGTGGTGATGTGCTCTACATTTTATTCCATTGTGGCATGCTTGTTTGAGATCATATAGATGTCCTAATCTTCGTGACAAGACTGCTACTTGTTATAAACTGCTGATACTTGTTATTTTGTTGCTATGTTTGCATGATGCCCCACTCAAATCCATGCTAGTTTTGGAGTGGTCAATGATCATTCCTTGTTGTCCATGTTTTTTTCTATCCATCCATGCCCTCACCTGCACTTATGCCTTGCTGTAGCTTATTTATTTCTTGCTCTCAAGTTGCTATAAATTATAGCTGTCAGGTTTTTATCATCATGATCAATTTGGTGTAGCTTGTTGCTATTGATCCATGCCTCCTATGGAGTTGCTACCATGGAGTTGTTTGCTGTAGGATATGTCTAATTCATGTCCATGCTTATTGTAATCATGTTTGGGTGCTGTAGCATATATATCTCTTGCTCCAAAGTTGCTATGTGGCTGTTAATTTCAGTTTTGCATTGTATCTTGTTTCGTGTGTATGTGTTGCACCGTTGCTCCGTTTTGAGCGTGCCCTATATGAAACTTGTGTGATTTTGCATGTAGAATCATAATATCATGTTGTTTACATGTTTGGGGTGTGTTTGCTTGATGTTTGGATGCATCTTGCACCGTTGCCTTGCTTGTCTTGTTTTGCTCATATTTTCTAAACCGTAGCTCCGAATTAAACAAACTTTATATGAAACTTCACTAGAATTTCGTGTAGATCATCATGGTGCATGTTAACTTGCTATTTAACAACTTTAACTTAAGGTTTGTTCAGATCTGGACCATTTTCAAAATATCCATATGAGGACTTACCGGATTTGCTATATGTCGATTCCGGCCTCATTTAAACTTGATATTTTGTGTTGTTCTTGTGTGCTTCATCCCTTGGCATGCATACACATCATCATGCTTGCATCATATTGATTATGCATTGCACCTAGTTTGATTTCGTGCCATGTTGTGTTCTTGTGTTGAGTAGAGCCGGGAGCCGAGTCCGAGAACGAGGGTCCTATCGAGGTTGAGTACGAGGAGCCGTCTTACGATCCCATCGACGACTCGACAGGCAAGATGACCTGACCCAGATATCATTACTATCTTTGCCTATTGCTAGATGTCTCGCTCTTTAGCTTATTTGCCTCGATGCCCATGTTTGTTTGTCAGCCTCCTATTGTAGCCATGAATCTGTCTAACCACCCAACCTAGCAAACCTTTGTTTGGCTACGTAAGCTTTGCTCAGCCCTCTTATAGCATTGCTAGTTGCAGGAGAAGATTTGAAGATTCTTGCTTCATGTCGAAGTTATTGTTGGGATATCACACTATATAATCTGTTAAACTAAATCATCTATATACTTGGCAATGGATGGAAGGCTATGCCTCTGGCTTGGTGATTTGTTCCACTCATGCCACTCTAGGAACCGTATAAACCGGTGTTATGTTCCTTGATTATGCGTTCCTAACACGGTTGGGGTTATGGGACCCCCTCGATAACCCGCTTAGCGCTAAAGCTTTTCCAGTAAGGCCCAACATTGGTACTCCATTTGCATAACAACTAAAACTTGCCGAGGGAGTAATTAACTCGAGGATTTATTAATCAACCCCCCGGGCCAGTGCTCGTTCTGAGTGTTGGTCCAAACTAGAGCCACTTACGATGCCACCCAGTTCGCTGGGGTCTTCGGTTGCTGTACGTACTGCTCATCCGGTCGTGGCCTGAGACTAGATACGCGCGGCTACTGTCAGGGTGACGGCACGCCGGGAGGTCTTGCTGGATTAGTTTTACCTTAGTCGGAATATCTTGAGCACGGGATTCCGAGAATACTCGGGCCTTCCCACCTTGGAGTTGCGACTCCGCGGATCGTGAGCTTGTGATGGGCTAAGTCGGAACACCCCTGCAGGGTTTTGAACTTTCGAAAGCCATGCCCGCGGTTATGTGGCAGATGGGAATTTGTTAATATCCGGTTGTAGAAAACTTGACACCATGTTCAGAATACACTACCAGCGTGAGTAACCGTGACGGTCATTTTCCGAAGTGGTTCGGGAAGTGAACACGGTGGGGTTATGATTGACGTGCTTAGATAGGATCACTTCGTAATCACTTTGACGCTCGTGGCACTCCTCTTCTCGCTCTAAACACGTAAGATAGTGCTAGTGCAGCTGCAACCTTTATTCTTCAGCCTTGTTCCACACCCAAGGCTTAAATAGTTTTGCTACCCGGGAACGGGATTGCTGAGTCCTTCGTGGCTCGCAGATTCTACACAACACCAGATGCAGGTACTATGGTGAACCACACGGGTGATGGCACAGAGTTGTACTGGGAGTTCGATGAAGAACGTGGGTGATACTACGTGTCTTACCCAGAGGATCAGTAGTGGCTTCTACTAGGGGCGATTCGGACCTTGTGGCTTTATTTATTTGGTATCTTTCATTTGGGTCTTCGTCCATAGCCGGACTGTGATGTTATTTGGATGATGATTGCTTATGTAATGATTTGTGTGGCGTGGCGAGTGTAAGCCAACTACTCTTTTGCATTTTCATCCTTTTTTTTACATGAGTCGTGCAAAGATACCATACTTGAGATCATTCTAGTATGAGCTTATACCTTTAAGTCGTGCCTCGACACGTAGGAGGTATAATCTCATACTAGGCATTACAGTATGTACCAGTAGCTATGTTGATATCTCTCTCGTGTTCTTGAGATGACACGATCTTGATGTATCGCGAGCTTTGCTATTATAGTTGGATCTTATGATGTTTCTCCCCGTCTACTCTTTTGTAATGGATTAAGCTTTCCCTTTGAAGTTATCTTATCGGATTGAGTCTTTAAGGATTTGAGAACACTTGATGTATGTCTTGCATGTGCTTATCTGTGGTGACAATGGGATATCACGTGATCTACTTGATGTATGTTTTGGTGATCAACTTGCGGGTTCCGTGACCTTGGGAATCTATGCATAGGGGTTGGCACACGTTTTCGTCTTGACTCTCCGGTAGAAACTTTGGGGCACTCTTTGAAGTTCTTTGTGTTGGTTGAATAGATGAATCTGAGATTGTGTGATGCATATCGTATAATCATGCCCACTGATACTTGAGGTGACAATGGAGTATCTAGGTGACATTAGGGTTTTGATTGATTTGTGTCTTAAGGTGTTATTCTAGTACGAACTCTATGATAGATGGAACGGAAAGAATAGCTTAGTGCTATTTTACTACGGACTCTTGAATAGATCGATCAGAAAGGAGAATTGAGGTGGTTTCGTACCCTACCATAATCTCTTCGTTTGTTCTCCGCTATTAGTGACTTTGGAGTGACTCTTTGTTGCATGTTGAGGGATAGTTATATGATCCAATTATGTTATTATTGTTGAGAGAACTCGTACTAGTGAAAGTATGAACCCTAGGCCTTGTTTCCTATCATTGCAACACCGTTTATGCTCACTTTTATCTTTAGTTACCTTGCTGTTTTTATATTTTCTTATTACAAAAACCAATATCTACCATCCATATTGCACTTGTATCACCATCTCTTCGCCGAACTAGTGCACCTATACAATTTATCATTGTATTGGGTGTGTTGGGGACACAAGAGACTCTTTGTTATTTGGTTGTAGGGTTGTTTGAGAGAGACCATCTTCATCCTACGCCTCCCACAGATTGATAAATCTTAGGCCATCCACTTGAGGGAAATTTGCTACTGTCCTACAAACCTCTGCACTTGGAGGCCCAACAACGTCTACAAGAAGAAAGTTGTGTAGTATACATCAAGGACGAGGCTTGATGTGTCTTTCGTTTGTGTCATGAACTTGGTTTGCATTTTTGAACTTGGTTAGATGAATTTGTGGGCATGATTTTGAACTTGTGGGCATGAACTTTTATTCATCAACTTGTTTGTGTGAAATTTAAATGACAAGTTCATTGCATTTTGAATGTTTGAAATCTATTTTGTGTCCAAAATGCAATATATGGCATGCGCCGACGAGTCGCGCGCGCTGCATTTTAGCACGGCTGCTGGAGCCAGCGCTGCCCGCCGAGCCAAACCAGGCGATGGGCGCGCGACAAACTAGTTTTTTGATCGCGGTGCGTTCGGCGGCTGTTGAAGATGCTCTTAACTCCCTTAATTTCTGACTGTTTCCAAAACCGAAGATACATATATGCCTGCTGTGTTTTTCTCTTCCACCCTGATCGCTCCATCTCCTTCTCCACTCACAAGTTCACGCACACACCTACAGAGAAGACTAAACATACAGCCACCTGCACCCATGAAGGAAGCCTTCTCTAATTCCCTTTTACTCTCAATCGTTTGCAAATCTGCCAGTACATATACATGCGCCCCGACCTCTTCCTACTCCTGCAGCACCCCTGCCCTCTCCCTTCCTCTTCCTCTTGAGAAACTCTCTCCAAAGAATGGTGCTCCATGGACACCTATGCTTGATCCTCATGACTTGGACCATCTCAGCACAAACCCTCGCGCCACAAGATCACCATCCATGCCGTGAATCCATTCAGAGAAGAAAGAACACGATTCGTCAACCACACACAAAGAATTCTGCATGTCCGCGTACACTGTTCATCAACTTCGTCGTACTGTTCTGTCAAACTCGGTGAGCCTCCATCAAATTCCTCTTGCACACCTTCTCAACATCACTCGTGTTATCTCCTAGACATCATAGTTCCTCATATTTTTGTCGTTGGGCGCGTCGATGCTATCTGTCGCCCGAACCAAATATTATAAACATATTTCCATCATTTTTTGTTCATCATGTGATTCTTGATCCCAATAGATGAAACATTTTAAGTGGTTATAGGAACCCATTTGTGGTTTAGATTTTACGTATATCATATTAGACACTTGTATAGTTTAAATGCGAATTTCACTACGTGCATGTTTTTTACACTATTTATTTTTATATGATTTACTAGAATTACTTTACTCTTGTTTAAATTGCGTAAATAGTTGTAGGTATTGTTTCGGCTCGATGATTTGTTGTACAATGTATAGTTCTCTTTTATGCATGCGTACTACTTTTGTGAATTAGTGCCAACTTTAGTATTTCGTACCATTAATCTAGATTTCCTATGAGTTGCTAAATATTGTTGAACGTATTGTTTCATGTGGTATTTTTCTTTCGCGTGGTACGTAGTTGTATGATATGCATATGTACATGTTTTTGCGATTTATTACCATGTATAGGTTAACATAGGATTATCTTAGGCTTTGCATGATTATAGAATATTTCATGTTTGATTTATTTCCATTTTTGTTTAGCATGGAAATATTGTACTTATGGTTTACCTATTCGTTATCATTCATGCCCCATGTTTGTTTTGGTTTGAACTTGTGCCATGTCTATCATAGAAGCTTATTTATTGTTTTTAATATATGTTATTGCATATTTCACTTTGTGCTAGATGTCAAATGAGATGTCTTGATATTGGAAATGAGTACATTGTAGTTTATTGCAGACGATGTTATTGCTTAGTTGTTCCTCTGGTTTGTAGATGATTGTTATGCAAGATTACATGGTTGGTTTCTTTTGGTCATGTTTACATTTCTATCACTACATATAGTTTATTTTGTGGAATAGAATTTAGCTCATTACATCTTGGTAATTATCATTTGTGTTTATTTATATTGGTTTATTATCGTGCCAAATTTAGCAATTGCTTTAAGTAGAATGCATGTTTTGATAGTGCCTTGCCGCGTTTTTATATGATCGCTAGTTTCTGCCATTTGATGACACATATTGTTAGCATTTACTTGGTAGGTATGCATGATAGTAGTTTGCTGATATCGTACATTCTTTTATCTAATAACTTTTTGCTTGACCAATAATATACCATGTTGTTGTGATTGTATAACTAGAGCGCATAGTGTGCCAGTGTGTAAGTCATATTATAGAGCATTTCCTACACTACTAGGGAAAAGCCTAGCAGTAGCGCGGGTTTTAGCTGTATGAGTAGCGTGGGCAGCCGGGCTACTGATACGGTGCTACAGCTAACCTGTATCAGTAGTGCGGCTCAGCCCACGCTACTGCTATACATGTGTAGCAGTAGCGTGCTTTGTAGAAACATGATGCTGACAATAGCTGCAGCGCTTTTAGTGAAGCAACGCTGCTGCTAATCTAACTAGTAGTAGCGAGCATTCTATCCAGCACTACTAGTATAGTGTTTTTCATTTTTAGCATATTTATACGCCGTTATACAAATTTTGATATAGTACCAATTAAGAGGTTGTGAGGAAGAAACATGGATTATATTCATTTGGATGAATCAAAAGTTGAATTAGGACGACGATCCTACTAATTCAACTTTTGGTCACTTTTGATCCATCCACATGAATCTAATCCACGTTCCTTCCACCAACACTAGCTAATAACAAATCATCATGATAATCATGATCAACATCATCATCATATTAATATAAAAACTCTTGCATCATAGTCATTGCCACCAACACTATTTAATCATCATAGTCATAGTGTAGTTATCTAATCACCATCAACACTAGCTAATAATAATCATCATAGTCATTACCACCAACACTAGCTAATAATAATCATCATAGTCATTACCACCAACACTAGCTATTTAATCATCATAGTCATAGTGTAGCTAATCACTCATGCTGCTCTCTCTCAAGTAAAATATCATAAAACATGTGTAGCACTCCCGCTTCATTATGCTAGAGCATGCAGATGAACCTGTCTCCTAATTGTGGGTCGCGCTTCTGATTGCTGCCCCCTAGTACTTCTCTACTGCGATCCTTCAAAATTTTGCTCCAGTCTTTGACTATTAAGACTTGCTCGCTTCGAGAAATCTTAAATGCACTGAAGTGCAATGTAGGATGACTTGGCCATAAGCTAACCATTGTCATGCGACCTTTATGCTCGACCATTGAGGCACAACTATCATCGGGAATCCCTATTGAAGAACATCGTAGTAACATACTTAGCAATGAAGTTTAGCTTAAAAAGTAATGTTTGCAAAAGATGCACTCAGGACAAATAGTAAGAATCTTACCATCTTTCCTACATAGATGTGACTGATACGTCTCCAACGTATCTATAATTTTTGATTGTTCCATGCTATTATATATTCTGTTTTGGATGTTTAATGGGCTTTATTATACACTTTTATATTATTTTTGGGACTAACCTATTAACCCAAGGCCCAGTGCAAATTGCTGTTTTTTGCCTATTTCAGTGTTTCGCACAAAAGGAATATCAGAAGGAGTCCAAACGGAATGAAAGCTTCAGGAGAGTTATTTTTGGAACGATATCTTCACAAGAGACTTGGAGTACAAGTCAGAGAAGAAGCGAGGTGCCCACGAGGGGGCAGGGCGCGCCCGGGGGGGTAGGTGTGCCTCCCACCTTCATGGGCCCCACGTTGCTCCACCGACGTACTTTTTCCTCCTATATATACCCATATACCCTGAAAACATCGAGGAGCATGAAGAAACCCTAATTCCACCGCCGTAACCTTCTGTTCCCGTGAGATCCCATCTTGGGGCCTGTTCTGGAGCTCCGCCGGAGGGGGCATCGATCACGGAGGGCTTCTACATCAACACCATAGCCCCTCCGATGAGTTGTGAGTAGTTTACCACATACCTTCACGTCCATAGTTATTAGCTAGATGGCTTCTTCTCTTTCTTTGGATCCCAATACAAAGTTCTCCTCGATCTTCGAGGAGATCCATTTGATGTAATCTTTTTACGGTGTGTTTGTCGAGATCCGATGAATTGTGGGTTTATGATCAAGATTATCTATGAACAATATTGGATTCTTTTCTGAAATCTTTTATGTATGATTATAATATCCTTGCAAGTCTCTTTGAATTATTGGTTTGGTTTGGCCTACTAGATCTATAGTTCTTGCAATGGGAGAAGTGCTTGCCTTTGGGTTCAATCTTGCGGTGTCCTTTCCCAGTGACAGTAGGGGCAGCAAGGCACGTATAGTATTGTTGCCATCGAGGATAAAAAGATGGGGTTTATATCATATTGCTTGAGTTTATCTCTCTACATCATGTCATCTTGCTTAAGGCGTTACTCTGTTCTTATGATCTTAATACTCTACATGCATGCTGGATAGCGGTCGATGTGTGGAGTAATAGTAGTAGATGCAGAATCGTTTCGGTCTACTTGTTACGTACGTGATGCCTATATACAATGATCCTGCCTAGATGTTCTCATAACTATGCGCTTTTCTATCAATTACTCGACAGTAATTTGTTCACCCACTGTAGAATTCTGCTATCATGAGAGAAGCCACTAGTGAAACCTATGGCCCTCGGGTCTATTCTCATCATATTAATCTTCCATCTACTTTACTTTGCTTTATTTACTTTCTGTTCTTATACCAAAAATACCAAAAATATTATCATATCCTATCTATCAGATCTCACTCTAATAAGTTACCATGAAGGGATTGACAACCCCTTATCGCGTTGGCTACGAGGTTCTTATTTGTTTGTGCAGGTGCGAGGGACTCGCGTGTGGTCTCCTACTGGATTGATACCTTGGTTCTCAAAAACTGAGGGAAATACTTACGCTACTGTGCCGCATCACCCTTTCCTCTTAGAGGGAATACAACGCAAGCTCGAGAAGTAGCAGTGACCATAGTTCAATACGCATGCTAGTGGTCGCACGTTTTGAGTACTAATATTTTTTAGTCCAGGAAAATAATTTGTCTTGACAGTATCAAGATCCTCAAGCCATGAAACATAATGACTTATCTCCTCGCAGTTTAGTTCAACTCCGGGACAGTAGTAGGTCATGTCTACCAAGCGCCGGACATGTTTGCTTGAATGGAAATAAGCTGTCAATAGAAATTAGTTCTCAATTATTTTTGAATAAACAATATCGAAGACATAAATATTGGTTGAGAAACTCACATAATGGTAGAACTGGAGGCGTCTGCACATGGACCCATATGTCGATATTACCTTCAATATCATCATCTTCCGGATAAATATCGAAGGTGATAAGCATATCAGGCTCAAATGCATAAGCCTTGAATAGTGCTCTCCAATTTTTGCATTCAAAATATGTGTACGTGTCTGCATTGTCTAATTTTGAGTCAAAAGTATAACCATGCTTAGTCCTAGAGTGAACTCTCTTTATCTCCATAGTTTTCATAGGACTGAAACCAATCTTATCCGAGACAAAAATTCTTGCATGGCATGGGATGCGCTAGTAGAATAGTAAAAAATTAAAATTATTACTTGAAGCAAATGAAGCAGAAGTGATGCTTAATTACAAGAAAAGAATTTTTGTCGTGACTTACTATATTCACTTCGAAGGTCTCATCCAGCTTGATGTTGAAGCGCCTACCATCAACTAGGAAATTTCTGTCACACAGACCGCGCTTGTCTTCGTAGTATTCGCACATACCGAAATCCTTTTCGTCGTCAGACATTTCCTATGTTCATAGTTGAAACATTAATTGAAAATCTTATAATAAATCCGAACATTTCATTTGGTTAAGTAGCATAACTAAATACCCTAGTTCTACTCAAGAAATGTCGTTTAATTATCTTTCTATAAAATCCAGGACACTCGATATTTTCTACATATTCTAGCACAAGTCATGCCAAAATTCACGAAAAAATCCGGCATGACCTTTGCTAAAAAGGACATATTGAGCGCTTGAAATTTGCCGGAACGGAAATGAATCAACACTCCGGAAAAATATAGGCCACTCAAAGGTGTGACCTGCAAACATGACCGACCACTTGGGCAAGCACATATCCTATTTGAGCAACACAAGATATACATGTTTTTATCTACATCATATGAGCATTCAAACTTGATGGTCATTGCATTTAAATGGTTGAAAATATGAACAAAAACATTTCAAAATATCTTATAGGACTCATATTGACATGGAGATTTGGCTGGTCTCACCTCGAGGTCGGAGGGGGTCGGTGACGAGGACGACGGCGGGGATGATGGAGGGGCTCCTTGGTTGCTGCAAAAACAAAACCCTATAAGCTATCAAATAATCAAATGCATACGCCTTGCATAGTGGGGTCCAATTTGAGCATTTAAAATAGGAGTACTTCTCCAATTTGAGCATTCAATAAGAAAAATCAAATCGTAAAATATATAAGTATTCAAATTAGCATGCATTCAATAAGCAGAACTAAATCATCTCTTGCGTCCGTTCATCGTCGAATATTATCACTAATACATCCCGAATAGTATCATACATATAACATAACTAATACAACTAAAACCCTAGCGAACGACGGGTATCGGCGTGGGCGGTGGACATCCAAAGAGAAGGAACCATCACAGGATCATAGCTCCAGTGAAATCCCTGAAGAACCTGCCAGGTGTTGGAGAACCTGCCCTCCAACGCAACCATGTAGCGACGGGCGTGCTCGTCCTCCTCGCTGACACGGTGACGTACCACCTCCGCGGGGTCCTCAAGCCTCCGCACCATCACTGGACCACGCGACCGTCAACAAAGAAGGTTCGGTTAATGACGGGCTGGCTCCTCACCAAGCTCCGCCCCCAGTAGGTAGCACCTCCCAGTACCAGCTCGGCGGAGCCCAATCCCAGACATGGCCCCTCGGATCAAGTGGGTGTCCTCCGCCGAGTCGACGATGAGGATGCGGGATAGGCATTGTCGACGTTGATGCGGGAATAATTGCTTTAACTAACAAAAATAACAATAAATGTGACATGTTCAAAATATGACATGTCCACTTCAAAATGAATCAACCTAGAATACTATTAAATACACCTAAAAATAAACTAGTTTTTATTAATTTTCTTACTAAAAATAAACTACTTCTATAGTAAAAATTAATTAGATCATCAAATCTCATATACCTAAATTTTCTTACTAGAAATAAACTAGTTCTATTAATTCAACTAAACACTTACTATAAATATAAATAAACTAGTTCTATTAATTCAACTAAACACTTACTATAAATAAAAATAAACTAGTTCTTACTAAAAATAAACTAGTTCTATTAATTTTCTCACTAATTCTATTAAACACTTATAAAAAAAGTAAAAATACTATATTGATTTTTTTCTCTAAACTAAACACTATTGCCCTAATTAACATCTAGTTAAACCCTACAGCCCTAAGCCTACTGCCCTAGTTCTTAAGCATCTATGAGTACTAACTAATTAGATGAACCCTACCTAGGTACTTAAGCATCTACAACTACTTAAGCACCCATTGATGAACCCTATGAATTTGTCCGAAAAACAAATTAAGCATTTACAACTACTACCCTAATTAACATCTAGTTTATAATTAAGCATCTACAACTACTATCTGATACGTCTCCAACGTATCTATAATTTTTTATTGTTCCATGCTATTATTTATGAAGTCTTGGATGTTTAATGGGCTTTATCTTACACTTTTATATCATTTTTGGGACTAACCTACTAACCCAAAGGCCCAGTCCAGATTGTTGTTTTTTGCCTGTTTCAGGGTTTTGCAGAAAAAGAATATCAAACGGAGTCCAAACGGAATGAAACATTCGCAAGAGATATTTTTTGAGAAAATCACGCACGAACAACTTGAGAACCACGTCAAAAGAGCCACGAGGGGCCCACGAGGGTGGGGGGCGCGCCCCCCTTCCCAGGGCGCGCCCCTTGCCTCGTGGGGCCCCCGTGACTCCCCCGGTGTACTCCTTCCTCCTATATAAGTCTACGTACCCCGAAACCATCAGCAACAGAGAGAAAACCCTAATTCCACCGCCGTAACCTTCTGTTCCCGTGAGATCCCATCTTGGAGCCTGTTCCGGAGCTCCACCGGAGGGGGATCCATCACGGAGTTCTTAATCATCATCATCATCACTCTCACCATGAGTTGTGAGTAGTTTACCACAGACCTTCGGGTCCATAGCTAGTATCTAGATGGCTTCTTCTCTCTCTCTGGATCTCAATTCAAAGTTCTCCTCGGTCTTCGAGGAGATCTATTCGATGTAATCTCTTTTTGCAGTGTGTTTGTCGAGATCCGATGAATTGTGAGTTTATTATCAAGATTATCCATGAGAAATATTTGGTTCTTCTCTGAACTTTTTATGTGTGATCATAATATCCTTGCAAGTCTCTTCGAATTATTGGTTTGGTTTGGCCTACTAGATCTATAGTTCTTGCAATGGGAGAAGTGCTTGGCTTTGGCTTCAATCTTGCGGTGTCCTTTCCCAGTGACAGTAGGGGAAGCAAGGCATGTATTGTATTGTTGCCATCGAGGATAAAAAGATGGGGTTTATATCATATTGCTTGAGTTTATCCCTCAACATCACGTCATCTTGCTTAAGGCGTTACTTTGTTCTTATGAACTCAATACACTAGATGCATGCTGCATAGCGGTCGATGTGTGGAGTAATAGTAGTAGATGCAGAATCGTTTCGGTCTACTTGTCTCGGACGTGATGCCTATATACAATGATCATGCCTAGATAGTCTCATAATTATTCGCTTTTCTATCAATTGCTCGACAGTAATTTGTTTACCCGCCGTAGAATATCGCTATCATGAGAGAACCCACTAGAGAACACTATGGCCCCCAGGTCTATTCTCAACATATCAATCTACATCTACTTTACTTTTATCACTTTTATTTTCTGTTCTTATAAACAAAAATACCAAAAATATGAACTATCATCTCTATCATATCTCACTTTCGTAAGTGACCGTAAAGGGATTGATAACCCCTTATCGCGTTGGCTGCGAAGTTCTTAATTTTTTGTGCAGGTGCGAGGGACTCGCGCGTGGTCTCCTACTGGATTGATACCTTGGTTTTCAAAAACTGAGGGAAATACTTACGCTATTGTTTTGCATCTCCCTTTCCTCTTCGAGGGAATACAACACAAGCTTGAGAAGTAGCAAGAAGAATTTCTGGCGCCGTTGCCGGGGAGGTTTACGCAAAAGTCATATACCAAGTACCTATCACAAATCCTTATCCTTTGCATTGCATTTTTTGCCTCTCGTTTTCCTCTCCCCCACTTCACCCTTGTCGTTTTATTTGCCCTTCTTCTGCTGTGTGTTTATCGTTCGCTTGCCTCTTGTTGGTTTGTGTTGCTATGTGCCCTCTATTAGCTTGCATCTTCGCTTGCTAAATTATGGATCCTCATCCACTTGCTAATCTCTTTAAGAGATCCCATTATGTTGAACTTATTGGTAGTGAGCTGCATGCACTAGATTATCTTTATGAGGTTTTGCTTGAAATTTATGAATCTGAAAATTTTGAGGAATTGTTAAAAGAAAAAGTGATTCATGATAGCTTGTTAAATAAAAAGCATGATTGCAATGATGTCATTGTAAATTCTATAAATGTCAATTGTGTTAATGATATGCAAAACCCTAAGCTTGGGGATGCTAGTATTGCTATGTCTTCTACTTGTTGCAATGATCATGATTGGGGTGATTCTTCTTACGATCTTGATATTTTACTTAAACCCCATGATGAATATGAGATTGATAATAATGTTTGCTATAATATTGAAAGTGGGTTTGGAAGAGTGTCAACTTTAGATCCCACATATTTGGAGAATATTCAATCTTATGAAATTTTTGATAAAAGTGGGTTTGGAAAGGTCATGACTTTAGTTAATGTTGATCCCACTATTTTGGAAGAGTGTCAACTTCGTATGCATGTGGATCATGTTGATAATATGTTATGTGATAGATATATTGTTGAATTTGCTTATGATCCTACATGAAATTATTATGAGAGAGGAAAATATGGTTGTAGAAATCTTCATGTTACTAAATTACCTCTCGTTATCTTGAGATTGCTATTGTTTCTTTCTCCTTCCTTGCTTATGCTAGATCTTGCTTGTCTTGGTAATTTGTTTTCCTATAAGATGCCTATGCATAGGAAGTATGTTAGACTTAGATGTGGTTGTCACATGTCTTATGATGCTCTCTCTGTGCTTCAATCCTTGTCTTTCATGTGAGCATCATTGAATTCTCAAGCCTATCTTAATGGCTATAAAGAAATAACTTGTTGGGAGGCAACCCAATTTTATATTTTTTGTTTTTGATGCTGTTAGGGAATAAATATTGCATCTAGCTTCTGTTTAGATGTGGTTTTGTGTTTTGTTTAGTGTTTGTGCCAAGTAGAATCTTTGGGAAGACTTGTGTGAAGTTTATGTGATCTTGCTGTTAAAAACAGAATCGTTAGCACTCGCTAGAATGGTCATCAGATTTTACTGGAGCGTGATATTTAGTTGATTGTTTTGGCAAATGGTTAATAGACAAATTTCTCACCTTTACCAATTTAGTTTGAATTTTTTGGAGTTACAGAAGTATGCGAAACATGCAAATTACTACAAACTGTTCTGTTTTTGACAGATTCTGTTTTTCGTGTGTTGTTTGCTTATTTCAATGCATCTATGAGTAATATTTGGAGGTATGAACCATAGAGAAGTTGGAATACAGTAGGCTTAACACCAATATAAACAAAAATGAATTCATTGCAGTACCCTTGAGTAGTGATTTGCTTTCTTATACTAACGGAGCTCACGAGTATTTTTGTCTAAGTTTTGTGTTGTGAAGTTTTCAAGTTTTGAGTATTGCTTTGATGTACTATGGAACAAAGAGTAGCAAAGGCCTAAGCTAGGGGAGGCCCATGGAATCCCAAGTAAAATTCAAGGATAATAAAAAGCCTAAGCTTGGGGATGCCCCGGGAAGGCATCCCCTCTTTCGTATTCATCCATCGGTAACTATACTTGGAGCTATATTTTTATTCACCACATGATATGTGTTTTGCTTGGAGCGTCTTGTATAATTTGAGTCTTTGCGTTAGTTTGTCACAATCATCCTTTGTGGACACACCTATTTGAGAGAGTTAAATATGGCCTAGTAATTGTTAGAACACTCTATGTGCTTCACTTATATCTTTTGAGTTGAATAGTTTTTGCTCTAGTGCTTCACTTATATCTTTTAGAGCACAGTGGTGGTTATATTTTGTAGAAATCATTGAACTCTCATGCTTCACTTATATCTATTTGAGAGTCTATTAAAACAACATGGTAATGTGTTTAGGCTAAAAAAACTAGTCTTCACATGATAGACATCCAATGTCAATGTAGTAAAAAAATTCACACTAAGTGCATTGAATAGAATGAGATGTTGGATGCTTGATAATTGTTTTGAGATATGAGGATA
The DNA here is from genome assembly GCA_902687465.1 of Secale cereale. Classification (NCBI taxonomy): domain Eukaryota; kingdom Viridiplantae; phylum Streptophyta; class Magnoliopsida; order Poales; family Poaceae; genus Secale; species Secale cereale. Next base: position 519,750,757 of record LR738712.1, read on the forward strand.
GTGATATTAGAGTCATGCTAGTGGAGTTACTATGAAATTGAGAAATACTTGTGTTAAGGTTAGTGATTCCCGTAGCATGCACGCATGGTGAACCGCTATGTGACGAAGTTGGAGCATGAGGTATTTGTAAAGTGTCGACCTTTGTGTGGAGGTCGGGGGTGCGCGATGGTTAACTCCTACCAACCTCCCCCTAGGAGCATGGATTGATTGCTTTGTTTTGATGACTCGTAGATTTTTGCAATAAGTATATGAGTTCTTATGACTAATGTTGAGTCCATGGATTATACACACTCTCACCCTTCCACCATTGCTAGCCTCTCTTGTACCGCACAACTTTCACCGGTACCGTAAACCCACTATATATCCTTCCTCAAAACAGCCACCATATTATTCCTCAAAACAGCCACCATACCTACCTATCATGGCATTTCCATAGCCATTTCGAGATATATTGCCATGCAACTTTCCACCGTTCCATTCATATGACATGCATCATATTGTCATATTGCCATGCATGATCATGTAGTTGACATCGTATTTGTGGCAAGGCCACCATGCATAACTTTTCATACATGTCACTCTTGTTTCATTGCACATACCGGTACACCACCGGAGGCATTCATATAGAGTCATACTTTGTTGTAGTATCGAGTTGTAATATCGAGTTGTAATGAAAGTGTGATGATCATCATTATTAGAGCATTGTTCCATGGGAGGAAAGGCTAAATCAATAAAGCCCCTCCGCAAAAAAAAGAAACAGAAAGGCCAAAGAAAAAACAAAGGCCCGAAAAAAGGAAAAAAAGAAAAGAAAAAGGGACAATTGCTACTATCTTTTTTTTCCACACTTGTGCTTCAAAGTAGCACCATGTTCTTCATTGTAGAGAGTCTCATGCTTAGTCACTTTATATGCTAGTGGGAATTTTCGTTATAGAACTTGGCTTGTATATTCCAACGATGGGCTTCCTCAAACGCCCTAGGTCTTCGTGAGCAAGCAAGTTGGATGCACACCCACTAGTTTCTTTTGTTGAGCTTTCATACATATTTAGCTCTAGTGCATCCATTGCATGGCAATCCCTAATCACTCACATTGATATCTATTGATGGGCATCTCCAAAGCCCGTTGATACGCCTAGTCGATGTGAGACTATCTTCCTCCTTTTTGTCTTCTCCACAACCACCTCTATTCCACCCATAGTGCTATGTCCATGGCTCACGCTCATGTATTGCGTGAAAGTTGAAAGGTTTGAAAGAATAGAGTATGAAAACAAGTGCTTGGCTGAAATCGGGGTTGTGCATGATATGAATATTTTGTGTGATGAAGAGGGAGCATAGCCAGACTATATGATTTTGTAGGGATAACTTTCTTTAGCCATAGTATTTTGAGAAGACATGATTGTTTTGTTAGTATGCTTGAAGTACTATTATTTCTTGTGTCAATATAGACTTTAATATTGAATCTTTCAGATCTGAACATTCATGCCACAATTAAGAGAATTACATTGAAAAACTATGTTGATTAGCATCCCACATCAAAATTCTTTCTTTATCATTTACCTACTCGAGGACGAGAAGGAATTAAGCTTGGGGATGCTTGATACGTCTCCAACGTATCTATAATTTTTGATTATTCCATGCTATTATTTATGAAGTCTTGGATGTTTAATGGGATTTATCTTACACTTTTATATCATTTTTGGGACTAACCTACTAACCCAAAGGCCCAGTCCAGATTGCTGTTTTTTGCCCGTTTCAGGGTTTTACAGAAAAAGAATATCAAACGGAGTCCAAACGGAATGAAACCTTCGCAAGAGATATTTTTTGAGAAAACCACGCACGGGCAACTTGAGAACCACGTCAGAAGAGCCACGAGGGGCCCACGAGGGTGGGGGGCACGTCCCCCTTCCCAGCGCGCGCCCCCCTGCCTCGTGGGGCCCCCGTGACTCCCCCGTGACTCCCCCGGTGTCCTCCTTCCTCCTATATAAGTCTACGTACCCCGAAACCATCAGCAATAGAGAGAAAACCCTAATTCCACCGCCGTAACCTTCTGTTCCCGTGAGATCTCATCTTGGAGCCTGTTCCGGAGCTCCACCGGAGGGGGATCCATCACGGAGTTCTTCATCATCGTCATCATCGCCCTCACCATGAGTTGTGAGTAGTTTACCACAGACCTTCGGGTCCATAGCTAGTATCTAGATGGCTTCTTCTCTCTCTCTGGATCTCAATATAAAGTTCTCCTCGGTCTTCGAGGAGATCTATTCGATGTAATCTCTTTTTGCGGTGTGTTTGTCGAGATCCGATGAATTGTGAGTTTATGATCAATATTATCTATGAGAAATATTTGGTTATTCTCTGAACTTTTTATGTGTGCTCATAATATCCTTGAAAGTCTCTTTGAATTATTGGTTTGGTTTGGCCTACTAGATCTATAGTTCTTGCAATGGGAGAAGTGCTTGGCTTTGCCTTCAATCTTGCGGTGTCCTTTCCCAGTGACAATAGGGGCAGCAAGGCACGTATTGTATTGTTGCCATCGAGGATAAAAAGATGGGGTTTATATCATACTGCTTGAGTTTATCCCTCTACATCATGTCATCTTGCTTAAGGCGTTACTCTGTTCTTATGAACTTAATACACTAGATGCATGTTGGATAGTGGTCGATGCGTGGAGTAATAGTAGTAGATGCAAAATCGTTTCGGTCTACTTGTCTCGGACGTGATGCCTATATACAATGATCAAGCCTAGATAGTCTCATAATTATTCGCTTTTCTATCAATTGCTCAACAGTAATTTGTTTACCCGCCGTAGAATATCGCTATCATGAGAGAAGCCACTAGAGAACACTATGGCCCCCGGGTCTATTCTCAACATATCAATCTACATCTACTTTACTTTTATCGCTTTTATTTTCTGTTCTTATACACAAAAATACCAAAAATATAAACTATCATCTCTATCATATCTCACTTTCGTAAGTGTGTGTAAAGGGATTGACAACCCCTTATCGCGTTGGCTGCGAAGTTCTTATTTGTTTGTGCAGGTGTGAGGGACTCGCGCGTGGTCTCCTACTGGATTGATACCTTGGTTCTCAAAAACTGAGGGAAATACTTACGCTACTGTGCTGCAACTCCCTTTCCTCTTCGAGGGAATACAACGCAAGCTCGAGAAGTAGCACTATCCTAATTAGCATCTAATTTGATGAACCCTAACTAATTAGACGAACTTTAAAATTTGATGAACCCTAGGAACCCTAGCTAGGTGGAGGTAGGGGAGGAGAGGTGTAGGCATGCTCATCTCGGGCGTCGGCGGAGTTAGGGAGCGGCCGAGGGAGGAGCACGCGGCGTCGATGTTGGGGTCGGGGCTCGGGGCGCGGCGGAGGGCGGCGATGTAGGGCGGCGTCGAGGTCGGGGTCGGGGCGGCGTCTAGGGCGTGCGGAGGGCGACGGGAGAGCGCGCGGCGGCCGACGACGATGTAGGGCGACAGCGGCGGCGACAACAGACGAGTTGGATTTGGGGGAAGTGGCCATGGGGAAGAAGAACCACGCGGCTAAGTCAAAAATAGCAGTAGCGCTGGCCAGGAAAAGCGCTACTGCTAAATTAGCTATAGCTAACTTAGTTATAGCGCTGGCTGACAAAACGCGCTACTGCTAAGTTAGCTATAGCGCATGTCCTTAAAGCACGCTGCTGCTACGCCTTTCTCCTTTATTTTTATTTTTCATTTATTTTCCTTCACATTTTCTTTTTTCCTTCCCTTTTCTATTTTTTTATTTTTATTTACTTTTCTATATGTTTTTCATTTTATTTTCCTTTTATTAACAGTAGCGCTTTCTGCGTAAAACACGCTGCTACAACAATTTTAGCAGCAGCGCAGTTTGCGTAAGATTCCTATTACTATTGGTAGCCTGGTGAGAACAGTGTGGGAATTGTAGTTGTAGCGCTTCTTCCCTGAGACGCGCTACTACTATAAACTTAGTTGCAACGCGTTTGTTTGCCGTGCGCTAGTGGTAAATAGTAGTAACGCTTCTTTTTGACCCATGCTACTAGTAAGTTTCTGTGTATAAGGTTTTCCCTAGTAGTGCTAGTTGTATTCTGTCCCTACAAGTGTAGGTTGTACGATAGAAATACATGTGATGACATTGTCTCTATCATTCATACCAAGTCTAGTGCATTGCTTGATATTGTTGATGCTATGATCTAGTTATTACATGCTTACATACTAGTATGCATATTCAATGTGCTTATATGTTATACCTAGCTAGTATGTAGGCTTGTGTCCTATTGCCATGCTTGATAGTCATGTTAGCTGATATCAACTAAATTATGCCATAGTTATGAGTAGTATCGTATTGGTAGCATAGTCTCGTATCTCTTGTGATGATCATACATGTCTACTTGTCATATCTACTTTATCTAGTTGTTGCATTTGTGGTATGCTTAAGCTTAGATATCAAGTCATGCTAGTAACCCTTCATGCCTTATTATACTCCATGTTTTTTTAGTTATTCTAGTGTTGTTTATATATGCTTAACTTGTCGCATGTTAGTATTGTGAGTGTTCTATACTTATTGCAATAGTTCATCACATGCATATGATAGTTTACCTTTCATGTTAGTTGAGTTGTATCTTCCTCATATGCTTAGTGTGCATAGTGTAATATGTTATTTAATCATGAAGTGGTAATCTTATTGCTAGTGGTTACTTGAGTATTAATTGTTGTTTAGTAGTAAGACTATATCCTACTTTAGTATCTTCTTATGATAACTCGTAGGTGTGATGCTTGTGTTATTAGATAAGACCTCTTTGTGATTTTCTACTCGTATGCCTTGTATAAGATGTGTCTCATTATTTAGTTGCTTAATTAGCTTTCACCATAGTGTTGGTTGGCTATTGTTATATCATGTTTTTTGATAGGTGTTATGGTTGATGTTTGGTTCTGCATGATGTCAACCATTATAAATATTTAGTAAACCAAAATATTTATTGTGGTTAATTGCTACTCTTAAACTTGCCATGTTCTTTCTTGTGGTAATTTGTGGTTACATTATCATGTATTACCATGTCATGTATAGGACAACTCTTATTTATTTGATGTGATGTTTAACTTGTTTATATTAGTTGACATATGTTTGGTTTGTAACATTGGATATGTATCATTTAGTTTTTCTTTAGGACCAAACCTAGATCCAACTCAATTGAAGTTATTGTTGAAAGATAAATTATTGCTTAACTAGTATGGTTTGAAATGTTTCTTTGTTTTCTCTTATAGTACACCTGCTTTTCAATTGTTATATAGAGATGTCTATGTTTGGCTATTGTTGACCATTATAAATATTTAGATTCTATCTAAATATCTATTTGTGCTTAACTTTTACCTTTATCATGCCATGTTGTGATTGTGTAGTTAAAATGCATACGTTGGTTTCATTCCATGTGTGTTGTTGCCATTATGTTGGTTATATAGTAGTTTCCTTTATGGTTAGTCGTGATGTGTAGTGGGCACTGCCTGTGGTCAATATCATAGTTCGTACTAGAACGTTAGTCTTGATCGCCAAGCCTTCCATAGACGTGTCAACCTAAACCTTGTCACTTCGTTGAATCCTCTCTACTTACCTTCCTATCGTGTTATCTCATTTGAAATCTTCATCTCGATCAATATCTTGTTATCCATCTACTCTTAATTTGTTTAGAATGTTATTTGAATTTACCTTTGTTGTGGTATTTATTTGTTTTTCATTTGCTATCGTTACAACGAGTAGGGAGTGACGGTGTTGGATAAGGACAGAACCAGGATACCAAAGAAGGACTCAACAACGAAGGCATGCCTCCTTCATTGATCATACTTATCCTATGTTTACAAAATTGCATTGAGTTTTATGGTTACTATATGCATGCTTTTAATCTCTTAGCTAGCGTGTCGATTGACACATTACCTTGATCCGATTGTCGCCTATTCACTTGACACCTGAGTAGAATTATAGTATTCTGGCAGAGTAGAAATGCTTAGCCATGCTTATTACCCTATAGGTGCTTTGTTGAATGACCTTTGAGTCATCGACACTTGAAACTTACTGGTGAGCTAGGCCGGTTGGCCCTTGTTGATCTCCTCTACTCTCTTCTACTCTAGGTGAAACTTATCATCTGAATACTGGTGTGGGCGACAACTGAATCAAGGATTGAAGGATCGATTGGCCACCCTTCACGAGTTGAAGGGGGCAATCGTTCATCCGTGCTGCATGAGGCCTAATAAGTCTTGGATTTGAAGATTTTGATAACAGTACAGCCACATGCTATATGGGCACTGACTTGGTTAATTAGTTACTTATTCTTATTGTCGTCATCGCCGTACCGTAGATGGGATAGCTGCCTTGCGAGGAGTGTCCTCAGCACAAAAGGGGGCTCAAATTGAGAACTACGGTTACTTCTGTGTTGAAACCTAGTGGGCTTGGCACAGTAAGTTTGGTCTAATGAAAGACCTCGTCATAATCTCCCTGTCGGTAGTCCAAATGGTGTACTACACTAGCGACAGCTAGTGGAAACAAGTCGGGATTGTGTCATGTGGATAAAGTGTACAACCTCTGCAGAGTGTAAAACTATTCGAATAGCCATGTCCACGGTCATGGACGACACATGAATCCTTCTTGACATACGAGACATGTCTTTCTTATTCCCTCTTTCCCCTATTCTTGGAACCTATGAAGAGTGTGAGTTGATTGAGGATCCTCACTTTGATTAAAGTTATTCTGGAGATAAAACATGTTTTCATAAAAAACTGCTTTTATTCAACTGCTATATTTTCGAAACAAAATTAGCTTTTATGCAAATGAGCCATACTGCCTTCCGTTGAAGCCACATGTAGCTATTAGGTCCTTCCCCGTGGGATGCATGTTGAGTACGTAATGTACTCATGGCAATACTTTTATTGACAACAGAGTTTCATGAAGACAAAGGTGGTGCTACGACTACTATGGCGATTCGCACGTGGACTACATCGACTGCATGTGGCTGAGATGGAGTCCCTATGCATTTTACTTTCCGCAGTTTTTTGATTGTAAAATGTCATTAGGCATTTCGCTAGGTATGTCTTGTGACAAAATATACTATTTGTAATAATTTTACATATTGTGCAATGATATCATTTTGTTGTGTTGTCAACAATGATCCCGGGGTTGACAAATATACACAGGAGGGTTTGGAAGTTAATTCCAGGGCTTGCTGGGGAGGAGCCGACCATAGGGCACATGGAGGAGGTCGAACGCCTCAACAAAGAGGACGTTCAGGCCCGCGCCACCGTCGATGAGGGTCTTGGTGATGGCTATGTTGCATATGGTGGGGGTGCAGAGCATAGGGAGTGCACCCACGCCCGCTGTGGATGCAGGGTGGTCACTCGAGTCGAAGGTGAGGTCAGACTCGGGGGCCACCCAACCTGGGGGCGACTGCGCAGCCCCCGCCTGCCGCATGAATTGCTTGATGTGGCACCCTGATGTCGGTGCCTATGAACCGCCGAGGAGTGCCTCGACCGCATTTGGTGCCGGTGCCGCGAAGCGCGCGACGAATAAGCCACGCAGATCTTCCCAAGACGCCACCGAAGAATTCGGCAAGTTGAGAAACCAGGCGCGTGGCTCCCCCACGAGGGCCATGGGGAGCCAGTTCGCCATCACCTTGTCATCGCCACCAGCTGCACAGATGGCCTCTGCGTAGACCTGGAGAAACACCTCGGGGTTGGCCACGCCGCTGTACCACGGTGGCAGCGCCGGCCTGAACCTTAGCGGCCACCGCACTTGTTGTATATCAGGGGAGAGAGCCTGGGCGCCCGTGACACCTCTGAGCGCAGCCCGCGGGCCAGCGGGTGGTGCGACGCCCGCCATGGATGGAAGATGGGCGGCGAGAGTAGAGCGTGAAGACGGGGAAGGCGGATCCTCGACACGCACCCCTACCTGGCGCGCCAGATGTCGGATTCAGGGCTCCGCAAAATCCTTGTAAGTTCGAACACTGGGGTGCGTGCAAAGAGCTCAACTTCCGCTATCAGCCTACTCGTCGTCTCTATGATCTAGCTCGAGGAACAGGAAAGGAAATGACACAGGGCAGTTTACCCAGGTTCAGGCCACCTAACGGTGAGTGGCCCTACTCCTGCAATGTGGTGGATTGCCTCGAGGTGGACTGAGGAAGAACTAGTATAGTGGTTGAACAACCTCGCGAGGTGTGTTCTTGCTTGTAGTGGTGAGGGAGGTCTGAATGATCCGTCCCCTTCGATATGGTGGCTAAGCTATATTTATAGAGGCCTTGGTCCTCTTCCCCCAAAATGTAGGCGGGGAGGGATCCCACAACGGTCAAATTTGAAGGGATACAACTAATACATCTTATCCTGACTAAAGGTGGTCTTCGCCTACAAAGCTTCTGATCCTGACACCACAGTGGGCTCGATGATGACCTCCGTCCTGGCGATCCTGGTCTTGTTGCACAGAAATGGAAACCTTTGGTTGATCCCTTGGGACTCCGCGCCTACGCTTGCCTCTTTAGCACCAAAGAGGAAACATGTCATCCTGCGCCCGCCTGGCCTTGGTCGTCATGGCTTGCGTCACTCAAACCTCACGAGATGGGGGCTTGCATAGAGATCCCCGCCCCTCGGGAGCCAGCCTAGTGAGGTCGCTCCTTCTGGGGGTCTTGATGTCGTCCTCCTAGCGAGGCTTGGCCCCTCGCGAGGGTGTTGAGTGTCGATGCTGAAGATGGGCCGTACCAGGCCGGTGAAGGAGCCACGTCATGGGCCACAGGCAGACAAGTCTGGGTACCCTGGTTCCCAGAACGCCGACAACATCAACCTTGGAAACACTTCCAAAACACATCGTCACCTCGCCATTAGCCAGTCTTCGTTTATTCCGCAGCTTTTGTTTTGAGTTACCAATATTAGCAACTGAACCGGTATCTAATACTAGTAAGGTATACATCAATAACACGTGTATCAAATATATTTTTGTTGAAGTTGCCAGCCTTCTTATCTACCAAGTATTTGGGGTAGTTCCTCTACCAGTGCTTGTTCCCCTTACAATAGAAGAACTTAGTCTCGGGTTTCAGGTTCAACCTTGGGTTTCTTCACTGCAGCGGCAACTGGCTTGCCATTCATGAAGGTTCCCTTCTTGCCCTTGCCCTTACTGAAACCAGTGGCCTTGTTAACCATCAACACTTGATGCTCCTTCTTGATTTCTACCTTCGCGACCTTAAGCACCGCGAACAGCTCCGGGATCATCTCCATCCCTTGCATGTTATAGTTCATCACAAAGCTATAGTAGCTCGGTGATAATGACTCGAGAACTTTGTCGATCACTATCTTATCCGGAAGATTAACTCTCACTTGATTCAAGCGATTGTAGCATCCAGACATTCTGAGCACATGCTCACTGGCTGAGCTATTCTCCTCCATCTTGTAGGCAAAGAACTTGTCAGAGGTCTCATACCTCTCAACGTGGGCATGATCCTGAAATACCAATTTCGGCTCTTGGAACATCGCATATGTTCGATGGCATTCAAAACGTCTTTGGAGCCCTGATTCTAAGCCGTAAAGCATGCGCACTAAACTATCAAGTAGTCATTAGAACATGTCTGCCAGATGTTCACAACATCCATAGACGACACTAGAGGGGTTGGCACACCGAGCGGTGCATCAAGGACATAAGCCTTCTGTGCAGCAGTGAGGACAATCCTCAGACTACGGACCTAGTCTGCATAATTGCTTACAATATCTTTCAACTTAGTGTTTCTCTAGGAACGTATTAAAACAGGGATCTACATCGCAAGCAATTGATCTACAACATAATTTGCAAAGAAAATTTAGACTATGTTCATGATAATTAGTTCAGTTAATCAAATTACTAATGAACTCCCGCTCAAACCAACATCCCTCCGGTCGTCCGAGTGTAACATGATCCAAATTCACCAACCCAATTTCGAGCATCACGTGAGATGAGGCGGTTTCAATGGTGAACATCTTCATGTTGATCATATCTACTATATGACTCATGTTCGACCTTTCGGTCTCTTGTGTTGCGAGGCCATGTCTCTACATGCTAGGGTCGTCAAGTTTAACCCAAGTGTTCTGCATGTGCAAAACTGGCTTGCACTCGTTGTATGCGAACGTAGAGTCTATCACACCCGATCATCACGTGGTGCTTCAAAACGATGAACTTTCGCAACGATGCACACTTGGCGAGAGCGCAATTTTATCTTGAAATTTTAGTGAGGGACCACCTTATAATGCTACCGTCGTGCTAAGCAAAATAAGATGCATAAAAGGATTAACATCACATGCAATTCATAAGTGACATGATATGGCCATCATCTTGTGCTTTTGATCTCCATATCCAAAGCACCGGCATGATCTCCATTGTCACCGGCATTACACCATGATCTCCATCATCGTGTCGCCATCGGGGTTTTCATGCCAACCATGCTTCTACAACTATTGCTACCGCTTAGCTATGAAATAAAGCATTACATAGCGCTTAATGATTGACACGCAAGTCATATAATAATTAAAGATAACCCCATGGCTCCTGCCGGTTTCTGTATTCAACAACATGCAAGTCATGATAATCTATACAAAACATGATCATCTCATACATAAAATATATCTCATCATGTCTTTGGCCATATCATATCACAACATACCCTGCAAAAACAAGTTAGACGTCCTCTACTTTGTTGTTGCATGTTTTACGTGGCTGCTATGGGTGACTGGTAAGAACCATTCTTACATACGCAAAGCCACAACGGTGATATTCAAGTTGCTATTCAACCTTCTACAAGTACCGCCTTTGTCGAATCTGATTCAATTAAGGTGGGAGAGACACACACCCGCCAGCCATCTTTACGCAACAAGTTGCGTGTTAGTCAATGGAACCGGTCTCATGTACGTGGACATGTAAATTTGGTCCGGGACGCTTCATCCCACAATACCGCTGAATCAAGATAAGACTAAGGAAGGAAGCAATCTGAATATCAACGCCCACAAACTCCTTTGTGTTCTACTCATGATGTCATCTACGCATAGACCTAGCTCATGATGCCACTGTTCGGGAACGTTACATGGGAAACAGAAAAATTCATATGCTCACCAAGATCAATCTATGAGATGTAAATCTACGAGAGGACAGATTGGATGTACATACCTTTGTAGACTGCTAAGCGGAAGCGTTAAGAAACACGGTTGATGTAGTCGAACGTCTTCGTGATCCAATCACGATCCGTCCCACGAACTCCGATCAAGTGCCGAACGGGCAGCACCTCCGCGTTCAACACACTCACAGCTTGGTGACGCCTTCACCTCCTCGATCCAATGAGCAAGGATGAAGTAGTAGCTCGAATTCCCGGCAGCACGGCGACACAGTAGCGGTGATGGTGGATCAATCTCACCAGGGCTTCGCCAAGGGTCTATGCGAGGTGGTGGAGGTGTAACGGGATCGAGACGGGCAAGGGTTGAAGGGTTGTTTCCCCCAATTCCTCCCCACCTTTATAGGCGTGGAGGGTGCTGGTGGCTTGCCCTCCAAGGCCCTAGGGTCGTTGGCCAAAGGGGGAGGAAGGAAATCCCTCCTTCCCTTCCCCATCGATCGCTATCCACCCTTATAGGGATCTTGATCTTATCCTTTTGGGATATGATACTATTCCTTTTCAAGGAGGATCTTGGTGCGCCTAGACCAGGGTTGTGGGGACTTTCCCCACTACCCATGTTCATGTGCATGCAGGTGGGCCCCACTCCGAAACTTTCTAGAACCTTCCCGGTACAATACCGAAAAAACCCAAACTTTTTCCGAAATCCCGATAACAACTTTCCATATATGAATATTTACCTACAGACCATTCCGAAGCTCCTCGTGATGTCCGGGATCTCATCCGGGACTCCAAACAACCTTCAGTCACCAACACAATAACTCAACTATACTTAGATCATCACCAAACATTAAGTGTGTAGACCCTGCGGGTTCGAGAACTATGCAAACATGACTGAGACACATCTACGGTCAATAACCAATAGTGGGACCTGGATTCCCATATTAGCTCCTGCATAATCTATGAAGATCTTTATCGGTCAAACCACGATGTCAAGGATTCAACTAATCCCGTATGCAGTTCCCTTTGTCCATCGGTATGTTACTTGCCCGAGATTCGATCGTCGGTATCTCCATACCTAGTTCAATCTTGTTACCAGCAAGTCTATTTACTCATTCTGTAATACAAGATCACGTGACTAACTCCTTAGTCACATTGCTTGCAAGCATGTTGTGATGTTGTATTACCGAGTGGGCCCTGAAATACCTCTCTGTCACACGGAGTGACAAATCCCAATCTTGATCCATGCTAACTCAACAGACACCCTCAGAGGTACCTGTAGAGAATATTTATAATCACCCAGTTACGTTGCGACGTTTGATAGACACAAGGTTATTCCTCCGGTGTTAGGGAGTTGCATGATCTCATGGACTTAGGAACAGATACTTGACATGAAGAAAGCAGTAGCAACAAACTAACATGATCAATTGCTATGCTTACGGTTGGGTCTTGTTCATCACATCATTCTCCTAATGATGTGATCCCTTTATCAAAAGACAACTCATATCTATGGTTAGGAAACCTTAACCATCTTTGATCAACGAGCTAGTCTAGTAGAGGCTCACTAGGGACACGTTGTTGTCTATGTATCCACACATGTATCTGAGTTTCCGATCAATACAATTCTAGCATGGATAATAAAGGATTATCATGAATAGGGAAATATGATAATAACCAATTTATTATTGCCTATAGGGCATATTTCCAACACATACCCCACGTAGAGTTGAACGTTATTCTCCTCCTTCGCCACTGGTTGCACTATTGCATATGGGTGGATTCTTCGGTCTTGGCAACGACTTAATAGGGTCAACCAATGTTGACTCCTATCTATCGGCATCAACTCCCACTTGGCATTTTTACAGGATTTGGTCCACAGTGCATGAATACTGACAAACATACTTCAGGATCCAGCCCAAAACTAGTAGTCAAGCAGTACTTCAACTGTCGTCTGTCCGGGTCTGAGAGTGTTATGATGCCATTTTTAAACTCGCTAAGATCAACCCCCAACTCATTATATCGAACATTATCATGGTTGTAGTAAACAGTCAAATTTATTGATTCAGACATTTTTCACCTGTCAGACATTGACATCTTCTCATTAATCTCAACAGACAAAATTATTAACTACTACACTAACTATCCGCTAAAATGCCACCATAGACAACTTAACACTAGAAGAACGCAATATGACTTATCTACACTAACTAAACTGTACATCTCAGAGAAAATTTGTGACAACATGGTTATACCTTCGACGCGTGTATCCCCGGCTTCTTGCTCCTCTCTTCAACTCAGCGGCACCGGCCACCTCGTGGAGTCTTGCGTCACCGGACAACACCACCGCTGCCCTCACGACGACCGAAGGTTCAACTCTGAAAACTACCAGAGCAGTACCTCCTCCTCCCCGGCCGCACCTCCTCCTGACCACCTCCCAAGCCGCACCTCCTCCAGCCCACCATGGATCATCCTCACGTGTACGCACAAAAACCTATCACATTGAAAAAAATGACCATAGGCCGCCGGGAATTGTGATGATCTACTGTTTCTGTGGCTTCGATGTGAAAATGGATGCAAAACGGAGATCGGCGCGAGGTCAGGAGAGAACAGAGAGAGAGAGAGAGAGAGAGAGAGAGAGAGAGAGAGAGAGAGACGACAACGGGAGGAAGAAGACGACTGTGTCGGCCTTATCCCGACCTCTTCGGTCGCGGGTAGGCCGAAGACCTTTTCGGCCGTTGGTAGGCCGAAGACTGGCTCTTCGGTCGCCAGGTCGTCGACAACTCCTCTTCGGCCCAGTTCGGGCACTCTTCGGCCAATAGGAGGCTAAAGAGGCCACTTCGGGCAACCGCAGACCGAAGAGCCCCTCTTCGGCCAACGGGGTGATAGTTTTGATTTTTCTGCATTAGGACGTATAGACTCCGAATTTGCTATAAAAATCATCACAGTTTGAAAAAAAAAATCTTATATTTATAAATAGAGATGGTACAACTTTACATTAAAGTCGGTACAAAGTTGAGACACTTATTTCGAGACGGATGAGTATGAAATATCGAGCACTTGCGCTTGCTAGAGTGATCAACCGAACCTCTTCAATTCAAATTAGAGATCAAATACACCAATGTGCCGGAATAGCTACAGAAACGAACCCCTGGTGTGTGTGTGTGTGTGTGTGTGTGTGTGTGTGTGTGTGTGTGTGTGTGTGTGTACCACAAAATAGCAAGATGATAGCTTGCGCAAGTCTAACGGCCCCCCTCCGGTAACTTAACCTACTAGCACACAGCCTCATGGCCTGATGCTCAAAGCAGAAGAGTAGCACAGGCCACTACCAGCAGAATGCAGGTGCTTACAGCCGCCGCGTGAGCAGCAGAAGGCGATGAACCCGGAGGTGGCGCGGCACCAAAAGGTGCATTCTTGGGCGCGACAGGCGGGAATGGCGGCTGCTGCACGCCTGCTGCGTCCAATTTTGGCATCGGTGCCACGGTTGGCGGCTGGGCCTGAAGAGCGGCTTGATTCTTGAGTAGTTGCGCGAGGCCACCGACAGTAACGTTCCCCATGTAGGAGGGCACGTCATTTCCCAAACCTGTACAAGAATTCCCTGCCAATACAATGTAGCAAAGGTCAAATACTGTCGCTTATCCAAAAGAAAAAAAAAGAGTTTCCTATTACTGTTAGCTATATGAATGCCCGAAATGGTTCGGCAGGGGCACACCACAGCTGTTAATACTACTTCCTCCGTACTAAGGTTGAGACACTTATTTTGGAACGGAGGGAGTACAAATTAGTCTAAACAAAACAAGCAGCCAAACATGAATGAAAGATCGCAAATGTAACTTACTCTTGTATCTCCTCACTGTCTTGGGGAAGTCAGTGATTAAGCCATCGACTTTAAGCGACTGGGCATAGCTATTAATTTCCACTGTTTCATCTCCGAAGAAGTCCCAAGGTTGTGATACAAACTCGTTGCGGAACACCTGCGCATATACCGTTAGTCCTGCGGACTGCAGATCTGTCAAAAGGCTGGTTTGGTTGATGATAAAATGCACACTTTGTGCAAAGAAAGAACTCCTGTCGACAACTACAGCCTCGGCAAACTCCTTAACATCTGCTAGTGAGGAAACAGAAGCATCCCCAATGCCTGGTGGGAGAGTGTAAACAAGCTTGTATTTCGCTTTCTGCTGCTTCAATTTCACAAGCACAGCACTATCTGTTGACTGGATCATGACTTCCTTGGTAGTTTGATTATTATAGCCAGCATCATTTAAGGCAGTGCTTAGGGACTCGAGAACATCAAATCCTAATGACTTCGCCATAAATGCGGCATTCTGCAGCACAGAAGACATGTTGATCAAATACGACTCCACTGACTAAAGCTTAAGAAATTTGCAAGAAATTTGACTTCCAAGGACTAAATATTCATATATGGTAACGCTTGTGTGACAAATATGAGCTTTCAAGTAATAACCTAGCCAAGAACATGGTACTGATTACTGCACACATAATAATAGGTAGAATTACACATTATATCTGTATGTGCTACTTGCCAATAAGAGAATACATGGTCATGACATCAGTTAAATAAACATTTCTGCTTCGGTACAACCCCCTAAATACAAGGACGGCTCAGATTAATCCATACCTCTTCATATAAAAGGGCATGATGGTCATATTTCGTAAACTCTCCACCCGCTGTATACTATACGTTGTACATGGACGCGTTTCCTATTTGACGCGGTGGGCTGCCCTGCAAGATTTGAACCTCACACCTATAGGATATAGTACAGCCGCACTTACCAACTAACCAACCAACCTCATGTGTTAGATTTCTTTCTTATATCCTAAAAATACGGAAACAAACGCACAGTTTCGTGGGCTTTGTTTTGGAAAGGGCGCGCTGCTTCCTATTTAGTTTCATTTTTCTCTTTCGTTTCTCCTTTTTATTTTCTTTATTAAATGTGCGGAGTTTTTAAAATTCGTGATTTTTTTTCTAAATGATGGATTATTTCAAATTCATGATATATTTTCTTCAAAATCGGTGATTTTTTAAAAGTGTGATGAAATTTTCTTAAAAAAAATTGAACTATTTCTCGAACCGGCGAACATTTTTTGAAAACTAATGATTTTTCTCAGTATCAATGAATTAGTTTCAAATTTGTGAAAGAAAATCGTTGAACTTTTTTCAAATTTGTAAAATGTGATATTTTCCAAATTTTTATGGACTTGTTTTTCGAATTTGTGAACTCTTTTTCAAAATTGATGGACTTTTTTCAACTATTTTTCAAATCAATGGACTTTCTCCGAACTAGTAATTATCTAAAAGTCAACTTGTAATTACACTCCCTCCTCTTTTCTTAATGAGTGTTCTTTGCAACAATGTACAGCAGGAAATAGCAAACAAAAGACACTCAAGCGAGTGGGCATGAGAGGGAGGTACCCAAGCGAGCGCCAGCTACTCCTTATGGCTCCTGAAGCACCGAGAGGCTTCCTTACATGGAGTAGCGTCACACAAATTGACGCACACACCCATCCGTCCTGGGCCTCACCCATTTATTTCTTTCCTTTTCTTGATTTTTATTTTAAAATTCTCCTCTTTTTTTGAAATTCTTCCACCCGGTTGGAGTACTAGAATGAGCATGTCCGGTTGGAGGGGTTTCGGTTTAGGCGGAAGAGTCCGTCTCATATCATTTTGTTTCCACACACATCAAATGAACCCTATTTTTTTCACACACTAGAATCATCATGGCATTGCATCCATGCCAAGTTTCATTGAATTTTGATATTTTCTGCATATTCTACGATTTTCCCGGTGAAAAAACCCTAAAATACTAGCCGAACGCGACGCAACGTGTGATCGATGTCCGAATTCGTTCAAGTTTTGTGTGAAGTACTAGAATGGTCATGCGCAGCTGCCTGCAAGAGTTGGGTAAATTTTATGAATGTCCACAGGTACATTATGTACAACGGATGAGTTTTTGTTAAGATGGAAGAGTCCATCTCATAGTGCTTTTTTTCACATACATCAAATTGACTCAAATGCGTTATGTATTTGGTGCATGTTGAAAAACAACATGCTCACAAAATTCACGCTAGCATTGAAAAAAGTTCATGAATTTGAAAACGTTAAGAAGTTTGAAATACGGTTGACGAATTTGAAATTGTTCACAAGTAAAATTTTAAAAGTGCATGATTTGAAAAATATCACAAGTTTGATTTATTTTTTTTAAATTGTTACGAGTATTTTTTCTAAAAGTTCATGATTTTGTAAACATTTACGAATTTGTAAGTTGTTCACGAGTTATATATTTTAAAATATTATGAATTCTAAAAGGTTCATTAGTTTGAAAAAGTTCACAAATTTGGAAATAGTCTGCGGATTTTAAAAATGTTTCACGAATTTTTGAAAAGCTTACAAACCCAAAAGAAAATTCGTGAAAAATAAAAGTAAAAAAGAAATATAAAACGAACATATGAAAAAAAACGAGCGAAAAAACGTGCATAAAAAACCAAAAGAAAAATCGTCAGGGAAAACCACGATAAGTAGAACCGGAATTGTAGACAACAAGAAGAAACCGATGCAAAGTATACTTGACAAAATATCTATGCGAGGTGGTAACTCTGGTTTAACATAAATGTGAAGGTGCCTGGTTCGATTCTCCGTTTGTTCAATCTTTTTTGATGAAGATAAAGAAAGGAAGACAAAAAAATGTAAGTAGGCTGAGCCCATAACCTACCCTAGTATACAGCGTATATATACGAAAGTGTAGAATTTGTGAAAAGTCCATATTACCCTTTATACGCTTTGTTAGGGGGTCCAACTTAGGAAAAGACAAATAAGTAAATATATTATGTTCCATAAACTAGACCTCTCTTTTTTGAATACAAGAGAGTCAAATTAGTAAATTGCCTAGTAAGTATAACCTAAGAGATTAAAGTTGAAGTTACTTCAAGCGGAAGTATCACCTCGATAATGATCATGATGCCAGACAAACCCTGATCCTTTCCATGTTCCAGAAAGTCTGAGAACTTGACAAACTTCCCATTATTTGTGTATCTCGGGTTTCTTACAAGATAGTAGGTACTCAATGGGCTAGATATCTTGGCTGCAGAAAAAAGGTAGGTATGAGGACACTACAAGAATTTAATTTTTGTTTTTATGCCACCCACATGCTTCTCAGCTGTTAACCATCAACTTCCACAGAAAACAACATTAAAAAAACAAAACTCCATGCTGTGATGAAGGAACTCACGTTTCAAAGAACTATCGCTAATTTCATTCCAAGTAAGGTTGAATGTAAAAATCCCTGGTGTACCCCGAATTTCAGGAATGACAGATGTACGGGAACTGAAAGGTGTCATCTGAACATTGGTGGTATCAAGCAGGTTGATAGAACTCATGCAAATAAGAACTCCATCTTTTGTCAGTTGAAGGGCACAGTCAATCACGTCAGCACCATCCTTAATTGCATTCTGGTAGGCAAGATCAGTACAATCTGGGTAGTCTCCACTGGCACCATTATGTGAAATGATTAAAGGTTTCCCTGCAGAGAAACACTGGAACAATTAAACTGAGTTGAACTTGTACGCATCCAAGCATCATGGCTGGCAGCAGTACTAGGATTTACGCCCAGATATACATACCATGATCCGCCTTACTTGCATTCAAGTCAACAAAACAGCCTGAAGGGTAGAAGATTCAAATGAATTAGCAACGGAAGAAAACTATATTGCTCATATATTTATACAATCAATAAGTGTTCTGCATTTTCGTAAACATCCCTTTGATGATTTGATGCATGTTACATTTGTAGAAAGTCCAATCTTTCTGCTCATCGGCTGAAGGTCTAAAGTTGGATGGCTTGGGAAGGCAAGTTTAATAAAGATGTAGTGTGTTAAAGAGAAATGTGTTCAATAGGGGAATGATCGTAATCTAGTGCATCTCCTCAATTAGAGATCACAAATTCAAAAGATAAAAGAGAGTGATTCAAAAGCAAACTTAAAGGTAAAAAGGCAAAGTTAACTTGTCTCCAGCCAGATAAATAAGTTAAAAAAAACTTTCAATCATTTATAGATGTACAAATAAAATGTAATACATGTATAAAATGACATGATAAAAGGCAATTGCACAGGTATCACATTATTGTCGTTGTATATTTACAGAGTTATTCCTATATGTTAAGATCTTATTTCAGGTTCAACAACAACAAAGTCTTTGGTCCCAAACAAGTTGGGGTAGGCTAGAGGTGAAATCCATAAGATCTCGCGACCAAACTCATGGTTCTGGCACATGGATAGCAAGCTTCCAGGTTAAGATCTTATTTCAGGTTAAAGAAAAGAAAACATGGTTAAGAAGAAAGTCGAAACAGCATTGTACTCAATGATTTCATAGGTACTCGGGGTAAAAAGAAGTGGCGTACCAATAGCCTCGGATGCAGTAATAGGGTAGTCTGTTAATACACCATCCACAGAGAAGCCGCCATCACTTACAAACGATAGGTATTCTTGCAAGGGATCATAACTGTAGTTATAGGGAATAATTCTATCATTTGCGAAGTCAGATGCATATATTTCTAGCCCTGCACTGTGGGCATCTCCGACAAAAGATGTTGGAGGCCGCAGATAGTTATCATTCGTCACTGGCCAAATGTAGGTCTTGGGGACCATGATACCAGAAGCAATGGTCTTAATAAATGTTAGGTTCTTCGACAGTGAGCTGTAAGTTTGGTTTGTAGAAGGATCGGAGAGAAAGTTATCAGGAAAGCGAAACACAAGCTTTGTTCTGCCGCGAACTCTTTTAGATATACTTTTGAGGAAACCCAACTCAGGTGATGAAATATACTTGACAGGGACACTCTTTAGGATGGAAACTATGTAGCTTCTCATGTTCAAACCATGTTGGCTATAGAATATGTCACGCTGCACATATGAAAAAGAAGTTAGATTTTAAGGGATTCGACAAAAGAAGTAGCAACAGTAGCAGATAAAGGCAAAATTGCAAGAAGGGTAAATTTAACCTGAACATTCAACCAAACGGAAGGCGGCTTGACATTGGACTGAAAGTCTGTCACGGAAAGGATAGAATACATGGTATCAAACCTTTCGGTGCGAGAATAAATTCCTTGTGTTACTGCACAAAAGATTAGATAATCAGGTAAGAAGAATAGCTACAAATTTATCATCAGGTCAAACCTTTTGTAAGAAACTGGAGCGATGAAAAGCATGTAATCTAAAGAAAAGAAGAGCAGAGAAGTGATATAAAACATACTGTATAATGTCTATGTAAAACAAGGAAAGAGCCAGAGGAAAGGCATGCCAGTAACATACTGTAGTTCATATTGGTCCACGTTCACTAGCATGTACTGAGATGTACAGATGGTATGCTTTAATAGAAAGCTGAAAGTGGTACTCACAAGAAAGAGCCGTTTGAATCTCAGACAAGGTGAAGTCCAGAGAGAAGTATCCAGTTTTTGGCACGCCATCGATAACATATTTTGTCTCTTTTTTCTTTTTCGCAGGGAAGACTTGTGCAGCATCAGTGCAGTTTGACATATTTATATCCCGAAGGCAAATTCCAACACCATCCTTTGTGAGTTGCACATCACACCACAGACTTGTATCAGGTGCACTAGCAAGCAATGCGAAAGAGAAGGCGTCATTACTGGAATCAGGAAATACTCCTGAAAATCCACCTTTGGCGATCACAAGGGGAGCATCACCTGCACAACAATTAGTCACGGTTATTCAAACTCTTGAATTGCTCAGAATCATCCCTTAACTTTATTTATTTATTCAAACTCAAATTGTGGATGTATTTGACCTCGCTTCCTTACATCATCAACTTTAATAAAGATGGCAGCCTCCTTTTCGAAAGAAAAATAACACCACTAATAATTAACTCGGTAGGATTATCAGTCAATCTTCTGAATGAAATCTTTTTGCTTTTATTTCCAGGAGGAGAACCATGGAAGCGACTACACCCACTGGCTGTAGGATTTCCGGGGAGATTCGATGTGCACTCATCAGAAGCTCACACGCCTCTCCCTCGTCAGGAACAAACACACGAACACGAGACGGAACAGAGAGGAGCGCGCGCGTCCAGAAACCTGGAGAAGGGAGAGTCGGGGGTGTTACCTCGTAACGTTTTGTAGGCAGAGGGCCGCCGGATGCCCTGCGCGTCGGCGGCGCCGAGCAAGAGCAGGAGGCCGCACAGGAGCGCGGCGGTCTCTCCACCACGACCGCCACCGCCTCCTCGTCCAGGGACTCTGCCGCTCCTCATGCCTGGAAGCTTCCCGCAGAGGACGCGGACACGGGCGGGAGGAGAAGAGAGAGAGAGAGAGAGAGAGCGCGCGCTGGGAGAAGCAGAGCACTGGAAATGCTCTGGTGCTGCGGCAGAGCGCATATATGGAGCACGGGCGCCACTTGCGGCCGGGTGCTGTCTCCTTCTGTCAGTCAATGAATGACAGCGGGCTCGCGGCCGGGGCCACGCTGCAGTGACACGCCCGTGAGCCCGCGTGCGGGAAGCTCGCGACCCGGCTGGCGTTTACTCCACCACCACTACCGGCAGCGCGATATTCTGTGGCCGTTCTCGCCTTTTTCCGTCTTTTTTTACTCTGTATAATATCCTGGATTGGTTCGGTAGTGCTCACAAAATGATTGCTGGAGAAAAAGAAGGGCTTTTCTATCTAACTTTCTGGACATTATAGTGCGCTTTGTACATTTCACTCCTGGCGTAGTTTGAGCAACTGGGGAACGGAATTCAGGTCCCCACGATATTCGTGTGCGGACGATTCGGTCGTATGCGCTTTTTCAGAAACCAGCTACACTAATGTAAACCCGTGTTTAGACTAGGATGGTGGTGTGCAGTTGTAAAGCATCACGCGCTTGATTTTAGGAAAACGTTTGGAGCTGGCAGGCCGGCCCGCGCGTCATGAAGCAACCGTCCGGTGCAAGATGCGTGTACATGGTGAGTCATGCGTGACCGACCCCCTTTATTATCCCTTATCCTTTTCTCTTTTCTCCATCTCCATGGCTCTACTCCTTCACAGCCTCCTCCCACACTGCTCGCAACCTTCACAAGCTCTCTCACCGGCGGTGAAGTGCTCGTGTGCGATAACTCTCAACCAGGACGACAGAGGAGCTACAGAAAAGTTGCACCCCGCGGTAATTTTTGTTTGAACCATTCGTTGGAAAAGCTAGAACCACAGTCCGCGAGATGTTGGAACTCTGCTCTACCGGCAGGCGAAGAGCATGGAAAAGCTGCACCCCCCCCCCCCCGGTGGAGGTGCTGGAATTGTAGTGTAGAAAAGTTGCAACCCCAAGTCAACGGCGACGACGGATAAGCAAAATAAACGAGGCAACCGACAAGAACTTTGTTGGGAACTTGGTGCAACCGTCGTAATTTTTTGCTACTACCGGTGACGTATTTGCTACATCCATCACGGCGGAGCTGCGGCCTACAACGGCAATGGCTTTTTTTGTTGCAACCGTCCTCAGATTTTGCTATTACCGGTGAGGGATTTTGCTACATCCATCATGACGGAGCTGCGACAGGTGACGGCGGCGAGATGAATTGATGCAACTGTCGTTGAATTTTGCTACTACCGGCGAGGGATTTTGCTACATCCATCGTGACAGAGCTACGACCCGGGACGGCGACGACGATGAATTGTTGCAACCGCCGTTCTTTTTTTGCTATGACCGGCGTTTTTTCATGCTACATCCATGAATGGCGTTGACTCTTGGCTATCGTTGACGCAACACCGTGCAACAAGCTTCGACGGCGAGGGGGCGGCTACGGTGCATCGGGGCGCTGTGATGGAGCTGCCACCAACGTCGTCGGAGCTGCCACCGCAAGTTTGCACGCGGTTACATGCGTGGAGCCGGCGAGAAACATAGACAACAAACAGTGACAAGGCGGCAACCGGCGGCGAGGGGGGCGACCGACGTTGAGAGAAGACAAGGAGGTGAGACGAGGCGGTCGGCTCTCCTTTTCCCCCGTGCGAGAGGGGTGACGATGGGGAAGTATGAGGAGATATATATGGTTGTGCGCGTGTAGATCAATTGGCTCCGGGCAGATCGGCCGAAAAATTGGCCCGATGTGCCGACCCCTAGCACTGCCCTTGATTTTATCATCTCACAATTAACTACAACAGATTACGTGTGCAGTTATCGCCTTGAGAGCATCTACAAGCAGACCAAGCATATCCACGTCCACATACGTCTCCAGGCGTTCATGGACAATGTCGGTCTGACCCTCAAATGATTCTATTTGGAACTATAATCCTCACTTTTGAAATCTCGAATTACACATAAACAACGAAAATCACACGCACATAAAAATTATTTGTACATAAAAATACATAATCCAAACATAAAATTGTTTACATTGCATAATCTATACCTTACTAATACAGAGATTAGTGTTTTTGCTCGTTCATCGGTAATCTTGAGGAAAACCCCTACTATTTTTCTGAAATCAATTTGCATCATGTTTTAAGTGAATAAGGAAAATGTTTCTTTTTTTGTAGAACCCCCTAATCTTTCGGTTAATCAACCGACGGTTCTGTTGCAAGTGAATTCAGAAAACCTTTCACTTTTTCACATAAAACCCCTCATATTTTGTTTGGTAAACCCGCAGTCCATCTAGAAAATAACATTATTTTTACGACAGATTCAAATGTTTACAAAAATATCCATAACTTTTAAATGTAACTCCAATTTTAACATGTTATACATGAAAGTTGATTAGGAAAATGTGTAGAATCTAAATATTATGTTGTTTTACTTGTTAAATATTTTTAAATGCTATTTAGAATGCAACCTTAATCAATAACGCATGATCTATCTTTCTTTCGTAACGATGTAGATCCGGATTGGAAATCAACACCTCATCAAAATCACGTTAGAGACGGAAGAAACAATCTATGACCTCACATGCATGCCTCGGCAAAACCTCAGAAGGAAAAAAATGAGCGGATTTCTCTCATGCGAAGAGAGAGACGCGCACCTTAGTATTACCACGTTCAAACACGTTGTGATAGTGTGAGCAGTGATGCCACCATAGGTGAGGGCGGCAAGTAGGATAAGCGGCAACACATATGTGATGCACATGGACCTATTGGGGTCTTGAGTCGTGATTATTGGGTTAGGGGTGTGGTATGTTTTTCTCCCATTGCAACACACAAGTTCTTTTGCTAATGTCATGTTAAAATAAAGAGTATGGATCTATTGGGGTCTTGAGTCATGGTTACTAGGCGGTGTGATATTTTGAACCCGTTGCAACACACATGCTTTTCTGCTAGTTGAAACATAAAATACGTAGTTCGTTGATTTCTAGGGTGAGTCCACATATGCTCCACAATGTCAATGAGAAGTATATATGCACATGTTGTACAAATGCATCTCAAGAAAGTTCACAACATGCTTTGTCTCTTGTTCTGAGAGGCAGATATGAACTTCGGCCTTCTCAAAATCATGCATGCGGGTTGCCCCTTCGCCCTTATCCTCCACAATCATGTTGTGTCAAATTACACAATATGTCCTGTAGTTGTCCGTTGGTGATCCTATGACTGAAGTAAGAGAAAGAAGAACAAGGAAAAAAATACGTCTTCGCACCGCTTCACTCTTCTGGACTGCGGTCATAGGACCAACATACTTCGAGACTTTTGTCTGTTGTGATGCTTAGCCGAAACCTATGAGAGTATGAGAGAAATCTCTTTGTGTTCCGAATAAATGCTCGCCGACTAGAGACATTGTTCTTTGGGGCTGCAAGAGATTTGATTCGGAGGAAGGAGTCATGTTTACTTGTTCCTCAAGTAAATTTGTCGTGTGCTTGAAAATCAGAACTTTGGAAACGTGTCGGTTGCCCATTGGCTGGATTGCATGTTCTAAATGGTCATTTCGCATCGAGGAAGACTATGGCTATAAATAGCCACCCCGCTCGAATGTTTTTTGTCGGCTGCTTCGCTTAAGATTCTAAGAAGATTGATTGAGCACCCCTCTCTGAGAGATATGAGTTTAAAATCCACTAGGAGAAAATCAAGTGTCGAAATTTAGATGGTGTTTGAGCATCACAGTAGATCTGAGTTGAGAGTTCTTGTGCCTATTACTCTTGAGAGCAGCTAACTCTCTAGACGGTTAGGCGTCAGCTCGAGTGACGAAGAGTAATTGTCGTCTCCGAGGCAAATACTTCAGGAACCAAGAGCCATTATGGTTTCGAGCACTGACCAAGAGTAATTTCTGGTCACCGAAGACGAAGTCTATCAAAGGTTTGGAGATTGCCGAGAAGAATCTATGATACGTCTCCAACGTATCTATAATTTTTGATTGTTCCATGCTATTATGTATTCTGTTTTAGATGTTTTATATGAATTAATATGCTATTTTATATTATTTTTGGGACTAACTTATTAACCTAGAGCACAGTGCCAGATCTGTTTTTCCTTGTTTTTGAGTTTCGAAGAAAAGGATTATCAAATGGAGTCCAAACGGAATAAAACTTTCGGGATGATTTTTCATGGACCAGAAGACACACGTGGGACTTGGAGAGGAAGTCATAGGAGTCCCGAGGCCACCACAACCCGTCAGGGCGCGCCCTAGGGGGCGCCTCCCTGGCTTGTGGGCCCCACGGACACCTCCAACCCTAATCTTTGGCCTATAAATTCAGAAATATTCCCCAACCATCAGAAGTGTCCATGAAAATACTTTCCACCGCCGCAGGTTTCTGATCTCATGAGATCCCATCTGGAGGCCTTTTCCGTTGCCCTACCAGAGGGAGGCCTGATCACGGAGGGATTCTACATAAATCTTGCTGCCCTTCCGATGATGCGTGAGTAGTTTACCACAGACCTACAGGTCCATAGCTAGTAGCTAAATGGATTCTTCTCTCTCCTTGATCTTCAATACAATGTTCTCATCGATGTTCTTGGAGATCTATTCAATGCAATCTTCTTTTGCGGTGTGTTTGTCGAGATCCGATGAATTGTGAATTTATGATCATATCATCTATGAATATTATTTGAATCTTCTCTGAATTCTTATATGCATGATTTCATATCTTTGTATTCTCTCGAATTATTGGTTTGGTTTGGCCAACTAGGGTAGTTCTTGCAATGGAGAGGTGTTTAGTTTTGGGTTCAATCTTGCAGTGTCCTCACCCAGTGACAGAAGGGGTAGCGAGGCACATTGTTGCCATCAAGGATAAAAATATGGGGTTTATATCATATTGCTTGAGTTTATCCCTCTACATCATGTCATCTTGCTTAAGGCGTTACTTTGTTCTTATGAACTTAATACTCTAGATGCATGCTGGATAGCGGTCGATGTGTGGAGTAATGGTAGTAGATGCATAATTGTTTTGGTCTACTTGTCACGGACGTGATGCATATATTCATGATCATTGCCTTAGATATCGTCATAAGTTTGCGCTTTTCTATCAATTGCTCGACAGTAATTTGTTTACCCACCTTATGCTTTATTCAAGAGAGAAGCCTCTAGTGAAAGCTATGGGCCCTGGGTCTATTTTACATCTATTATTTTCAGATCTATAAAACCAAAAACCCAGAAATACCTTGCTGCAATTATTTTGTGTTTACTTTATTTTGCCTTTTACTTTAGTTTTAAATCTATCTCTATCAGATCTCACTCTTGTTTGAGATGTTGAAGGGATTGACAACCCCTTTACCGTGTTGTGTGCAAGTGTTTGTTAGTTTGTGCAGGTGCATATATTGGGGACTTGCTTGTACCTCCTAGTGGATTGATACATTGGTTCTCAAACTGAGGGAAATACTTATCTCTACTTTGCTGCATTACCCTTTCATCTTCGAGGGAAAAATCAACGCAAGCTCAAAAAGTAGCAGGAAGAATTCCTGGCGTCGTTGCCGGGGGGGTCTACATCAAGCCTACCAAGTACTTGTCATAAACTCTCATCTCTTGCACTTACATTATTTTCCATTTGCATCTCGTTTTCATCTCCCCTACTTCTAAAACGTTTTCAGAAAAAACACAAAAAAATTTGTCTTCTTCCTCTCTTTCTTTGTTTGCGGATTCATTATCATGAGTGATTTCGGTATGGCAGAATCATATGAAGAAAGGACTCCCAATATTGGAGCTCCTATTAATCTGGATTCTAAAACGTTTGTTGTGGGACAAGGGAATGTTATGGGCAAAAGGGCTATACAAGATTTCTTTAATTATATTGGGACCTTGCCTCATGAGGATGCCCCTATACTCAAGAGAACCAAAATGTACGCGGAAGCTATTTCTGGACTTGTTCTTAAACTTGAGAAGAAATTTATTCGTATCCATCCCACTATGCAAAGTTGTCTTATGAATTTCCAGTCATAAAGGACCCTCGAGCCAAGAAGATAGTTGCAGTTGTCCTAATGGATGAATTTGATTTCATAATACAAGAAGCTAGAGAGATCTTCATTTTTTATGGTATGAATCGTGAAAAAACAGTCATAGATGAGATCCTTTACAATAGTGATTACTTGTTAAGGCATTTGCTTGGAAATAATCAAATCTTTGACGAAAATATAAAAAAGCAGATTCCCGTTCTAGACATGATCGAACAAGTTTTTAATAATGTGAACCACCAATATTCTTGGACCGTAGCCGGTAACCAAAAGGGATTTACAAAAGGACAACTCGAGAATGCTAAGGTTTCTATGGATAATGTGTTTCTAGTTGTATTCAGAAAACCTAATGACAAAATCACGGCTATGGAATTTTTTGCCAAAGATGACAATACCTAGATCGTTGCTTTATGCCTAGCTAAGGGCGTTAAACAATAGTGCTTGTTGAGAGGCAACCCGACTTTATTTTGGTTTTTTACTTTTTTCTTGATGTTCTTGAATAAATCTATCATCTAGCCTATGGTTAGATGTGTTTTCATGCTTTGATTTAGTGTTTGTGCCAAGTAATAACTTTGGGATGATTTGGAAGATAGTAGATTGGTTTTTACTGGAAAACATAAACTTTTGCGTCCGGTGTCTGAATTGCTTCTGGTTGCTGGAGCATGGAAAAAATCTGATTTTTTTACATGTTTCCAATCTACAAATTGCCCACGTTGTCATAAGTTTTCAGAATTTTTAGAGATGCAGAAGTTTTAAATCAATTCGCATCTTCACAGACTGTTCTGTTTTTGACACATTATGTTTTCTTTGTGTTGTTTGCTTATTTTTATGCATCTATGGCTAGTGTCGGGGGGTATGAATGCTAGCTCTTGAGCTTGCGTTGGTTTTTTCCTTGAAGAGGAAAGGGTGATGCAGTAAAGTAGAGTAAGTATTTCCCTTAGTTTGAGAACCAAGGTATCAATCCAATAGGAGATTACACACAAATCGCCAAATACCTGCACAAACAATCAAACAACTTGCACCGAACACTATAAAGGGGTTGCCAATCCCTTCATGGTTATTTGCAAAAGTGAGATCTGATAGAGAATTAGAGATAGATAAACTATAAAGTAAATATTTTTGGGTTTTGGTTTATAGATTGAAAAGTAAAAGATTGCAAAATAGTAGATCGGAAACTTATAAGATGTAAAATAGACCCGGGGCCATAGGTTTCACTAGAGGCTTCTCTCATGATAGCAAATATTATGGTGGGTGAACAAATGACTGCCAAGCAATTGAAAAAAACCGCAAAGTTATGATGATATCTAAGGCAATGATAATGAATATAGGCATCACGTCCGTATCAAGTAGACTGATTCCTGCCTGCATCTACTACTATTACTCCACACATCGATCGAAACGATTCTGCATCTAGAGTATTAAGTTCATAAGAACAGAGTAACGCATTAAGTAAGATGACATGAAGTAGTGGAATTAAGTCAAGCAATATGATGAAAACCCCATCTTGTTATCCTCGATGGAAAAAATACAATATGTGTCATGTCCCCTACTGTCACTGGGATTGAGCACCGCAAGATTGAACCCAAAGCAAGGCACTTCTCCCATTGCAAGAAAAACCAATCTAGTTGGCCAAACCAAACCGATAGTTAGAAGAGAATTACTAAGATATCAAATCATGTATATAAGAATTTAGAAGAGACTCAAATAATATTCATAGATAATCTGATCATACATCCACAATTCATCGGATCTTGGCAAACACACCGCAAAAGAAGATTACATCGGATAGATCTCCAAGAACATCGAGGAGAACATGGTATTGAGGATCAAAGAGAGAGAAGAAGCCATCTAGATACTTGCTATGGACCCGTAGGTCTGTGGTAAACTACTCACACTTCATTGGAAGGGCAATGGAGTTGATGTAGATGCCCTTTGTGGCCGAATCCCCCTCCGGTAGAGTACCGGAAAAGGCCTCCATATGGGATCTCGCGAGAACAGAAGGTTACGGCGGCGTGAAAGTGGTTTTGATGGATGTTCTGATGTTTCTGGAATATTTGGGAATTTATATGCGGAAGAAGTAGGTCAGGGGGATCTTGGGGGGCCCACAAGGTAGGGGGGCATGCCCTCCACCCTTGTGGCTGCCTCGACGCTCCCCTGGCGTGTACTCCAAGTCATGTGGATGTCTGTTGGTCCAAGAAAAATCCTCGTAAAGTTTCATTCCGTTTGGACTCCGTTTAATATTCCTTTACTGCGAAACTCAAAAACAAGGAAAATAGAAACTGGCACTAGGCTCTAGGTTAATAGGTTAGTGCCAAAAATCATATAAATAGCATACTAATGCATATAAAACATCCAAAACAGATAATATAATAGCATGGAACAATCAAAAATTATAGATAGGTTGGAGACGTATCAATGAACCATGGAAATGTTGGAATACAGTATATATTACACCAATATAAAATAGGAATGAGTTCACAACAATACCTACTAGTAAGGATTGAATTTGTTTTACTAACGGATCTCACAAGTTCTCTGTTGAGTTATGTGTTGTGAAGTTTTCAAGTTTTCGGTAAAGATTGGATGGACTATGAAATAAGGAGTGGCAAGAGCCTAAGCTTGGGGATTCCCAAGGCACCCCAAGGTAATATTAAAGGACAACCAAGCATCTAAGCTTGGGGATGCCCCGGATGGCATCTCCTCTTTCGTCTTCAATCCATCGATAAATTTACTTGAGGCTATATGTTTATTCACCACATGATATGTGTTTTGTTTGGAGCATCTTGTATGATTTGAGTCTTTGCTTTTTTTAGTTTGCCACAATTATCCTTGTTGTACACACCTTTTGAGAGGGACACACATTAATCGTGAATTTATTAGAATACTCTTTGTGCTTCACTTATATCTTTTGAGCTAGGTAGTTGCTCTAGTGCTTCACATATATCTTTTTTAGCACGGCGGTGATGTTTATTCTAAAGAAATTGATGAACTCTCATGCTTCACTTATATTATTTTGAGAGTCTCTAAACAGCATGGTAAGTTGCTTGAGTTATGAATTTAGTCCTAATATGGTAGGCATCCAATAGGAATACAATAAAAACTTTCATATAAAGAGCTTTGAATTTATGAGAAGTTTGATTCCTTTCAATTGTTTTGAGATATTAAGATGGTGATATTAGAGTCATGCTAGTAGTAAATTATGTGTTTAAAGAAATAACTGTGTTAAGGTTTGTGATTCCCGTAGCATGCAAGTAATCTACGAAGCTTTAAAAATAACATGGCTAAAGAAAGTTACCCTACAAAATCATATATTCATTTTTGCTCCCTCTTCTTAATACAAAGTATAAATCATGCCTATCCCAGTGTCAATCAAGCAATTGTTTTCATACTTTACTTTTTTAAACCTTTTCAACTCTTCACGCAATATATGAGCATGAGCCATGGACATAGCACTATGGGTGGAATAGAAGGTGGTAATAGACAAAAGGAGGGAGAAAGTCTCACATCGACTAGGCAAATCAGCAGATTATGGAGATGTCCATCAATCGATATCAATGTGAGTGAATAGGGATTTTTATGTAACGGATGCACTAGAGATATAAGTGTATTAAAGCTCAAAAGACAACTAGTGGGTGTGCATCATCTTGCTTGCTCATGAAGACATAGGGCATTTGAGGAAGCCCATCGTTGGAATCTACAAGTCAAGTTCTATAACGAAAAATTCCCACTAGTAATATATGAAAGTGACAACATAGGAGACTCTCTATCATGAAGAACATGGTGCTACTCTGAAGCACGAGTGTGGAAAAGGATAGTAACATTGTCCCTGCTCTCTTTTTCTCTCATTTTTTTGGTGGGCTTATTTGGCCTCTTTTTTTATTTGGGCTTCATTGGCCTCTTTTATTTTGATAACCCCACATGGGACAATGTTCTAATAATGATGATCATCACACTTTTATTTACTTACAAGTCGATATTACAACTCGATACTTTAACAAAGATATGACCCTATATGAATGCCTCCGACGGTGTACCAGGATGTGCAATGACCAGGAGTGACATGTATAAAAAATATGAACGGTGGCTTTGCCACAAATACTATGTCAACTACATGACCATGCAAAGCAATATGACAATGATGAAACATGTCATAATAAACGGAACAGTGGAGTTACATGGCAATATATCTCTGAATGGCTATGGAAATGACATAATAGGTAGGTATGGTGCCTATTTTGAAGAAGGTATAAGGAGAGTTTTATGCACCGGCGAAAGATGCGCGACACTAGAGTGGCTAGCAAGATGGAAGAGTTAGAGTGCGTATAATCCATGGACTCAACATTAGTCATAAAGAACTCACACACTTATTGCGAAAAATCTATTAGTTCTCGCAGCAAAGTACTACGACGCATGCCCCCGGCCTTCACGCAAAGACAAACACTTCAAAATACAAAGTGCTCCAATTTGGTTACATAGTTAGGAGACCATACGTGCATGATACGGGAATCACAAACCTTAACAAAATTATTGCTTTAACCTAAAAAACTACCACTGGCATGACTCTAATGTTACCATCTTAACATCTCAAAAAAATTACAAGGAGTCAAACTTCACATAGTATTTAATGCTCTATATATGAAAGTTTTTATTATATCTCCTTTGGATGCCTATCATATTAGGAATAAATTCATAACCCAAGCAAATTACCATGTTGTTCTTAAAGACTCTCAAAATAATATAAGTGAAGCAAGAGATTTCAACAATTTCTATTTAATAAAACCACCATCATGCTCTAAAATGATATAAGTGAAGCACTAGGGCAAAATTGCCTAGCTCAAAAGATATAAGTGAAGCACATAGAGTATTCTAATAAATCACGATTGAAGCGTGTCCCTCTCAAAAGGTGTGTACATCAAGGATGATTGTGAAAAGCTAAAAAGAAAAGACTCATATCACACAAGTGTTGGGAAACATAGTATTTTAAAATTTTCCTACGATCACGCAAGATCTATCTACTAGATGCATAGCAACGAGAGGGGAGAGTGTGTCTACGTACCCTCGTAGACCGGGAGCGGAAGCGTCAAGTGACGCGGTTGATGTAGTCGAACTTCTTCGCGATCCAACCGATCAAGCACCGAACGTACGACACCTCCGCGTTCAGCACACGTTCAGCTTGATGACGTCCCACGAGCTCTTGATCCAGTTGATCTTCACGGGAGAGTTTCGTCAGCACGACGGCATGGTGAAGGATATGATGTATCTACCGGCGCAGGGCTTCGCTTAAGCACTGCAACGGTATGACCGAGGTGTGTTTTTGTGGAGGGGGGCACCGCACACGGCTAAAACAATTCAACTTGTGTGTCGTTGGGTGCCCCCCTGCCCCCGTATATAAAGGAGCAAGGGGGGAGGCCGGCCGACCCTCTATGGTGCGGCTAGAGAGGCAATCCTACTAGGAATAGGATTGCAATCCTATTCCTAGTAGGAGTCCACCAAGAAGGAGAGGGGGAAGGAAGGAGAGGGAGAGGGAGAGGGAAAGAGGGGCCGCGCCCCCCTCCCCTAGTCCTATTCGGACTGCCCCTAGGGAGGGGGCGCCCCACCTCCTGGCTGCTGCCCTCTCTCTCCCCTATGGCCCACCAGGGCCCATCATTCCCCCGGGGGGTTCCGGTAACCCTCCCGGCACTCCGGTAAATTCCGAAACTTTACAGAACACTTCCGGTGTCCGAATATAGTCGTCCAATATATCAATCTTTACGTCTCGGACATTCCGAGACTCCTCGTCATGTCCGTGATCTCATCCAGGACTCCGAACTACCTTCGGTACATCAAAACTCATAAACTCATAATACCGATCGTCATCGAACGTTAAGCGTGCGGACCCTACGGGTTCGAGAACTATGTAGACATGACCGAGACTCATCTCCGGTCAATAACAAATAGCGGAACCTGGATGCTCATATTGGCTCCTACATATTCTACGAAGATCTTTATCGGTCAAACTGCATAACAACATACGTTGTTCCTTTTGTCATCGGTATGTTACTTGCCCGAGATTCGATCGTCGGTATCTCTATACCTACTTCAATCTCGTTACCGGCAAGTCTCTTTGCTCGTTCCATAATACATCATCTCGTGACTAACTCATTAGTCTTTTTGCTTGCAAGGCTTATTATGATGTGTGTTACCGAGAGAGCCCAGAGATACCTCTCCGACACTCGGAGTGACAAATCCTAGTCTTGATCTATGCCAACACCACGAATACTTTTGGAGACACCTGTAGAGCATCTTTATGATCACCCAGTTACGTTGTGACGTTTGATAGCACACAAGGTGTTCCTACGGTATTCGGGAGTTGCATAATCTCATAGTCATAGGAACATGTATAAGTCATGAAGAAAGCAATAGCAGTAAAACTAAACGATCATAGTGCTATGCCAACGGATGGGTCTAGTCCACCACATCATTCTCCTAATGATGTGATCCCGCTGATCAAATGACAACTCATGTCTATGGCTATGAAACATAGCCATCTTTGATCAATGAGCTAGTCTAGTAGAGGCATACTAGGGACATACTATTTTGTCTATGTATTCACACATGTATCAAGTTTCCGATTAATACAATTCTAGCATGAATAAAAGACATTTATCGTGATATAAAGAAATACAAATAACATCTTTATTATTGCCTCTAGGGCATATTTCCTTCAGTCTCCCACTAACTAGAGTCAATAATCTAGATTACAAAGTGATGATCCTCACACCCATGGAGTCCTGGTGCTGATCATGCTTTGCCCGTGGAAGAGGCTTAGTCAACGGGTCTGCAACATTCAGATCCGTGTGTATCTTGCAAATCTCTATGTCTCCCTCCTTGACTAGATCGCGGATGGAATTGAAGCGTCTTTTGATGTGCTTTGTTCTCTTGTGAAACCTGGATTCCTTCACCAAGGCTATTGCTCCAGTGTTGTCACAAAAGATTTTCATTGGACCCGATGCACTAGGTATTACACCTAGATCAGATATGAACTCCTTCATCCAGACTCCTTCATTTGCTGCTTCCGAAGCAGCTATGTATTCCGCTTCACACGTAGATCCCGCCACGACGCTCTGCTTGGAACTGCACCAACTGATAGCTCCACCGTTCAATAAAAATACATATCCGGTTTGTGACTTAGAGTCATCCGGATCAGTGTCAAAACTAGAATCGACGTAACCGTTTACGACGAGCTCTTTGTCACCTCCATATACGAGAAACATATCCTTTGTCCTTTTCAGGTATTTCAGGATGTTCTTGACCGCTGTCCAGTGATCCACTCCTGGATTACTTTGGTACCTCCCTGCTAGACTTATAGCAAGGCACACATCAGGTCTAGTACACAGAATTGCATACATGATAGATCCTATGGCTGAGGCATAGGGAATGACTTTCATTTTCTCTCTATCTTCTGCAGTGGTCGGGCATTGAGTCTTACTCAACTTCATACCTTGTAACACAGGCAAGAACCCTTTCTTTGACTGATCCATTTTGAACTTCTTCAAAACTTTATCAAGGTATGTGCTTTGTGAAAGTCCAATTAAGCGTCTTGATCTATCTCTATAGATCTTGATGCCTAATATATAAGCAGCTTCACCGAGGTCTTTCATTGAAAAACTCTTATTCAAATATCCTTTTATGCTATCCAGAAATTCTATATCATTTCCAATCAACAATATGTCATCCACATATAATATTAGAAATGCTACAGAGCTCCCACTCACTTTCTTGTAAATACAGGCTTCTCCAAAAGTCTGTATAAAACCATATGCTTTGATTACCTCATCAAAGCGTATATTCCAACTCTGAGATGCTTGCACCAGTCCATAGATGGATCGCTGGAGCTTGCATACTTTGTTAGCACCTTTTGGATCGACAAAACCTTCTGGTTGCATCATATACAACTCTTCTTTGAGATATCCATTTAGGAATGTAGTTTTGACATCCATTTGCCAGATTTCATAATCATAAAATGCGGCAATTGCTAACATGATTCGGACAGACTTAAGCATCGCTACAAGTGAGAAAGTCTCATTGTAGTCAACTCCTTGAACTTGTCGAAACCCTTTCGCAACAAGTCGAGCTTTGTAAACAGTAACATTACCGTCTGCGTCGGTCTTCCTCTTGAAGATCCATTTATTTTCGATGGCTTGCCGATCATCGGGCAAGTCAACCAAAGTCCACACTTTGTTCTCATACATGGATCCCATCTCAAATTTCATGGCCTCAAGCCATTTTGCGGAATCTGGGCTCATCATCGCTTCCTCATAGTTCGTAGGTTCATCATGGTCTAGTAACATGACTTCCAGAACTGGGTTGCCATACCACTCTGGTGCGGAACGTACTCTGGTTGATCTACGACGTTCAGCAGAAACTTGATCTGAAGTTTCATGATCATCATCATTAGCTTCCTCACTGGTTGGTGTAGGAATCACTGGAACAATTTTCTGTGATGTACTACTTTCCAATTCAGGAGAAGGTACAATTACCTCATCAAGTTCTACTTTCCTCCCACTCACTTCTTTTGAGAGAAACTCCTTCTCTAGAAAGGATCCATTCTTAGCAACGAATATCTTGCCTTCGGATCTGTGATAGAAGGTGTATCCAACAGTCTCTTTTGGGTATCCTATGAAGACACATTTCTCCGATTTGGGTTCGAGCTTATCAGGTTGAAGCTTTTTCACTTAAGCATCGCAGCCCCAAGCTTTAAGAAACGACAACTTTGGTTTCTTGCCAAACCATAGTTCATAGGGTGTCATCTCAACGGATTTAGATGGTGCCCTATTTAACGTGAATGCAGCTGTCTCTAAAGCATAACCCCAAAACGATAGTGGTAAATTGGTAAGAGACATCATAGATCGCACCATATCCAATAAAGTACGGTTACGACGTTCGGACACACCATTACGCTGTGGTGTTCCGGGTGGCGTGAGTTGTGAAACTATTCCATATTGTTTCAAATGAAGACCAAACTCGTAACTCAAATATTCTCCTCCACGATTAGATCGTAGAAACTTTATTTTCTTGTTACGATGATTCTCTACTTCACTCTGAAATTCTTTGAACTTTTCAAATGTTTCAGACTTGTGTTTCATTAAGTAGATATACCCATATCTGCTTAAATCATTAGTGAAGGTCAGAAAATAACGATACCCGCCGCGAGCTTCAACACTCATTGGCCCACATACATCAGTATGTATGATTTCCAATAAATCTGTTGCTCGCTCCATAGTTCCGGAGAACAGAGTTTTAGTCATCTTGCCCATGAGGCATGGTTCGCAAGCACCAAGTGATTCATAATCAAGTGATTCCAAAAGTCCATCACTATGGAGTTTCTTCATGCGCTTTACACCAATATGACCTAAACGACAGTGCCACAAATAAGTTGCACTATCATTATTAACCTTGCATCTTTTGGTTTCAATATTATGAATATGTGTATCACTACAATCGAGATCCAATAAGAATAGACCACTCTTCAAGGGTGCATGACCATAAAAGATATTATTCATAAAAATAGAACAACCATTATTCTCTGATTTAAATGAATAACCGTCTCGCAACAAACAAGATCCAGATATAATGTTCATGCTCAACGCTGGCACCAAATAACAATTATTTAGGTCTAAAACTAATCCCGAAGGTAGATGTAGAGGTAGCGTGCCGACGGCGATCACATCGACTTTGGAACCATTTCCCACGCGCATCGTCACCTCGTCCTTAGCCAATCTTCGTTTAATCCGTAGACCCTGTTTCGAGTTACAAATATTAGCAACCGAACTGGTATCAAATACCCAGGTACTACTACGAGCATTACTAAGGTACACATCAATAACATGTATATCACATATACCTTTGTTCACCTTGCCATCCGTCTTATCCGCCAAATACTTGGGGCAGTTTTGCTTCCAGTGTCCAGTCCCTTTGCAGTAGAAGCACTCAGTTTCAGGCTTGGCTCCAGACTTGGGTTTCTTCGCGGGAGTAGCAACTGTCTTGCTATTCTTCTTGAAGTTCCCCTTCTTTCCCTTGCCCTTTTTCTTGAAACTAGTGGTCTTGTTAACCATCAACAATTGATGCTCCTTTTTGATTTCTACCTCCGCAGCCTTGAGCATAGCGAAGAGCTCGGGAATTGGCTTTTGCATCCCTTGCATATTATAGTTCATCACGAAGCCTTTATAGCTTGGTGGCAGTGATTGAAGAACTCTATCAATAACACTATCCTCGTCAACTTTGCAACCAAGTTGAGTCATATGATTGTAGTACCCAGACATTCTGAGCAAGTGTTCACTGATAGAACTATTCTCCTCCATCTTGCAGCTGTAGAACTTATTGGAAATCTCATATTTCTCAATCCGGGCATTTGCTTGAAATATTAACTTCAACTCTTGGAACATCTCATATGGTCCATGACGTTCAAAACATCGTTGAAGTCCCGGTTCTAAGCCGTAAAGCATGGCACACTGAACTATCGTGTAGTCATCAGACCGCGTCTGCCAGACGTTCAAAGCGTCTACATTAGCGGGAGGGGGCTTGTCACCTAGCGGTGCTTCAAGGACATAATTCTTCTGTGCAGCAATGAGGATAATCCTCAAGTTACGGACCCAGCCCGTGTAATTGCTACCATCATATTTCAACTTAGCTTTCTCTAGGAATGCATTAAAATTCAAAGGAACGGTAGCACGGGCCATTGATCTACAACAACATAGATATGCAAAAACTATCAGGACTAAGTTCATGATAAATTAAAGTTCAATTTAATCATATTACTTAAAGAACTCCCACTTAGATAGACATCCCTCCGGTCATCTAAATGATCACGTGATCCAAATCAACTAAACCATGTCCGATCATCACGTGAGATGGAGTAGTTTCAATGGTGAACATCTTATGTTGATCATATCTACTATATGCTTCACGCTCGACCTTTCGGTCTCCAGTGTTCCGAGGCCATATCTGCATATGCTAGGCTCGTCAAGTTTAACCCGAGTATTCTGTGTGTGCAAAACTGGCTTACACCCGTTGTATTTGAACGTAGAGCTTATCACACCTGATCATCACGTGGTGTCTCGGCACGACGAACTTTCGCAACGGTGCATACTCAGGGAGAACACTTATACCTTGAAATTTAGTAAGGGATCGTCTTATAATGCTACCGTCGTTCTAAGCAAAATAAGAAGCATAATAAGATAAACATCACATGCAATCAAAATATGTGACATGATATGGCCATCATAATCTTGTGCTTTTGATCTCCATCTCCAAAGCACCGTCATGATCACCTTCGTCACCGGCGCGACACCTTGATCTCCATCGTAGCATCGCTGTCGTCTCGCCAACTATTGCTTCTACGACTATCGCTACCGCTTAGTGATAAAGTACAGAAATTACATGACGATTGCATTTCATACAATAAAGCGACAACCATATGGCTCCTGCCAGTTGCCGATAACATTACAAAACATGATCATCTCATACAAAACCGTATATCTCATCATGTCTTGACCATATCACATCACAACATGCCCTGCAAAAACAAGTTAGACGTCCTCTACTTTGTTGTTGCAAGTTTTACGTGGCTGCTACGGGCTTAGCAAGAACCGTTCTTACCTACGCATACAAAACCACAACGATGTTTCGTCAAGTATGTGCTGTTTTAACCTTCACAAGGACCGGACGTAGCCACACTTGATTCAGCTAAAGTGAGAGAGACAGACACCCGCCAGTCACCTTTAAGCAACGAGTGCTCATAACGGTGAAACCAGTCTCGCGTAAGCGTACGCGTAATGTCGGTCCGGGCCGCTTCATCTCACAATACCGCCGAAGCAAAGTATGACATGCTGGTAAGCAGTATGACTAGTATCGCCCACAACTCATTGCGTTCTATGAAGGAAATATGCCCTAGAGGCAATAATAAAGTTGTTATTTATATTTCCTTATATCATGATAAATGTTTATTATTCATGCTAGAATTGTATTAACCGGAAACTTAGTACATGTGTGAATACATAGACAAAACAGAGTGTCCCTAGTATGCCTCTACTAGACTAGCTCATTGATCAAAGATGGTTATGTTTCCTAACCATAGACATGAGTTGTCATTTGATCAACGGGATCACATCATTAGGAGAATGATGTGATGGACAAGACCCATCCGTTAGCTTAGCACTATAATCGTTTAGTTTTACTGCTATTGCTTTCTTCATGACTTATACATGTTCCTATGACTATGAGATTATGCAACTCCCGAATACCGGAGGAACACCTTGTGTGCTATCAAACGTCACAACGTAACTGGGTGATTATAAAGATGCTCTACATGTGTCTCCGAAGGTGTTCGTGGTGTTGGCATAGATCAAGAATAGGATTTGTCACTCCGAGTGTCGGAGAGGTATCTCTGGGCCCTCTCGGTAATGCACATCGTAATAAGCCTTGCAAGCAAACGACTAATGAGTTAGTCAGGAGATGATGTATTACGGAACAAGTAAAGAGACTTGCCGGTAACGAGATTGAACTAGGTATTGAGATACCGACGATCGAATCTCGGGCAAGTAACATACCGATGACAAAGGGAACAACGTATGTTGTTATGCGGTTCGACCGATAAAGATCTTCGTAGAATATGTAGGAGCCAATATGGGCATCCAGGTTCCGCTATTGGTTATTGACCAGAGAAGTGTCTCGGTCATGTCTACATAGTTCTCGAACCCGTAGGGTCCGCACGCTTAAACGTTCGTTGACGATATAGTATTTAATGAGTTATGTATGTTGGTGACCGAATGTTATTCGAAGTCCCGGATGTGATCACGGACATGACGAGGAACTCCGGAATGGTGCGGAGATAAAGATTAATATATGAGATAATAGTGTTTGACCTCCGGAAGGGTTCCGGAATTCACCGGAAGGGGTTCCGGATGTTTCCCGAAGTGTTTGGGTACGAGAACACGTTATTTGGGCCAAAAGGGAAAGCACACATGGTTTTTGGAAAGCGCAAAAGGAAGTTTTGCGGAGTCCAGGGGCCAGACGCCAGGGTCCCTGGCGTCTGGGTCTAGACGCCGGGAACCCTGGCGTCTGGCCCTGGAGTCCGAGAAGGACTCTTGCCTTTCGGGTGAAACCGACTTTGTGAAGGCTTTTACTCCAAGTTTCGACCCCAAGGCTCAACATATAAATAGAGGGGTAGGGCTAGCACCCAAGACACATCAAGATACACCAAGCCGTGTGCCGGCTACCCCGACCCTCTAGTTTATCCTCCGTCTAGTTTCTGTAGTGCTTAGCGAAGCCCTGCAGAGATTGTTCTTCATCAACAACCGTCACCACGCCGTCGTGCTGCCGGAACTCATCTACTACTTCGCCCGTCTTGCTGGATCAAGAAGGAGAGGACGCCATCGAGCTGAACGTGTGCTGAACGCGGAGGTGCCGTACGTTCGGTACTAGATCGGGATGGATCTTGAAGGTGCACGACTACATCAATCGCGTTGATAAACGCTTCCGCTTTCGGTCTACGAGGGTACGTAGACACACTCTCCCCTCTCGTTGCTATGCATCTAGTAGATAGATCTTGCGTGATCGTAGGAAAATTTTGAAAATACTACGTTCCCCAATAGTGGCATCATGAGCCAGGTCTATGCGTAGATGATATGCACGAGTAGAACACAATGAGTTGTGGGCGATACTAGTCATACTGCTTACCAGCATGTCATACTTTGCTTCGGCGGTATTGTGAGATGAAGCGGCCCGGACCGACATTACGCGTACGCTTACGCGAGACTGGTTTCACCGTTACGAGCACTCGTTGCTTAAAGGTGACTGGCGGGTGTCTGTCTCTCTCACTTTAGCTGAATCAAGTGTGGCTACGCCCGGTCCTTGTGAAGGTTAAAACATCACATACTTGACGAAACATCGTTCTGGTTTTTGTATGCGTAGGTAAGAACGGTTCTTGCTAAGCCCGTAGCAGCCACGTAAAACTTGCAACAACAAAGTAGAGGACGTCTAACTTGTTTTTGCAGGGCATGTTGTGATGTGATATGGTCAAGACATGATGAGTTATATGGTTTTGTATGAGATGATCATGTTTTGTAATGTTATCGGCAACTGGCAGGAGCCATATGGTTGTCGCTTTATTGTATGAAATGCAATCGCCATGTAATTGCTTTACTTTATCACTAAGCGGTAGCGATAGTCGTAGAAGCAATATTTGGCGAGACGACAACGATGCTACGATGGAGATCAAGGTGTCGCGCCGGTGACGAAGGTGATCATGACGGTGCTTTGGAGATGGAGATCAAAAGCACAAAATGATGATGGCCATATCATGTCACATATTTTGATTGCATGTGATGTTTATCTTATTATGCTTCTTATTTTGCTTAGAACGACGGTGGCATTATAAGACGATCCCTTACTAAATTTCAAGGTATAAGTGTTCTCCCTGAGTATGCACCGTTGCGAAAGTTCGTCGTGTCGAGACACCACGTGATGATCGGGTGTGATAAGCTCTACGTTCAAATACAAAGGGTGTAAGACAGTTTTGCACACGCAGAATACTCGGGTTAAACTTGACGAGCCTAGCATATGCAGATATGGCCTCGGAACACTGGAGACCGAAAGGTCGAGCGTGAATCATATAGTAGATATGATCAACATAAGATGTTCACCATTGAAACTACTCCATCTCACGTGATGATCGGACATGGTTAAGTTGATTTGGATCACGTGATCATTTAGATGACTAGAGGGATGTCTATCTAAGTGGGAGTTCTTATGTAATATGATTAAATTGAACTTTAATTTATCATGAACTTAGTCCTGGTAGTATTAGCATATCTATGTTGTA
The DNA here is from genome assembly GCA_902687465.1 of Secale cereale. NCBI lineage: Eukaryota > Viridiplantae > Streptophyta > Magnoliopsida > Poales > Poaceae > Secale > Secale cereale. The sequence continues at coordinate 519,793,057 of LR738712.1, forward strand.
GATCAATAGCTCGCGATGTTGCTCCCCGTTTATTTTTTTATGTTCCTAGAGAAAACTAAGTTGAAAGATGTTAGTAGCAATGATGCGGAATTGTTCCGTGATCTGAGGATTATCCTCATTGCTGCACAGAAGAATTATGTCCTTGATGCACCGCTAGGTGACAGACCTATTGCAGGAGCAGATGCAGACGTTATGAACGTTTTGACAAAAGCTCGGTATGATGACTACTTGATAGTTTAGTGCACCATGCTTTACGGCTTATAACCGGGACTTCAAAAATGTTTTGAACGCCACGGAGCATATGAGATGTTCCAAGAGTTGAAATTAGTATTTCATACTCATACCCGTGTCGAGAGGTATAAGACCTCTGACAGTACTTTGCCTACAAGATGGAGGAGAATAGCTCAACCAGTGAGCATGTGCTCAGATTGTCTGGGTACTACAATTACTTGAATCAAGTGGGAGTTAATCTTCCAGATAAGATAGTAATTAACAAAGTTCTCTAGTCACTATCACCAAGTTAGTAGAACTTCGTGATGAACTATAATATGCAAGGGATGACGAAAGTAATTCCCGAGCTCTTCGCGATGCTGAAATCGGCGAAGGTAGAAATCAAGAAAGAGCATCAAGTGTTGATGGTTAACAAGACCACTTGTTTCAAGTAAAGGGCAAAGGGATAGAAGGGGAACTTCAAGAAGAATGACAAGCAAGTTGTCACTCCCGTGAAGAAACCCAAAGCTAAACTCAAGCCCGAAACAAGTGCTTCTACTGCAAAGGAAATGGTCACTGGAAGTGGAACTGCCCTAGATACTTGGCGGATAAGAAGGATGGCAAAGTGAACAAAGGTATATTTGATATACAGATTATTGATGTGTATTTTACTAGTGTTCATAGCAACCCCTCGGTATTTGATACTGGTTCAGTTGCTAAAGAGTAGTAACTCGAAATGGGAGTTGCACAATGAACAGAAACTAGTTAAAGGATGAAGTGACGATGTGTATTGGAAGTAGTTCCAAGATTGATATGATCATCATCGCACACTCCCTATACTTTCGGGATTAGTGTTGAACCTAAATAAGTGTTATTTGGTGTTTGTGTTGAGCATGAATATGATTTGATCATGTTTATTTTAATACGGTTATTCATGTAAGTTAGAGAATAATTGTTGTTCTGTTTACATGAATAAAACCTTCTATGGTCATACACCCAATGAAAATGGTTTGTTGGATCAAGATCGTGTGATACACATATTCATAATATTGAAGCCAAAAGATGCAAGGTTAATAATGATAGTGCAACTTATTTGTGGCACTGCCGTTTAGGTCATATTGGTGTAAAGCGCATGAAGAAACTCCATAGTGATGGACTTTTGGAATCACTTGATTATGAATCACTTGGTGCTTGCGAACCATGCCTCATGGGCAAGATGACTAAAACTCCGTTCTCCGGAACAATGGAGTGAGCAATTGACTTGTTGGAAATCATACATACTGATGTATGCAGACCAATGAGTGTTGAGGCTTGCGGCGGGTATCGTTATTTTCTGACCTTCACTGATGATTTGAGCAGATATGGGTATATCTACTTAATGAAGCACAAGTCTGAAACATTTGAAAAGTTCAAAGAATTTCAGAGTGAAGTGGAGAATCATCGTAACAAGAAAATAAGAGTTTCTACGATATGATCGTAGAGGTAAAATATTTGAGTTAGCGAGTTTGGCCTTTAGTAAAAACAATATGAAATAATTTCACTACTCACGCCACTTGGAACACCACAGTGTAAAGGTGTGTCCGAACGTCATAACCGTACTTTATTAGATATGGTGCGATCGATGATGTCTCTTACCGATCTATCACTATCGCTTTTGGGGTTATGCATTAGAGACAGCTACATTCACGTTAAATAGGGCACCATCTAAATCCGTGGAGATGACACCGTAAGAACTGTGGTTTGACGAGAAACCTAAGCTGTCATTTCTTTAAGTTTGGGACTGCGATGCTTATGTGAAAAAGTTTCAACATGATAAGCTCGAACCCAAATTGGAGAAGTAAATCTTCATAGGATACCCAAAAGAAACTGTTGGGTACACCTTCTATCACAGATCCGAAGGCAAGGTCTTTGTTGCTAAGAGTGGATCCTTTCTAGAGAAGGAGTTTCTCTCGAAAGAAGTGAGTGGGAGGAAAGTAGAACTTGATGAGGTAATTGTACCTTCTCTTGAATTGGAAAGTAGTACATCACAGAAACTGGTTCCAGTGATTCCTACACCAATTAGTGAGGAAGCTAATGATGATGATCATGAAACTTCGGATCAAGTTACTGCTGGACTTCGTAGATCAACCAGAGTACGTTCCGCACCAGAGTGGTACGGCAACCCAGTTCTGGAAGTCATCTTACTAGACCATGATGAACCTACGAACTATGAGGAAGCGATGATGAGCCCAGATTCCGCAAAATGGCTTGAGGCCATGAAATCTGAGATGGGATCCATATATGAGAACAAAGTATGGACTTTGGTTGACTTGCCCGATGGTCGGCAAGCCATCAAAAATAAATGGATCTTCAAGAGGAAGACTGATGCTGACGGTAATGTTACTGTTTACAAAGCTTGACTTGTTGCGAAAGGTTTTCGACAAGTTCAAGGAGTTGACTACGATGAGACTTTCTCACCCGTAGCGATGCTTAAGTCTGTCCGAATCATGTTAGCAATTGCCGCATTTAATGAAATCTGGCAAATGGATAACAAAACTGCATTCCTGAATGGATATCTTAAAGAATACTTGTATATAATGCAACCAGAAGGTTTTGTCGATCCTAAAGGTGCTAACAAGGTGTGCAAGCTCTAGCGATCCATCTATGGACTGGTGCAAGCATCTCGGAGTTGGAATATACACTTTGATGAGTTGATCAAAGCATATAGTTTTATACAGACTTGCGGTGAAGCCTGTATTTACAAGAAAGTGAGTGGGAGCACTACAACCTTTCTGATAAGTATATGTGAATGACATATTGTCGATCGGAAATGATGTAGAATTTTCTGGAAAGCATAAAGGAGTGTTTGAAAGGAGTTTTTCAAAGAAAGACCTTGGTGAAGTTGCTTACATGTTGGGCATCAAGATCTATAGAGATAGATCAAGACGCTTTATAAGACTTTCGATGAGTACACACCTTGATAAGATTTTGAAGTAGTTCAAAATGGATCAGTCAAAGAAGGAGTTCTTGCCTGACTTGTAAGGTGTGAAGTTGAGTAAGACTCAAAGCCAGACCACGGCAGAAAAAATATATAGAGAGAATGAAAGTCATTCCCTATGCCTCAGCCATAGGTTCTATAAAGTATGCCATGCTGTGTACCAAACATGTTGTGTACCTTGCCATGAGTTTGTCAAGGGGGTACAATAGTGATCCAGGAGTAGATCACTGTACAGCGGTGAAAATTATCCTTAGTAACTGGATGACTAAGGAAATGTTTCTCGATTATGGAGGTGATAAAGAGTTCGTCGTAAAGGGTTACGTCGATGCAAGCTTTGACACTAAATCCAGATAACTCTAAGTATCAATCTGGATGCGTATTGAAAGTGGGAGCAATTAGCTAGAGTAGCTCTATGCAGAGCATTGTAGACATAGAAATTTGCGAAATACATATGGATCTGAATGTGACAGACCCGTTGACTAAACTTCTCTCACGAAGCAAAACATGATCACACCTTAGTACTCTTTGGGTGTTAATCACATAGCGATGTGAACTAGATTATTGACTCTAGTAAACCCTTTGGGTGTTGGTCACATGGCGATGTGAACTATGGGTGTTATTCACATAACGATGTGAACTATCGGTATTAAATCACATGGCGATGTGAGCTAGATTATTGACTCTAGTGCAAGTGGGAGACTGAAGGAAATATGCCCTAGAGGCAATAATAAAATTGTTATTTATATTTCCTTATATCATGATAAATGTTTATTATTCATGCTAGAATTGTATTAACCGGAAACTTAGTACATGTGTGAATACATAGACAAAACAGAGTGTCCCTAGTATGCCTCTACTAGACTAGCTCATTGATCAAAGATGGTTATGTTTCCTAACCATAGACATGAGTAGTCATTTGATCAACGGGATCACATCATTAGGAGAATGATGTGATGGACAAGACCCATCCGTTAGCTTAGCACTATGATCGTTTAGTTTTACTGCTATTGCTTTCTTCATGACTTATACATGTTCCTATGACTATGAGATTATGCAACTCCCGAATACCGGAGGAACACCTTGTGTGCTATCAAACGTCACAACGTAACTGGGTGATTATAAAGATGCTCTACAGGTGTCTCCGAAGGTGTTCGTGGTGTTGGCATAGATCAAGAATAGGATTTGTCACTCCGAGTGTCGGAGAGGTATCTCTGGGCCCTCTCGGTAATGCACATCGTAATAAGCCTTGCAAGCAAACGACTAATGAGTTAGTCAGGAGATGATGTATTACGGAACGAGTAAAGAGACTTGCCGGTAACGAGATTGAACTAGGTATTGAGATACCGACGATCGAATCTCGGGCAAGTAACATACCGATGACAAAGGGAACAACGTATGTTGTTATGCGGTTCGACCGATAAAGATCTTCGTAGAATATGTAGGAGCCAATATGGGCATCCAGGTTCCGCTATTGGTTATTGACCAGAGAAGTGTCTCGGTCATGTCTACATAGTTCTCGAACCCGTAGGGTCCGCACGCTTAAACGTTCGTTGACGATATAGTATTTAATGAGTTATGTATGTTGGTGACCGAATGTTATTCGGAGTCCCGGATGTGATCACGGACATGACGAGGAACTCCGGAATGGTCCGGAGATAAAGATTAATATATGAGATAATAGTGTTTGACCTCCGGAAGGGTTCCGGAATTCACCGGGAGGGGTTCCGGATGTTTCCCGAAGTGTTTGGGTACGAGAACACGTTATTTGGGCCAAAAGGGAAAGCACACAAGGTTTTTGGAAAGCGCAAAAGGAAGTTTTGCGGAGTCCAGGGGCCAGACGCCAGGGTCCCTGGCGTCTGGGTCCAGACGCCGGGAACCCTGGCGTCTGGCCCTTGAGTCCGAGAAGGACTCTTGCCTTTCGGGTGAAACCGACTTTGTGAAGGCTTTTACTCCAAGTTTCGACCCCAAGGCTCAACATATAAATAGAGGGGTAGGGATAGCACCCAAGACACATCAAGATACACCAAGCCGTGTGCCGGCTACCCCGACCCTCTAGTTTATCCTCCGTCTAGTTTCTATAGTGCTTAGCGAAGCCCTGCAGAGATTGTTCTTCATCAACAATCGTCACCACGCCGTCGTGCTGCCGGAACTCATCTACTACTTCGCCCGTCTTGCTGGATCAAGAAGGCGAGGACGCCATCGAGCTGAACGTGTGCTGAACGCGGAGGTGCCGTACGTTCGGTACTAGATCGGGACGGATCGTGAAGGTGCACGACTACATCAACCACGTTGATAAACGCTTCCGCTTTCGGTCTACGAGGGTACGTAGACACACTCTCCCCTCTCGTTGCTATGCATATAGTAGATAGATCTTGCGTGATCGTAGGAAAATTTTGAAAATACTACGTTCCCCAACAGTGGCATGATGAGCCAGGTCTATGCGTAGATGATATGCACGAGTAGAACACAATGAGTTGTGGGCGATACTAGTCATACTGCTTACCAGCATGTCATACTTTGCTTCGGCGGTATTGTGAGATGAAGCGGCCCGGACCGACATTACGCGTACGCTTACGCGAGACTGGTTTCACCGTTACGAGCACTCGTTGCTTAAAGGTGACTGGCGGGTGTCTGTCTCTCTCACTTTAGCTGAATCAAGTGTGGCTACGCCTGGTCCTTGTGAAGGTTAAAACAGCACATACTTGACGAAACATCGTTGTGGTTTTTGTATGCGTAGGTAAGAACGGTTCTTGCTAAGCCCGTAGCAGCCACGTAAAACTTGCAACAACAAAGTAGAGGACGTCTAACTTGTTTTTGCAGGGCATGTTGTGATGTGATATGGTCAAGACATGATGAGTTATACGGTTTTGTATGAGATGATCATGTTTTGTAATGTTATCGGCAACTGGCAGGAGCCATATGGTTGTCACTTTATTGTATGAAATGCAATCGCCAAGTAATTGCTTTACTTTATCACTAAGCGGTAGCGATAGTCGTAGAAGCAATATTTGGCGAGACGACAACGATGCTACGATGGAGATCAAGGTGTCGCGCCGGTGACGAAGGTGATCATGACGGTGCTTTGGAGATGGAGATCAAAAGCACAAAATGATGATGGCCATATCATGTCACATATTTTGATTGCATGTGATGTTTATCTTATTATGCTTCTTATTTTGCTTAGAACGACGGTAGCATTATAAGATGATCCCTTACTAAATTTCAAGGTATAAGTGTTCTCCCTGAGTATGCACCGTTGCGAAAGTTCGTCGTGCCGAGACACCACGTGATGATCGGGTGTGATAAGCTCTACGTTCAAATACAACGGGTCTAAGACAGTTTTGCACACGCAGAATACTCGGGTTAAACTTGACGAGCCTAGCATATGCAGATATGGCCTCGGAACACTGGAGACCGAAAGGTCGAGCGTGAATCATATAGTAGATATGATCAACATAAGATGTTCACCATTGAAACTACTCCATCTCACGTGATGATCGGACATGGTTTAGTTGATTTGGATCACGTGATCATTTAGATGACTAGAGGGATGTCTATCTAAGTGGGAGTTCTTATGTAATATGATTAAATTGAACTTTAATTTATCATGAACTTAGTCCTGGTAGTATTAGCATATCTATGTTGTAGATCAATAGCTCGCGATGTTGCTCCCCGTTTATTTTTTTATGTTCCTAGAGAAAACTAAGTTGAAAGATGTTAGTAGCAATGATGCGGAATTGTTCCGCGATCTGAGGATTATCCTCATTGCTGCACAGAAGAATTATGTCCTTGATGCACCGCTAGGTGACAGACCTATTGCAGGAGCAGATGCAGACGTTATGAACGTTTTGACAAAAGCTCGGTATGATGACTACTTGATAGTTTAGTGCACCATGCTTTACGGCTTATAACCGGGACTTCAAAAATGTTTTGAACGCCACGGAGCATATGAGATGTTCCAAGAGTTGAAATTAGTATTTCATACTCATACCCGTGTCGAGAGGTATAAGACCTCTGACAGTACTTTGCCTACAAGATGGAGGAGAATAGCTCAACCAGTGAGCATGTGCTCAGATTGTCTGGGTACTACAATTACTTGAATCAAGTGGGAGTTAATCTTCCAGATAAGATAGTAATTGACAAACTTCTCTAGTCACTATCACCAAGTTAGTAGAACTTCGTGATGAACTATAATATGCAAGGGATGACGAAAGTAATTCCCAAGCTCTTCGCGATGCTGAAATCGGCGAAGGTAGAAATCAAGAAAGAGCATCAAGTGTTGATGGTTAACAAGACCACTTGTTTCAAGTAAAGGGCAAAGGGATAGAAGGGGAACTTCAAGAAGAATGACAAGCAAGTTGTCACTCCCGTGAAGAAACCCAAAGCTAAACTCAAGCCTGAAACAAGTGCTTCTACTGCAAAGGAAATGGTCACTGGAAGTGGAACTGCCCTAGATACTTGGCGGATAAGAAGGATGGCAAAGTGAACAAAGGTATATTTGATATACAGATTATTGATGTGTATTTTACTAGTGTTCATAGCAACCCCTCGGTATTTGATACTGGTTCAGTTGCTAAAGAGTAGTAACTCGAAATGGGAGTTGCATAATGAACAGAAACTAGTTAAAGGATGAAGTGACGATGTGTATTGGAAGTAGTTCCAAGATTAATATGATCATCATCGCACACTCCCTATACTTTCGGGATTAGTGTTGAACCTAAATAAGTGTTATTTGGTGTTTGTGTTGAGCATGAATATGATTTGATCATGTTTATTGCAATACGGTTATTCATGTAAGTTAGAGAATAATTGTTGTTCTGTTTACATGAATAAAACCTTCTATGGTCATACACCCAATGAAAATGGTTTGTTGGATCTCGATCGTGTGATACACATATTCATAATATTGAAGCCAAAAGATGCAAGGTTAATAATGATAGTGCAACTTATTTGTGGCACTGCCGTTTAGGTCATATTGGTGTAAAGCGCATGAAGAAACTCCATAGTGATGGACTTTTGGAATCACTTGATTATGAATCACTTGGTGCTTGCGAACCATGCCTCATGGGCAAGATGACTAAAACTCCGTTCTCCGGAACAATGGAGCGAGCAATTGACTTGTTCGAAATCATACATACTGATGTATGCAGACCAATGAGTGTTGAGGCTCGCGGCGGGTATCGTTATTTTCTGACCTTCACTGATGATTTGAGCAGATATGGGTATATCTACTTAATGAAGCACAAGTCTGAAACATTTAAAAAGTTCAAAGAATTTCAGAGTGAAGTGGAGAATCATCATAACAAGAAAATAAGAGTTTCTACGATATGATCGTAGAGGTAAAATATTTGAGTTAGCGAGTTTGGCCTTCAGTAAAAATAATATGAAATAATTTCACTACTCACGCCACCTGGAACACCACAGTGTAAAGGTGTGTTCGAACGTCATAACCATACTTTATTAGATATGGTGCGATCGATGATGTCTCTTACCGATCTATCACTATCGCTTTTGGGGTTATGCATTAGAGACAGCTACATTCACGTTAAATAGGGCACCATCTAAATCCGTGGAGATGACACCGTAAGAACTGTGGTTTGACGAGAAACCGAAGCTGTCATTTCTTTAAGTTTGGGACTGCGATGCTTATGTGAAAAAGTTTCAACATGATAAGCTCGAACCCAAATTGGAGAAGTAAATCTTCATAGGATACCCAAAAGAAACTGTTGGGTACACCTTCTATCACAGATCTGAAGGCAAGGTCTTTGTTGCTAAGAGTGGATCCTTTCTAGAGAAGGAGTTTCTCTCGAAAGAAGTGAGTGGGAGGAAAGTAGAACTTGATGAGGTAATTGTACCTTCTCTTGAATTGGAAAGTAGTACATCACAGAAACTGGTTCCAGTGATTCCTACACCAATTAGTGAGGAAGCTAATGATGATGATCATGAAACTTCGGATCAAGTTACTGCTGAACTTTGTAGATCAACCAGAGTATGTTCCGCACCAGAGTGGTACGGCAACCCAGTTCTGGAAGTCATGTTACTAGACCATGATGAACCTACGAACTATGAGGAAGCGATGATGAGCCCAGATTCCGCAAAATGGCTTGAGGCCATGAAATCTGAGATGGGATCCATATATGAGAACAAAGTATGGACTTTGGTTGACTTGCCCGATGGTCGGCAAGCCATCAAAAATAAATGGATCTTCAAGAGGAAGACTAATGCTGACGGTAATGTTACTGTTTACAAAGCTCGACTTGTTGCGAAAGGTTTTCGACAAGTTCAAGGAGTTGACTACGATGAGACTTTCTCACCCGTAGCGATGCTTAAGTCTGTCCGAATCATGTTAGCAATTGCCGCATTTAATGAAATCTGGCAAATGGATAACAAAACTGCATTCCTGAATGGATATCTTAAAGAAGAGTTGTATATAATGCAACCAGAAGGTTTTGTCGATCCTAAAGGTGCTAACAAGGTGTGCAAGCTCCAGCGATCCATCTATGGACTGGTGCAAGCATCTCGGAGTTGGAATATACACTTTGATAAGTTGATCAAAGCATATAGTTTTATACAGACTTGCGGTGAAGCCTGTATTTACAAGAAAGTGAGTGGGAGCACTACAACCTTTCTGATAAGTATATGTGAATGACATATTGTCGATCGGAAATGATGTAGAATTTTCTGGAAAGCATAAAGGAGTGTTTGAAAGGAGTTTTTCAAAGAAAGACCTTGGTGAAGCTGCTTACATGTTGGGCATCAAGATCTATAGAGATAGATCAAGACGCTTGATAAGACTTTCGATGAGTACACACCTTGATAAGATTTTGAAGTAGTTCAAAATGGATCAGTCAAAGAAGGAGTTCTTGCCTGACTTGTAAGGTGTGAAGTTGAGTAAGACTCAAAGCCAGACCACGGCAGAAAAAATATATAGAGAGAATGAAAGTCATTCCCTATGCCTCAACCATAGGTTCTATAAAGTATGCCATGCTGTGTACCAAACATGTTGTGTACCTTGCCATGAGTTTGTCAAGGGGGTACAATAGTGATCCAGGAGTAGATCACTGTACAGTGGTCAAAATTATCCTTAGTAACTGGATGACTAAGGAAATGTTTCTCGATTAGCTAGAGTAGCTCTATGCAGAGCATTGTAGACATAGAAATTTGTGAAATACATACGGATCTGAATGTGACAGACCCGTTGACTAAACTTCTCTCACGAAGCAAAACATGATCACACCTTAGTACTCTTTGGGTGTTAATCACATAGCGATGTGAACTAGATTATTGACTCTAGTAAACCCTTTGGGTGTTGGTCACATGGCGATGTGAACTATGGGTGTTATTCACATAACGATGTGAACTATCGGTATTAAATCACATGGCGATGTGAGCTAGATTATTGACTCTAGTGCAAGTGGGAGACTGAAGGAAATATGCCCTAGAGGCAATAATAAAGTTGTTATTTATATTTCCTTATATCATGATAAATGTTTATTATTCATGCTAGAATTGTATTAACCGGAAACTTAGTACATGTGTGAATACATAGACAAAACAGAGTGTCCCTAGTATGCCTCTACTAGACTAGCTCATTGATCAAAGATGGTTATGTTTCCTAACCATAGACATGAGTTGTCATTTGATCAACGGGATCACATCATTAGGAGAATGATGTGATGGACAAGACCCATCCGTTAGCTTAGCACTATGATCGTTTAGTTTTACTGCTATTGCTTTCTTCATGACTTATACATGTTCCTATGACTATGAGATTATGCAACTCCCGAATACCGGAGGAACACCTTGTGTGCTATCAAACGTCACAACGTAACTGGGTGATTATAAAGATGCTCTACAGGTGTCTCCGAAGGTGTTCGTGGTGTTGGCATAGATCAAGAATAGGATTTGTCACTCTGAGTGTCGGAGAGGTATCTCTGGGCCCTCTCGGTAATGCACATCGTAATAAGCCTTGCAAGCAAACGACTAATGAGTTAGTCAGGAGATGATGTATTACGGAACGAGTAAAGAGACTTGCCGGTAACGAGATTGAACTAGGTATTGAGATACCGACGATCGAATCTCGGGCAAGTAACATACCGATGACAAAGGGAACAACGTATGTTGTTAGGCGGTTCGACCGATAAAGATCTTCGTAGAATATGTAGGAGCCAATATGGGCATCCAGGTTCCGCTATTGGTTATTGACCAGAGAAGTGTCTCGGTCATGTTTACATAGTTCTCGAACCCGTAGGGTCCGCACGCTTAAACGTTCGTTGACGATATAGTATTTAATGAGTTATGTATGTTGGTGACCGAATGTTATTCGGAGTCCCGGATGTGATCACGGACATGACGAGGAACTCCGGAATGGTCCGGAGATAAAGATTAATATATGAGATAATAGTGTTTGACCTCCGGAAGGGTTCCGGAATTCACCGGAAGGGGTTCCGGATGTTTCCCGAAGTGTTTGGGTACGAGAACACGTTATTTGGGCCAAAAGGGAAAGCACACATGGTTTTTGGAAAGCGCAAAAGGAAGTTTTGCGGAGTCCAGGGGCGAGACGCCAGCCTGGCGTCTGGGTCCAGACGCCGGGAACCCTGGCGTCTGGCCCTGGAGTCCGAGAAGGACTCTTGCCTTTCGGGTGAAACTGACTTTGTGAAGGCTTTTACTCCAAGTTTCGACCCCAAGGCTCAACATATAAATAGAGGGGTAGGGCTAGCACCCAAGACACATCAAGATACACCAAGCCGTGTGCCGGCTACCCCGACCCTCTAGTTTATCCTCCGTCTAGTTTCTGTAGTGCTTAGCGAAGCCCTGCAGAGATTATTCTTCATCAACAACCGTAACCACGCCGTCGTGCTGCCGGAACTCATCTACTACTTCGCCCGTCTTGCTGGATCAAGAAGGCAAGGACGCCATCGAGCTGAACGTGTGCTGAACGCGGAGGTGCCGTACGTTCGGTACTAGATCGGGACGGATCGTGAAGTTGCACGACTACATCAACCGCGTTGATAAACGCTTCCGCTTTCGGTCTACGAGGGTACGTAGACACACTCTCCCCTCTCGTTGCTATGCATCTAGTAGATAGATCTTGCGTGATCGTAGGAAAATTTTGAAAATACAACGTTCCCCAACATTCTACTCGTGCATATCATCTACGCATAGACCTGGCTCATGATGCCACTGTTGGGAAACGTAGTATTTTTAAATTTTCCTACGATCACGCAAGATCTATCTACTAGATGCATAGCAACGAGAGGGGAGAGTGTGTCTACAACTCTACGTACCCTCGTAGACCGGGAGCGGAAGCGTCAAGTGACGCGGTTGACGTAGTCGAACTTCTTCGCGATCCAACCGATCAAGCACCGAACGTACGGCACCTCCGCGTTCAGCACACGTTCAGCTTGATGACGTCCCACGAGCTCTTGATCCAGTTGAGCTACACGGGAGATTTTCGTCGGCACGACGGCGTGGTGACGGATATGATGTATCTACCGGCGCAGTGGTTTGCCTAAGCACTGCAACGGTATGACCGAGGTGTGTTTCTGTGGAAGGGGGGCACCGCACACGGCTAAAACAATTCAACTTGTGTGTCTTTGGGTGCCCCCTGCCCCCGTATATAAAGGAGCAAGGGGGGAGGCTGGCCGACCCTCTATGGCGCGGCTAGAGAGGCAATCCTACTAGGAATAGGATTGCAATCCTATTCCTAGTAGGAGTCCACCAAGAAGGAGAGGGGGAAGGAAGGAGAGGGAGAGGGACAGGGAAAGAGGGGCCGCGCCCCCCTCCCCTAGTCCTATTCGGACTGCCCCTAGGGAGGGGGCGCGCCACCTCCTGGCTGCTGCCCTCTCTCTCCCCTATGGCCCACCAGGGCCCATCATTCCCCTGGGGTGTTCCGGTAACCCTCCCGGCACTCCGGTAAATTCCGAAACTTTACAGAACACTTCCGGTGTCCGAATATAGTCGTCCAATATATCAATATTTACGTCTCGGACATTCCGAGACTCCTCGTCATGTCCGTGATCTCATCCGGGACTCCGAACTACCTTTGGTACATCAAAACTCATAAACTCATAATACCGATCGTCATCAAACATTAAGCGTGCGGACCCTACGGGTTCGAGAACTATGTAGACATGACTGAGACTCATCTCCGGTCAATAACCAATAGCAGAACCTGGATGCTCATATTGGCTCCTACATATTCTACGAAGATCTTTATCGGTCAAACCGCATAACAACATACGTTGTTCCTTTTGTCATCGGTATGTTACTTGCCCGAGATTCGATCGTCGGTATCTCTATACCTAGTTCAATCTCGTTATTGGCAAGTCTCTTTACTCGTTCCGTATTACATCATCTCGTGACTAACTCATTAGTCTTTTTGCTTGCAAGGCTTATTATGATGTGTGTTACCGAGAGGGTCCAGAGATACCTCTCCGACACTCGGAGTGACAAATCCTAGTCTTGATCTATGCCAACACCACGAATACTTTCGGAGACACCTGTAGAGCATCTTTATGATCACCCAGTTACGTTGTGACGTTTGATAGCACACAAGGTGTTCCTACGGTATTCGGGAGTTGCATAATCTCATAGTCATAGGAACATGTATAAGTCATGAAGAAAGCAATAACAGTAAAACTAAACGATCATAGTGCTATGCCAACGGATGGGTCTAGTCCATCACATCATTCTCCTAATGATGTGATCCCGTTGATCAAATGACAACTCATGTCTATGGCTAGGAAACATAGCCATCTTTGATCAATGAGCTAGTCTAGTAGAGGCATACTAGGGACATACTATTTTGTCTATGTATTCACACATGTATCAAGTTTCCGGTTAATACAATTCTAGCATGAATAAAAGACATTTATCATGATATAAGGAAATACAAATAACATCTTTATTATTACCTCTAGGGCATATTTCCTTCAAGAAGACGCTCCAAGCAAAACACATATCATGTAGTGAATGAAAATATAGCCTCAAGTAAAGTTACCGATGGATGAAGACGAAAGAGGGGATGCCTTCCCAAGGCATCCCCAAGCTTAGGCTCTTGGCCGTCCTTGGATTTTACCTTGGGATGCCTTGGGAATCCCCAATCTTAGGCTTTCGCCACTCCTTGCTCCATAGTCCATCAAATCCTTACCCAAAACTTGAAAACTTCACAACACAAAACTCAACAGAAATCTCGTGAGCTTCGTTAGTAAAACAAAACAAATAACCACTCAAGGTATTGTTGTGATCTTATTCTAATTTTAAATTGGTGTAATATATACTGTATTCCAACTTTTCCATGGTTCATACCCCTCGATACTAGCCATAGATGCATCAAAATAAGCAAACAACACATAAAAACATAATCTGTCAAAAACAGAATAGTCTGTAGCCATCTGAAAACTTCGCATACTTCTGTAACTCTAAAAATTCTGAAAACTTATGAAGACGTGGGGAATTTTATATCAATTTTGTGTAAAAATTTCAGAAGGTTTAGATGTTCTAGTAAATTATTGAATTTTCTACACTGGGCGCAAAAGTTTCTGTTTTTCAGCAAAATCAGGTCAACGATCACCGTAAGCCATCCCAAAGGTCTTACTTGGCTCAAACACTAATTAAAACACCAAAACACAATTACTACAGAAGTAATAATGTGTATTTATTGAAAAACGGAAGCAAAAAATTAAAAGCAAAAATAAAATTGGGTTGCCCCCCAACAAGCGCTATTGTTAAACGCTCTTAGCTAGGCATAAAAACGCAAATAGATCTAGGTATTATCATCTTTGGTCTTAGTTCATTTAGTAAGTTTATGCTCAAATCCGGGAGGTTCCTTGCGCTTCCCATCATCCTCAGCAATTTTTATATCTAAAGCATCGAACCTTTTGTTGCAAAGAGTGATCAACATATTCATGCGATGAAGGTTTCCATTACTATTTTTGGGAGGTTCAATAGATTTTTGTAAATCAACCAATTTTTTCTGTACTTTGCATAATTTTTCCAAGACTTGCGTTTTCTCTTGAGAATTATTGAATGCCTATGGTGGGGGTGGTATTCCTACCATACCCTCTATTATCTCAAAAGCAGTGTTGCCATCGATCTCAATGAAATTTCCTTTAGCAGCAAAATCCAAAAGTTGCCTATGGGGCATGTTTAAACCAATGTAAAAATTGTGAAGAAGAATCTTAATGTCCTCCTTTGTAGTGCAGATGCGATACGATTTTATCATTCGGTACCAAGCATCTTTAAAATTATCTCCTTGTTTCTGCTTGAAGTGAAGAATTTCAAAGTCTGAAGACAAAGGAGGGACAGTGATGCTGGACATTTTAAACAAGATAAGCAATCTAACACACAAGCACCCAAAAGCAAGCGAACAAGGCGAATGGAAGGAGGGCAAAGAAAAGGCAAATATTTTCGAAGATTGTTTTAGAAGTGGGGGAGAGAAAAAAGAGAGGCAAATGGCAAATAATGTAAATGTGAGATATGAGAGTTTAATGAAGGGTACTTGGTAGGTCTTGACTTGGCGTAGATCTCCCCGGCAACGGCGCCAGATATTCTTCCTGCTACCTCTTGACCTTGCGTTAGTTTTTCCCTTGAAGAGGAAATAGTGATGCAATAAAGTAGAGTAAGTATTTCCCTCAGTTTGAGAACCAAGGTATCAATCCAGTAGGAGATTACATAAAATCGCCAAATACCTGCACAAACAATCAAACAACTTGCACCCAACGCTATAAAGGGGTTGTTAATCCCTTCACGGTTATTTGCAAAAGTGAGAACAAATAGAGATAGATAAACTATAAAGATGCAAAATAGACCCGGGGGCCATAGTTTTCACTAGAGGCTTCTCTCATGATAGCAAATATTACGGTGGGTGAACAAATTACTGCCAAGCAATCGATAGAAAAGCGCAAAGTTATGACGATATCTAGGGCAATGATCATGAATATAGGTATCACGTCCGTATCAAGCAGACCGACTCCTATCTGCATCTACTACTATTACTCCACACATTAAACACACCGCAAAAGAAGATTACATCGGATAGATCTCCAAGAACATCGAGGAGAACATGGTTGAGGATCAAAGACAGAGAAGAAGCCATCTAGCTACTTGCTATGGACCCGTAGGTCTGTGGTAAACTACTCACACTTCATCGGAAGGGCAATGGTGTTGATGTAGATGCCCTCCATGGTCAAATCCCCCTCTGGCAGAGTACCAAAGGTCTCTAGATGGGATCTCGCTAGAACAGAAGGTTACGGCGGCGGAAAAGTGGTTTCGATGGATGTTCTGATGTCTCTGAAATATTTGGTAATTTATAGGCGGAAGAAGTAGGTTTGGGGGGTCTCGGGGGCCCCACAAAGTAGGGGGGGCGCACCCTACCCCCAGGGCGTGCCCTCCACCCTTGTGGCTGCCTCAAGGTTCCCCTGTCGTGTACTCCAAGTCCTCTAGATGTCTTCGGGTCCATGAAAAATCCTCGTAAAGTTTCGTTTCATTTGGACTCCGTTTGATATTCCTTTTCTGCAAAAATCAAAAACAAGGAAAAAAAACAGAAATTGGCACTCGGCTCTAGGTTAATAGGTTAGTCCCAAAAATTATATAAAATAGCATATTAATGCATATAAAACATCCAAAACAGATAATATAATAGCATGGAACAATAAAAAATTATAGATACGTTGGTGACATATCAATGAACCATGGAAAAGTTGGAATACAGTATATATTACACCAATATAAAATAAGAATGAGTTTTCAAGTTTTGGGTAAAGATTGGATGGACTATGGAATAAGGAGTGGCAAGAGCCTAAGCTTGGGTATGCCCAAGGCACCCCAAGGTAATATTCAAGGACAACCAAGCATCTAAGCTTGGGGATGCCCCGGATGGCATCTCCTCTTTCGTCTTCAATCCATTGGTAAATTTACTTGAGGCTATATTTTTATTCACCACATGATATGTGTTTCGCTTGGAGCGCCTTGTATGATTTGAGTGTTTGCTTTCTTTAGTTTGCCACAATTATCCTTGCTGTACACACCTTTTGAGAGGGACACACATTAATCGCGAATTTTTCAGAATACTCTTTGTGCTTCACTTATATCTTTTGAGCTAGGTAGTTGCTCTAGTGCTCCACTTATATCTTTTTTAGCACGGCGATGATGTTTATTCTAAAGAAATTGATGAACTCTCATGATTCACTTATATTATTTTGAGAGTCTCTAAACAACATGGTAATTTGCTTGGGTTATGAATTTAGTCCTAATATGATAGGCATCCAATAGGAATACAATAAAAACTTTCATATAAAGAGCACCAAATTTATGAGAAGTTTAATTCCTTTCAGTTGTTTTGAGATATTAAGATGGTGATATTAGAGTCATGCTGGTAGTAAATTATGTGGTTAAAAAATAATTGTGTTAAGATTTGTGATTCCCGTAGCATGTATGTATGGACTTCTAGTTATGTGATGAAGTTGGAGCGTTATTTATTATTGATTATCTATCTTTGCGTGAAAGTCGGGGGCGCGCGATGGTTAACTCCTACCACGGGAACAGAAGGTTACAGTGGTGGAATATACAAGCCAAGTTCTATAATGAAAATTCCCACTAGTATATGA
The DNA here is from genome assembly GCA_902687465.1 of Secale cereale. NCBI lineage: Eukaryota > Viridiplantae > Streptophyta > Magnoliopsida > Poales > Poaceae > Secale > Secale cereale. The sequence goes on from LR738712.1 coordinate 519,810,853, forward strand.
AAGTGACAAAACAAGAGACTCTCTATCATGAAGATCATGGTGCTACTTTGAAGCACAAGTGTGGAAAATGATAGTAGCATTGTCCCTTTTATTTTATTTTTCTTTTTTCTTTTTATTTTTCTTTTTTTCTTTTTTTCTTTTTTGGGCCTTTTTTGGCCTTTCCTTCTTTTTTTTCTTTGGGACAATGCTCTAATAATGATGATCATCACACTTATATTAATTTACAACTCGATACTAGAACAAAGTATGACTCTATATGAATGCCTCCGATGGTGTACCGGGATGTGCAATGAATCAAGAGTGACATGTATGAAAAATTATGCATGGTGGCCTAGCCATGAATACGATGTCAACTACATGATCATGCATGTCAATATGACAATGATGAAGCGTGTCATAGCAAACGGAACGGTGGAAAGTTGCATTGAAATATATCTCGGAATGGCTATGGAAATGCCACGATAGGTAGGTATGGTGGCTATTTTTAGGAAGGTATATGGTGGGTGTATGGTACCGCCGAGAGTTGCGTGGTACAAGAGAGGCTAGCAATAGTGGAAGGGTGAGAGTGCGTATAATCCATGGACTAAACATTAGTCATAAAGAACTCACATACTTATTGCAAAAATCTACAAGTCATCAAAACAAAGTACTACACGCATGCTCCTAGGGGAAGGGTTGGTAGGAGTTAACCATCGCGCGATCCCAACCTCCACACAAAGGATGACACTTAATGAAATACTTTATGCTTCAAATTTATCACACAACTGTTACCATATGTGCATGCTACCGGACTTACAAACCTCAACAACACAACTAATCTACTAGTGTAATGCCCATGATGGGACTATACCTCCTACGTGTCGAGGCACGACTTAAAGGTATAAGCCCATCCTAGAATGATCTCAAGTTTGGTATCTTTGCACAACTCATGTAAAAGAGGGATTAAAATGCAAAAGGAGATAGTTGGCTTACACTCGCCACTTCACACAATACAATACATAAGCAATACATCATACAAAACATCACAACCCGACTACAGGTGAAGATCCAAAGAAAGATACCAAAACAACATAAAGCCACAGGTCAGGATCGAATCCTAGTAGAAACCACTACTGAACATCGAAACGTCACAAGCAAACGGTCAAACTCTTCATCGAGCTCCTGGTGAAGTACTGATCCAACTCCTGCGTCAAACTCGGCTGAACCTGTATCTGGTGTGGTGAAGTAACTGTGAGCCACAGAGGACTCAGCAATCCCGTTTCCGGGTAACAAGACTATTTAAGCCTTGGGTGAGGACAAGGCTGAAGAAAGAGCGAGAGGTGAAGGAACAACAAGAGTCTGCAGCAGCAACTAGCACTAACTTACGTAAACGAGAGCGAGAAGAGAAGTGCCTCGGTCGAGAGATGATCACGAAGTGATCCTAACTAAGCCGGTCAAACATAACCCCACCGTGTTCAACTCCTGAATCCCTATTCGGAAATTGACAGTCACGGTACACACGCTGGTAGTGTATTAAAACATTGTGTCAAGTTATCTACAACCGGAATTAACAAGCTCCCATCTGCCACATAACCGCGGGCACGGCTTTCGAAAGTTCAAACCCTGCAGGGGTGTTCCAACTTGGCCCATCACAAGCCCAGGATCCGCGGAGTCGCAACTCCATAGGTGGGATGACCCGAGTATTCTCGGAATCCCGTGCTCAAGTTAAACCGAACTAAGGTAAGGCTAATCCAGCAAATCCTCCCGGCGTGTCGACACCCTGATAGGTAGCCGCGCGTATCTAGTCTCAGGACACAACCGGATGGGTGATGCTACAGGTTTTTACCACACCTTGAGTTTCCTCGAGGTGGCCCTGCAGGACCCCCGTTTCGGACCAACACTCATGTGGAGCACTGGCCCGGGGTTGTTGAATTAAAATAAAAGGGATAGCTAGTCCACATGCAAGTTTTATTAGTTATTAGGCAAATAGTACCAAAGGTTGGGACTTGCTGGAAAAGACTTAGCACTTGGCGGTTTATCAAGGGGGTCCCATACACCCCAACCGTGTTAGGAACGCATAATCAAGGAACATAACACCGGTTTATACGGTTCCTAACGGCATGAGTGGAACAAATCACCAAGCAAAAGGCTTAGCCTTCCACCCTTGCCAGTATATAGATGATTTCATTTTAAGCATTTATATAGTGTGATATAACCCAACCAAACTTCAACATGAAGCAAGCATCTTCAATCTTCACCTGCAACTAGCAATGCTATAAGAAGGGCTGAGCGAAGCGTACTTAGCCAAGCAACGGTTTGCATAGGTAGGTTGGTTAAACATGGCAATTGGTTACAAGTAGGAGGCTGACAAGAAGATCATGGCCATCGAGGCAAAACTATAGATCGAGACTACTAGCAATAGGCAAAGATAGTAATGGTATCCGGGTTCGGTCATCTTGCCTGGGATTCCACAAGGGAGAAGAACGGATCCACGAAGTAGACGGAGCAACACAGTCGAGAGAATCCTCACAACTCCGGAACGAAACCGAAGCTAACAAGAGAAGCAACCGGAAAGAAAGAAACAACACGGTAAACACGCAAGCATTAACATGGCATACGATGCACAAACAAGTATGATGCATGTCCGGTTTAAATATGCATGGCATGGCAAAGTGCACAAACAAATACTACAAGTTAAGTGGAGCTCAATATGCAACGAGTTGCATATTGACGAAACACCACATTAATTATTTAATTGACTCTCATTTATTTACAAGACAAGATTAAGTGTTTGTTAACATGGCAAGAGGTGAAGCATAATAAAACTATACTAACTAGGCAATTTAAATGAGGCCGGAGAATAACAACATATCCGGAAAAATCCCCATGAGCATGTTTAATAATTATAAGCAAACAACAAATTAACATATCAATGTTGTTAACATGATGCGGATGAGATGATCAAGTTTATGCAATTTTATTAAAAGGTTAACAAGAAGATGATATGAAGCATCGTCACCGTGGTGGAAGGAAAAGGGTGCCACGGCAACAATTTCGAAAATGATGCCACGGCAACATATCGGTTCCGGTAACTCGTTGAGAGTCCGGTGCAAAAGGAAAGATGGCGCGAGCGAGTGAAACAAGATGAAAGGTGGGGCGATCTCGTTGCCGGGTTCCCACGAGTCGGTGACGAGGCAACCGAGGAACATGACAAAAGGGACGAAACGGACACGAAGCACACACGGGAAACATTTCATACAACACAACAAGCATCCACGGGTCATCCACGGGGTCGTCTCGTTATACCTTTGAAGCGTGCGTTTCGGGGCGGTTCGAGATGTAGAGGAAGAAGGCGTTCACGTCGTAGAGGAAGTAGTGGTTCATGTTTCCGAAGAGGAAGTAGTTGTACTCGGGCGACGGTAGATGTACTCGTTCCGTTCGTTCTTGCCGGTTCCACGACGGCGGTAGTTGTTCACGGTCATCGGTAGGGGTACTCGTTCCGTAGTTGTACTTGAGGGTCTTCGGCGACGTAGTCGTTCACGTTTCGTAGCCATTCGGGTCGTCGTGGTACTTGTCGGGGCCGTAGGGGTACTCGTGGCGACCGTGTAGTCGAACTTGACGGTCATCGTGTGTAGTCGTACTCGGCGAAGGTAGTTGTACATGTCATTTTGTCGCCGTGTAGTCGAACTTGACGGATCGTCGGCGACTCGAAGGGGTACACGGGTCGTCGTGGTACTTGTCGGTCATGTAGAGGTACTTGGCGTTCGACGGCGTCGTGGTACTTGAGGACTCAAAACGTTCGTCGGTCCAAACTCGGTGTAGATGTACACGTCGTCGAGGTACTTGTCGTCGGTCCGGACTTGGCGACGAAGGGGTTCTTGGTGATTCCTCGTGTAGTCGTACTTGCCGAGCTTGAGGTCCTCGTGCACTTGACGAAAACAACAACAAAACAGCAACAGTACATGGCAAACAACAAAACAAACAATAACAGCACGACGGGACAGTCCAAGGAGGCAAGGGCGACAGCGGTCTTGGCGCGCCGGTGGCCGGAGGAAAGGGGAGGCGAGGCACTGGTGCAGGCTGGTCGTCGCTGGCGCAGGGCAGAAGGAGCTGCGGCCCTGGCGCTCGGTCTGGAGGGCGCCGGCACTGCGCGAGGGAGACGGAGGCAGGGCGGCGAGGCCTTGGCGACGGAAGGAAGGAGCGAGGCCGCTCGGGCCTGGGGCACTGCGCGGGTGCGGCCTTGGCTGGAGGCGGTCCTCGGGGCTTCGGGTGGCCGCTCGTGCGACGGGAGGACGAGGCAGAGGGACTGTCGATGCGCGGGAGGGAGCACTCGTGCTTGCTGGGGAGGAGGCGAGGGAGCCTGGCCGGAGGGAGGTCGCGGCCTGGACGGCGCTGCTCCTGCGGCCTTGGTCGCCGGCTGGGGTGCGGCCTCGAGGGAGCAGGCGCCGGGGCCAGAAGGCGAGAGGCCGGGGCGGCTCGCAGAGAGGGAGGAAGGGAGACGGGAGAAGAGAGGCCGGCTGGAGCGCTGCCAGCTCGCGGGGCGCCAGGCGCAGGCGCCACTCGGCCTCGAGGACGGGAGATCGAGGGCGCTCGAGGCAGGAGGGTTCGGGCGCTCGACGGGAACGAGGGGATCGAGAGGGAAAAGAGATGCGGGGCTCGGGACGAACGATGAGTGCGGCGGCAACACGAGGGAAACAAGAGCGAAGGGGTCGAACGCTAGGGTTACAGGGGGATGCGGGCTGTAGGAGGAGTTGGGCCAAAGACAGATGGGCCGGAGGGAGGAGAGAAGGGCGGCTGGGCCAGCTTCGGCTTGGGCCTGGGGAGGCCTTAGGCGGCTGGGATCTTAGGGAGAGGAGAAGGAGGCTGGACTCTCTGCTGTTAATAAGAAGAGAGAAAGAAAGAAGAAAAAGAAGATAGAGACAAGATTAGAAAAAAAAGGAAAGAGGGGGTTAGGAGAAAATTTAGCACAAGGGAATATTTTTCTCGGGCATCATGAAAAGAGCACGGTCCGAGAAAAATATAAAAGGCATGATTGGAAAAAATAATTCAAACATATTTGAATTTAATTCAAATAGTTTGAACTAAGACTTGATTATTGAAGTCTCCAAAAAATTTCAAATTTTTGGAGGAACCTCGAAACAACGGAAAAGAATTATTGGCAAGGTTTTGATGGAGAACTCGAAGTGAAAAAGACATGGGGAAATATTGCAAGTGTGTTACGGTGAATTCCAACAAATGGAATATTTATTAATATAGCTCCCTAATATATTGAGAGGCTTTTATATGTTATAAAGAGAAGTCACCTTCCCTCGATTTAAATGGACCGAAGGTCCACACAATTTATTTAAGTTGAGATGCAAAAATAAATATGACATGATGGCATGATGACATGATGCGATGCAAAATAAATAAATAACACAAGCAAAATAAAACACACGGGAGAACCCGGAACATCTGGAATCTTCTGGAATCTTCTGGGACGTCGGTCTTCGGGCGTCACAACTCTCCCACACTAACAGAGGATCTCGACCCGAGATCCTAGAGATAGCACCGGGTAAAACGGAAGAGGAAGAGGTAAAACAAAGTTGCTTCTTTGACAGACGAGTGAAACCAAGGAACCTTGAGAGGTTGAACAAACTTGAAAGAAAGAATGCAACAGAGATGAACGAAGATGAAAACTCCGTTAGAAAAGAGGAACAAGGGGCATTATGAGATCCTTGCAGGTTGAAAGACATGAAACAAGGGCTCATGGACGGAAAGAATATGAAACCGCAATGGTATGGCCAAGGAATAAGAATGACAAAATTTGGGCAGCACTCCGTCTGTAATTGGAAGGAAATGAACAAGAACTTGCCCAGTTGGGAAGATACTTGATGAAATGAACAACAACACACAGCCTCCGGAACAATTAAAAGAATGGCACAAGGGTAAGAAGGATTCAGACAGCACTCCGGTAAAAAAGATAGGCAAAACTAGATAAGATGATGGAACTAGAATGAAGAATACAACACTTCGGTCAAATGATAAACAAGGGAAAGAACATGATCCCGACAAAAACGAGATGATGGTTTGGAGAGAGCAACATTACAAAGCCTCCGGAACGAAAGAATAGATGCTAGATCGTTGGAAAGAAAAGATCGAAGAAGAAGATGACAACTTCTCCCACGAATGAATTAGAAAATCCTCCTTACGGAGAAGGGTTGAACAGAGTTGTTGGAATTCAACAACGAAAACGAATAAGCTTGATGTGGGCTTACGGAAAAACATCTCAAAATTAAGAGGTGACAACCAGCCACTAACGGAAAAATTTGATTGGATTGAGATCAACAAGGAGACGATAAACTTATCTCACCAGAATGATAAATGAAGAACTTGGGTCATTAATAAGCACCATAATAGCAACAATCCTTAGGGAAAGCTTTTAGGTGCAATACAACCCAAGATAACTCCAAGAGATAAAAGGAGGGGTTGAAAGGATCTCCTAAAGAGAAAGAAATGATGGTTTTAATTATCTCATTCCTGACAACTTGTGAATCATGAAACATGAAGGAATTGCCAAAAATGACATAACACCATCAGAAAAGATAAGGTAGAAAGGACTGCAATTGGAAGCATGATGAAGAATGCTTGAGCTCCAACAAGAATCTTGATGAAGACTTCAAGGATGAATTAAATGATGATGAACCACCATGAAGAACTCCGGTAATGAAAGCAAGAGAAGTGAAAGATGAAAAGAATATGAATCAAGGCCTGCGATGAATTAGATGGAGCTTTGAAAAGATATAATTGAAATAACTTGGAGCTCCGGAAAACAAGATGAACAACTTAGAACCAAGGATATGATATGATGAACAAGCTCCAGACAAAAGAATTAAATCACCTTGAAGGAATAAGAATAAGAATTATGTCATGCATATCCTTCACCAATTTAAATTGATGACAACCAAAGGATTTTGCATACTACTTATTCTCGTTGGAAATAAATAAAGAGAGATCTCTCACAAGCTCGGATAATTATTCAACGAACCACCGGTAGGATTGTGAAAAGAACAATTGAATTAAAACGATAACAACGGAAGGGTAACTTGAAAGAACCACCGTAAGAATATGGAGACGAACGAAGAGACATCAATGAAGAATATTTGGAGGACGAAGTTGAAAACTGAGAACGAAGAATCTTCTGAAATGATGGCCTTCGGAGGATCACAATGGAAAAGAATTCATGAAAAGCTTCGGATGGTATAAAAGAATTCCTCACAATCGGAACAATAATGAGGTTGACATGAAGCTAGAACCACGAATCTTCAAGAGAACGGGTCAGGATTTAAGAGAAACACTTCTCCGGTCTTCAAAATCTAAGAAGACGATGAGAAATGCCATAAGAATTGTTGAGGCACTCCGGAATGAAGAATTAAAAAGGTTGAACCAATGATGAAAAAGAATTTGAAAGTAAACTTGGAGAAGGCATGTGACTGATGGGATTCATTCTTACGTCACACTTTCAAAAGAATTTGAGTATAACTCCAGAAAATAGAAGAGTCAGGTAAGATCCTGGAAAAACACCTGTGGGTTAGGGCCCACTCAAAGAAATCACCGTTGAAAAGATTGCTGAAGAGATATTGCCCCGGTTGAATTAAATGGCTTGAATAAGATAACAATCCTCAAAATAATTTGAACGGATTAAGAATGGAATTATGAATCTTCAGCACTCCGGATATGAATAGCAAGAGGAGAATGATTAATTGGTGCACCGGAATAAGAAAGCATTGTGAAAAGAGGAAAAAGGATAAGATCAACACCGAAATCTTCAATTATAACCACCGGAGAAGAATATTAGAATTAAGAATGATGAAATTGAAGCTCTCGAGCATCTTCGCGATAAATCACCGGATAAAAACATTGAAGGAAAATGAATGAAGAAACATCACATTAATAAAATGGATATTTCATTTGAGAATTTCTGACTCCAAGAAGAAGAAGGGTGGGAGGGTGGGTAAAACAAAGACAACTTGAGATGATTGAAACAGACAAATCGTCAGATTTCTCAACGGTGTCCGTAAGGAATAACTTGAAGAGAAGGCACACCGGTTGAAAAGAATTAACATGACCATCTCGATGGTCAAGAAGAATAAGCACTCCCATAGAAATATGAGAACACTGATAAGGAAAGGTATGGAATCAACATTTGACATCGAAGCAACTCGAATACCAGAATCAAAACAAGAACAAGGATAGATATGCAACATGATCTTCACAATATCATCCGAACAGAGAATTGAACGAATGAATTCCGTAGGTACATCAACTAGTCGAGAAGCCATTTAGGGGACAAAATGAAAATAAGGAAATAACAAGGTACAGATGGGAACAAACACAAGAGAGGAGTTTCGTTCTAACATCTTTGTGCTGAAAGCATATGAACGCGTTACGAAAAAGTTTTGCAATCCCCGGATCAGCATAGCCAAGGACCCTTTAAGATGCAACTCCTGATAGTAACATCGGTCATAATACCACTTCACTCAATGTAGAACCCCGAACTCACTAACCTGCATTCGTTGGAAGAATGCCTACGATCTACTGGATAAGCCCACCTATAAATTTCCGAAAGATTCCAGTTATGCAATCAGGTGTTGGGGATACACGGGAAGCACCGCGCAATCAACTCTAAACCTACATCCAGGTGTATCCATCCTTCAACACATAACCAGTCTTTCTCGGAAACTGTTTACCTCGGACCTTCGAAAAGCATCCACTATAACAAGCTATGGCAATACTCTCGAACTACCTCCCCAGTACTGGGTGATGTCGGGGTTATCTTGCCACTGGCCGTATAGGAGAGATTTTCGATGTCGGCCGTCTTAAGTATTTAGTACTACCGCGATATGCTTGTGTCAATGATACCCCGAAGCTCAACTCCCCGGGAACAGGAGGCATCGAGAACAATATCCTTGTCACAAGAACATCGAAACAATCCCAGAATACTCGCGGGATTCCTAAAAAAAATTTGTGCAATTTTTGAAGATAGGAGAGACAAGAGTAGTCGTCAGGAGTCCTCACCAGAGAGAAAAGAGATGAGAAGCAAACAGAAATCCTACTCTCCGATATAAATATAGGACTCAAAACATTTTCAAGTGTGTGCCTAGACTCAACCGTCAACGATTCGATCAATCAGTGGGGGCTTCTAGGTCGGAGAAGGCTCTGATACCAACTTGTAATGCCCATGATGGGACTATACCTCCTACGTGTCGAGGCACGACTTAAAGGTATAAGCCCATCCTAGAATGATCTCAAGTTTGGTATCTTTGCACAACTCATGTAAAAGAGGGATTAAAATGCAAAAGGAGATAGTTGGCTTACACTCGCCACTTCACACAATACAATACATAAGCAATACATCATACAAGACATCACAACCCGACTATGGGTGAAGATCCAAAGAAAGATACCAAAACAACATAAAGCCACAGGTCAGGATCGAATCCTAGTAGAAACCACTACTGAACATCGAAACGTCACAAGCAAACGGTCAAACTCTTCATCGAGCTCCTGGTGAAGTACTGATCCAACTCCTGCGTCAAACTCGGCTGAACCTGCATCTGGTGTGGTGAAGTAACTGTGAGCCACAGAGGACTCAGCAATCCCGTTTCCGGGTAACAAGACTATTTAAGCCTTGGGTGAGGACAAGGCTGAAGAAAGAGCGAGAGCTGAAGGAACAACAAGAGTCTGCAGCAGCAACTAGCACTAACTTACGTAAACGAGAGCGAGAAGAGAAGTGCCTCGGTCGAGAGATGATCACGAAGTGATCCTAACTAAGCCGGTCAAACATAACCCCACCGTGTTCAACTCCCGAATCCCTATTCGGAAATTGACAGTCACGGTACACACGCTGGTAGTGTATTGAAACATTGTGTCAAGTTATCTACAACCGGAATTAACAAGCTCCCATCTGCCACATAACCGCGGGCACGGCTTTCGAAAGTTCAAACCCTGCAGGGGTGTTCCAACTTGGCCCATCACAAGCCCACGATCCGCGGAGTCGCAACTCCGTAGGTGGGAAGACCCGAGTATTCTCGGAATCCCGTGCTCAAGTTAAACCGAACTAAGGTAAGGCTAATCCAGCAAATCCTCCCGGCGTGTCGACACCCTGATAGGTAGCCGCGCGTATCTAGTCTCAGGACACGACCGGATGGGTGATGCTACAGGTTTTTACCACACCTTGAGTTTCCTCGAGGTGGCCCTGCAGGACCCCCGTTTCGGACCAACACTCATGTGGAGCACTGGCCCGGGGTTGTTGAATTAAAATAAAAGGGATAGCTAGTCCACATGCAAGTTTTATTAGTTATTAGGCAAATAGTACCAAAGGTTGGGACTTGCTGGAAAAGACTTAGCACTTGGCGGTTTATCAAGGGGGTCCCATACACCCCAACCGTGTTAGGAACGCATAATCAAGGAACATAACACCGGTTTATACGGTTCCTAACGGCATGAGTGGAACAAATCACCAAGCAAAAGGCTTAGCCTTCCACCCTTGCCAGTATATAGATGATTTCATTTTAAGCATTTATATAGTGTGATATAACCCAACCAAACTTCAACATGAAGCAAGCATCTTCAATCTTCACCTGCAACTAGCAATGCTATAAGAAGGGCTGAGCGAAGCGTACTTAGCCAAGCAACGGTTTGCATAGGTAGGTTGGTTAAACATGGCAATTGGTTACAAGTAGGAGGCTGATAAGAAGATCATGGCCATCGAGGCAAAACTATAGATCGAGACTACTAGCAATAGGCAAAGATAGTAATGGTATCCGGGTTCGGTCATCTTGCCTGGGATTCCACAAGGGAGAAGAACGGATCCACGAAGTAGACGGAGCAACACAGTCAAGAGAATCCTCACAACTCCGGAACGAAACCGAAGCTAACAAGAGAAGCAACCGGAAAGAATAAAACAACACGGTAAACACGCAAGCATTAACATGGCATACGATGCACAAACAAGTATGATGCATGTCCGGTTTAAATATGCATGGCATGGCAAAGTGCACAAACAAATACTACAAGTTAAGTGGAGCTCAATATGCAACGAGTTGCATATTGACGAAACACCACATTAATTATTTAATTGACTCTCGTTTATTTACAAGACAAGATTAAGTGTTTGTTAACATAGCAAGAGGTGAAGCATAATAAAACTATACTAACTAGGCAATTTAAATGAGGCCGGAGAATAACAACATATCCGGAAAAATCCCCATGAGCATGTTTAATAATTATAAGCAAACAACAATTTAACATATCAATGTTGTTAACATGATGCGGATGAGATGATCAAGTTTATGCAATTTTATTAAAAGGTTAACAAGAAGATGATATGAAGCATCGTCACCGTGGTGGAAGGAAAAGGGTGCCACGGCAACAATTCCGAAAATGATGCCACGGCAACATATCGGTTCCGGTAACTCGTTGAGAGTCCGGTGCAAAAGGAAAGAAGGCGTGAGCGAGTGAAACAAGATGAAAGGTGGGGCGATCCCGTTGCCGGGTTCCCACGAGTCGGTGACGAGGCAACCGAGGAACATGACAAAAGGGACGAAACGGACACGAAGCACACACGGGAAACATTTCATACAATACAACAAGCATCCACGGGTCATCCACGGGGTCGTCTCGTTATACCTTTGAAGCGTGCGTTTCGGGGCGGTTCGAGATGTAGAGGAAGAAGGCGTTCACGTCGTAGAGGAAGTAGTGGTTCACGTTTCCGAAGAGGAAGTAGTTGTACTCGGGCGACGGTAGATGTACCCGTTCCGTTCGTTCTTGCCGGTTCCACGACGGCGGTAGTTGTTCACGGTCATCGGTAGGGGTACTCGTTCCGTAGTTGTACTTGAGGGTCTTCGGCGACGTAGTCGTTCACGTTTCGTAGCCGTTCGGGTCGTCGTGGTACTTGTCGGGGCCATAGGGGTACTCGTGGCGACCGTGTAGTCGAACTTGACGGTCATCGTGTGTAGTCGTACTCGGCGAAGGTAGTTGTACATGTCATTTTGTCGCCGTGTAGTCGAACTTGACGGATCGTCGGCGACTCGAAGGGGTACACGGGTCGTCGTGGTACTTGTCGGTCATGTAGAGGTACTTGGCGTTCGACGGCGTCGTGGTACTTGAGGACTCAAAACGTTCGTCGGTCCAAACTCGGTGTAGATGTACACGTCGTCGAGGTACTTGTCGTCGGTCCGGACTTGGCGACGAAGGGGTTCTTGGTGATTCCTCGTGTAGTCGTACTTGCCGAGCTTGAGGTCCTCGTGCACTTGACGAAAACAACAACAAAACAGCAGCAGTACATGGCAAACAACAAAACAAACAATAACAGCACGACGGGACAGTCCAAGGAGGCAAGGGCAGCAACGGTCTTGGCGCGCCGGTGGCCGGAGGAAAGGGGAGGCGAGGCACTGGTGCAGGCTGGTCGTCGCTGGCGCAGGGCAGAAGGAGCTGCGGCCCTGGCGCTCGGTCTGGAGGGCGCCGGCACTGCGCGAGGGAGACGGAGGCAGGGCGGCGAGGCCTTGGCGACGGAAGGAAGGAGCAAGGCCGCTCGGGCCTGGGGCACTGCGCGGGTGCGGCCTTGGCTGGAGGCGGTCCTCGGGGCTTCGGGTGGCCGCTCGCGCGACGGGAGGACGAGGCAAAGGGACTGTCGATGCGCGGGAGGGAGCACTCGTGCTTGCTGGGGAGGAGGCGAGGGAGCCTGGCCGGAGGGAGGTCGCGGCCTGGACGGCGCTGCTCCTGCGGCCTTGGTCGCCGGCTGGGGTGCGGCCTCGAGGGAGCAGGCGCCGGGGCCAGAAGGCGAGAGGCCGGGGCGGCTCGCAGGGAGGGAGGAAGGGAGATGGGAGAAGAGAGGCCGGCTGGAGCGCTGCCAGCTCGCGGGGCGCCAGGTGCAGGCGCCACTCGGCCTCGAGGACGGGAGATCGAGGGCGCTCGAGGCAGGAGGGTTCGGGCGCTCGACGGGAACGAGGGGATCGAGAGGGAAAAGAGATGCGGGGCTCGGGACGAGCGATGAGTGCGGCGGCAGCACGAGGGAAACAGGAGCGAAGGGGTCGAACGCTAGGGTTACAGGGGGATGCGGGCTGTAGGAGGAGTTGGGCCAAAGACAGATGGGCCGGAGGGAGGAGAGAAGGGCGGCTGGGCCAGCTTCGGCTTGGGCCTGGGGAGGCCTTAGGCGGCTGGGATCTTAGGGAGAGGAGAAGGAGGCTGGACTCTCTGCTGTTAATAAGAAGAGAGAAAGAAAGAAGAAAAAGAAGATAGAGACAAGATTAGAAAAAAAAGGAAAGAGGGGGTTAGGAGAAAATTTAGCACAAGGGAATATTTTTCTCGGGCATCATGAAAAGAGCACGGTCCGAGAAAAATATAAATGGCATGATTGGAAAAAATAATTCAAACATATTTGAATTTAATTCAAATAATTTGAACTAAGACTTGATTATTGAAGTCTCCAAAAAATTTCAAATTTTTGGAGGAACCTCGAAACAACGGAAAAGAATTATTGGCAAGGTTTTGATGGAGAACTCGAAGTGAAAAAGACATGGGGAAATATTGCAAGTGTGTTACGGTGAATTCCAACAAATGGAATATTTATTAATATAGCTCCCTAATATATTGAGAGGCTTTTATATGTTATAAAGAGAAGTCACCTTCCCTCGATTTAAATGGACCGAAGGTCCACACAATTTATTTAAGTTGAGATGCAAAAATAAATATGACATGATGGCATGATGACATGATGCGATGCAAAATAAATAAATAACACAAGCAAAATAAAACACACGGGAGAACCCGGAACATCTGGAATCTTCTGGAATCTTCTGGGACGTCGGTCTTCGGGCGTCACAACTCTCCCACACTAACAGAGGATCTCGACCCGAGATCCTAGAGATAGCACCGGGTAAAACGGAAGAGGAAGAGGTAAAACAAAGTTGCTTCTTTGACAGACGAGTGAAACCAAGGAACCTTGAGAGGTTGAACAAACTTGAAAGAAAGAATGCAACAAAGATGAACGAAGATGAAAACTCCGTTAGAAAAGAGGAACAAGGGGCATTATGAGATCCTTGCAGGTTGAAAGACATGAAACAAGGGCTCATGGACGGAAAGAATATGAAACCGCAATGGTATGGCCAAGGAATAAGAATGACAAAATTTGGGCAGCACTCCGTCTGTAATTGGAAGGAAATGAACAAGAACTTGCCCAGTTGGGAAGATACTTGATGAAATGAACAACAACACACAGCCTCCGGAACAATTAAAAGAATGGCACAAGGGTAAGAAGGATTCAGACAGCACTCCGGTAAAAAAGATAGGCAAAACTAGATAAGATGATGGACCTAGAATGAAGAATACAACACTTCGGTCAAATGATAAACAAGGGAAAGAACATGATCCCGACAAAAACGAGATGATGGTTTGGAGAGAGCAACATTACAAAGCCTCCGGAACGAAAGAATAGATGCTAGATCGTTGGAAAGAAAAGATCGAAGAAGAAGATGACAACTTCTCCCACGAATGAATTAGAAAATCCTCCTTACGGAGAAGGGTTGAACAGAGTTGTTGGAATTCAACAACGAAAACGAATAAGCTTGATGTGGGCTTACGGAAAAACATCTCAAAATTAAGAGGTGACAACCAGCCACTAACGGAAAAATTTGATTGGATTGAGATCAACAAGGAGACGATAAACTTATCTCACCAGAATGATAAATGAAGAACTTGGGTCATTAATAAGCACCATAATAGCAACAATCCTTAGGGAAAGCTTTTAGGTGCAATACAACCCAAGATAACTCCAAGAGATAAAAGGAGGGGTTGAAAGGATCTCCTAAAGAGAAAGAAATGATGGTTTTAATTATCTCATTCCTGACAACTTGTGAATCATGAAACATGAAGGAATTGCCAAAAATGACATAACACCATCAGAAAAGATAAGGTAGAAAGGACTGCAATTGGAAGCATGATGAAGAATGCTTGAGCTCCAACAAGAATCTTGATGAAGACTTCAAGGATGAATTAAATGATGATGAACCACCATGAAGAACTCCGGTAATGAAAGCAAGAGAAGTGAAAGATGAAAAGAATATGAATCAAGGCCTGCGATGAATTAGATGGAGCTTTGAAAAGATATAATTGAAATAACTTGGAGCTCCGGAAAACAAGATGAACAACTTAGAACCAAGGATATGATATGATGAACAAGCTCCAGACAAAAGAATTAAATCACCTTGAAGGAATAAGAATAAGAATTATGTCATGCATATCCTTCACCAATTTAAATTGATGACAACCAAAGGATTTTGCATACTACTTATTCTCGTTGGAAATAAATAAAGAGAGATCTCTCACAAGCTCGGATAATTATTCAACGAACCACCGGTAGGATTGTGAAAAGAACAATTGAATTAAAACGATAACAACGGAAGGGTAACTTGAAAGAACCACCGTAAGAATATGGAGACGAACGAAGAGACATCAATGAAGAATATTTGGAGGACGAAGTTGAAAACTGAGAACGAAGAATCTTCTGAAATGATGGCCTTCGGAGGATCACAATGGAAAAGAATTCATGAAAAGCTTCGGATGGTATAAAAGAATTCCTCACAATCGGAACAATAATGAGGTTGACATGAAGCTAGAACCACGAATCTTCAAGAGAACGGGTCAGGATTTAAGAGAAACACTTCTCCGGTCTTCAAAATCTAAGAAGACGATGAGAAATGCCATAAGAATTGTTGAGGCACTCCGGAATGAAGAATTAAAAAGGTTGAACCAATGATGAAAAAGAATTTGAAAGTAAACTTGGAGAAGGCATGTGACTGATGGGATTCATTCTTACGTCACACTTTCAAAAGAATTTGAGTATAACTCCAGAAAATAGAAGAGTCAGGTAAGATCCTGGAAAAACACCTGTGGGTTAGGGCCCACTCAAAGAAATCACCGTTGAAAAGATTGCTGAAGAGATATTGCCCCGGTTGAATTAAATGGCTTGAATAAGATAACAATCCTCAAAATAATTTGAACGGATTAAGAATGGAATTATGAATCTTCAGCACTCCGGATATGAATAGCAAGAGGAGAATGATTAATTGGTGCACCGGAATAAGAAAGCATTGTGAAAAGAGGAAAAAGGATAAGATCAACACCGAAATCTTCAATTATAACCACCGGAGAAGAATATTAGAATTAAGAATGATGAAATTGAAGCTCTCGAGCATCTTCGCGATAAATCACCGGATAAAAACATTGAAGGAAAATGAATGAAGAAACATCACATTAATAAAATGGATATTTCATTTGAGAATTTCTGACTCCAAGAAGAAGAAGGGTGGGAGGGTGGGTAAAACAAAGACAACTTGAGATGATTGAAACAGACAAATCGTCAGATTTCTCAACGGTGTCCGTAAGGAATAACTTGAAGAGAAGGCACACCGGTTGAAAAGAATTAACATGACCATCTCGATGGTCAAGAAGAATAAGCACTCCCATAGAAATATGAGAACACTGATAAGGAAAGGTATGGAATCAACATTTGACATCGAAGCAACTCGAATACCAGAATCAAAACAAGAACAAGGATAGATATGCAACATGATCTTCACAATATCATCCGAACAGAGAATTGAACGAATGAATTCCGTAGGTACATCAACTAGTCGAGAAGCCATTTAGGGGACAAAATGAAAATAAGGAAATAACAAGGTACAGATGGGAACAAACACAAGAGAGGAGTTTCGTTCTAACATCTTTGTGCTGAAAGCATATGAACGCGTTACGAAAAAGTTTTGCAATCCCCGGATCAGCATAGCCAAGGACCCTTTAAGATGCAACTCCTGATAGTAACATCGGTCATAATACCACTTCACTCAATGTAGAACCCCGAACTCACTAACCTGCATTCGTTGGAAGAATGCCTACGATCTACTGGATAAGCCCACCTATAAATTTCCGAAAGATTCCAGTTATGCAATCAGGTGTTGGGGATACACGGGAAGCACCGCGCAATCAACTCTAAACCTACATCCAGGTGTATCCATCCTTCAACACATAACCAGTCTTTCTCGGAAACTGTTTACCTCGGACCTTCGAAAAGCATCCACTATAACAAGCTATGGCAATACTCTCGAACTACCTCCCCAGTACTGGGTGATGTCGGGGTTATCTTGCCACTGGCCGTATAGGAGAGATTTTCGATGTCGGCCGTCTTAAGTATTTAGTACTGCCGCGATATGCTTGTGTCAATGATACCCCGAAGCTCAACTCCCCGGGAACAGGAGGCATCGAGAACAATATCCTTGTCACAAGAACATCGAAACAATCCCAGAATACTCGCGGGATTCCCAAAAAAAATTTGTGCAATTTTTGAAGATAGGAGAGACAAGAGTAGTCGTCAGGAGTCCTCACCACAGAGAAAAGAGATGAGAAGCAAACAGAAATCCTACTCTCCGATATAAATATAGGACTCAAAACATTTTCAAGTGTGTGCCTAGACTCAACCGTCAACGATTCGATCAATCAGTGGGGGCTTCTAGGTCGGAGAAGGCTCTGATACCAACTTGTAATGCCCATGATGGGACTATACCTCCTACGTGTCGAGGCACGACTTAAAGGTATAAGCCCATCCTAGAATGATCTCAAGTTTGGTATCTTTGCACAACTCATGTAAAAGAGGGATTAAAATGCAAAAGGAGATAGTTGGCTTACACTCGCCACTTCACACAATACAATACATAAGCAATACATCATACAAAACATCACAACCCGACTATGGGTGAAGATCCAAAGAAAGATACCAAAACAACATAAAGCCACAGGTCAGGATCGAATCCTAGTAGAAACCACTACTGAACATCGAAACGTCACAAGCAAACGGTCAAACTCTTCATCGAGCTCCTGGTGAAGTACTGATCCAACTCCTGCGTCAAACTCGGCTGAACCTGCATCTGGTGTGGTGAAGTAACTGTGAGCCACAGAGGACTCAGCAATCCCGTTTCCGGGTAACAAGACTATTTAAGCCTTGGGTGAGGACAAGGCTGAAGAAAGAGCGAGAGCTGAAGGAACAACAAGAGTCTGCAGCAGCAACTAGCACTAACTTACGTAAACGAGAGCGAGAAGAGAAGTGCCTCGGTCGAGAGATGATCACGAAGTGATCCTAACTAAGCCGGTCAAACATAACCCCACTGTGTTCAACTCCCGAATCCCTATTCGGAAATTGACAGTCACGGTACACACGCTGGTAGTGTATTGAAACATTGTGTCAAGTTATCTACAACCGGAATTAACAAGCTCCCATCTGCCACATAACCGCGGGCACGGCTTTCGAAAGTTCAAACCCTGCAGGGGTGTTCCAACTTGGCCCATCACAAGCCCACGATCCGCGGAGTCGCAACTCCATAGGTGGGAAGACCCGAGTATTCTCGGAATCCCGTGCTCAAGTTAAACCGAACTAAGGTAAGGCTAATCCAGCAAATCCTCCCGGCGTGTCGACACCCTGATAGGTAGCCGCGCGTATCTAGTCTCAGGACACGACCGGATGGGTGATGCTACAGGTTTTTACCAGACCTTGAGTTTCCTCGAGGTGGCCCTGCAGGACTCCCGTTTCGGACCAACACTCATGTGGAGCACTGGCCCGGGGTTGTTGAATTAAAATAAAAGGGATAACTAGTCCACATGCAAGTTTTATTAGTTATTAGGCAAATAGTACCAAAGGTTGGGACTTGCTGGAAAAGACTTAGCACTTAGCGATTTATCAAGGGGGTCCCATACACCCCAACCGTGTTAGGAACGCATAATCAAGGAACATAACACCGGTTTATACGGTTCCTAACGGCATGAGTGGAACAAATCACCAAGCAAAAGGCTTAGCCTTCCACCCTTGCCAGTATATAGATGATTTCATTTTAAGCATTTATATAGTGTGATATAACCCAACCAAACTTCAACATGAAGCAAGCATCTTCAATCTTCACCTGCAACTAGCAATGCTATAAGAAGGGCTGAGCGAAGCGTACTTAGCCAAGCAACGGTTTGCATAGGTAGGTTGGTTAAACATGGCAATTGGTTACAAGTAGGAGGCTGACAAGAAGATCATGGCCATCGAGGCAAAACTATAGATCGAGACTACTAGCAATAGGCAAAGATAGTAATGGTATCCGGGTTCGGTCATCTTGCCTGGGATTCCACAAGGGAGAAGAACGGATCCACGAAGTAGACGGAGCAACACAGTCGAGAGAATCCTCACAACTCCGGAACGAAACCGAAGCTAACAAGAGAAGCAACCGGAAAGAAAGAAACAACACGGTAAACACGCAAGCATTAACATGGCATACGATGCACAAACAAGTATGATGCATGTCCGGTTTAAATATGCATGGCATGGCAAAGTGCACAAACAAATACTACAAGTTAAGTGGAGCTCAATATGCAACGAGTTGCATATTGACGAAACACCACATTAATTATTTAATTGACTCTCGTTTATTTACAAGACAAGATTAAGTGTTTGTTAACATGGCAAGAGGTGATGCATAATAAAACTATACTAACTAGGCAATTTAAATGAGGCCGGAGAATAACAACATATCCGGAAAAATCCCCATGAGCATGTTTATTAATTATAAGCAAACAACAATTTAACATATCAATGTTGTTAACATGATGCGGATGAGATGATCAAGTTTATGCAATTTTATTAAAAGGTTAACAAGAAGATGATATGAAGCATCGTCACCGTGGTGGAAGGAAAAGGGTGCCACGGCAACAATTCCGAAAATGATGCCACGGCAACATATCGGTTCCGGTAACTCGTTGAGAGTCCGGTGCAAAAGGAAAGAAGGCGTGAGCGAGTGAAACAAGATGAAAGGTGGGGCGATCCCGTTGCCGGGTTCCCACGAGTCGGTGACGAGGCAACCGAGGAACATGACAAAAGGGACGAAACTGACACGAAGCACACACGGGAAACATTTCATACAACACAACAAGCATCCACGGGTCATCCACGGGGTCGTCTCGTTATACCTTTGAAGCGTGCGTTTCGGGGCGGTTCGAGATGTAGAGGAAGAAGGCGTTCACGTCGTAGAGGAAGTAGTGGTTCACGTTTCCGAAGAGGAAGTAGTTGTACTCGGGCGACGGTAGATGTACCCGTTCCGTTCGTTCTTGCCGGTTCCACGACGACGGTAGTTGTTCACGGTCATCGGTAGGGGTACTCGTTCCGTAGTTGTACTTGAGGGTCTTCGGCGACGTAGTCGTTCACGTTTCGTAGCCGTTCGGGTCGTCGTGGTACTTGTCGGGGCCGTAGGGGTACTCGTGGCGACCGTGTAGTCGAACTTGACGGTCATCGTGTGTAGTCGTACTCGGCGAAGGTAGTTGTACATGTCATTTTGTCGCCGTGTAGTCGAACTTGACGGATCGTCGGCGACTCGAAGGGGTACACGGGTCGCCGTGGTACTTGTCGGTCATGTAGAGGTACTTGGCGTTCGACGGCGTCGTGGTACTTGAGGACTCAAAACGTTCGTCGGTCCAAACTCGGTGTAGATGTACACGTCGTCGAGGTACTTGTCGTCGGTCCGGACTTGGCGACGAAGGGGTTCTTGGTGATTCCTCGTGTAGTCGTACTTGCCTAGCTTGAGGTCCTCGTGCACTTGACGAAAACAACAACAAAACAGCAGCAGTACATGGCAAACAACAAAACAAACAATAACAGCACGACGGGACAGTCCAAGGAATCAAGGGCAGCAGCGGTCTTGGCGCGCCGGTGGCCGGAGGAAAGGGGAGGCGAGGCACTGGTGCAGGCTGGTCGTCGCTGGCGCAGGGCAGAAGGAGCTGCGGCCCTGGCGCTCGGTCTGGAGGGCGCCGGCACTGCGCGAGGGAGACGGAGGCAGGGCGGCGAGGCCTTGGCGACGGAAGGAAGGAGCGAGGCCGCTCGGGCCTGGGGCGCTGTGCGGGTGCGGCCTTGGCTGGAGGCGGTCCTCGGGGCTTCGGGTGGCCGCTCGCGCGACGGGAGGATGAGGCAGAGGGACTGCCGATGCGCGGGAGGGAGCACTCATGCTTGCTGGAGAGGAGGCGAGGGAGCCTGGCCGGAGGGAGGTCGCGGCCTGGACGGCGCTGCTCCTGCGGCCTTGGTCGCCGGCTGGGGTGCGGCCTCGAGGGAGCAGGCGCCGGGGCCAGAAGGCGAGAGGCCGGGGCGGCTCGCAGGGAGGGAGGAAGGGAGACGGGAGAAGAGAGGCCGGCTGGAGCGCTGCCAGCTCGCGGGGCGCCAGGCGCAGGCGCCACTCGGCCTGGAGGACGGGAGATCGAGGGCGCTCGAGGCAGGAGGGTTCGGGCGCTCGACGGGATCGAGAGGGAAAAGAGATGCGGGGCTCGGGACGAGCGGTGAGTGCGGCGGCGGCACGAGGGAAACAGGAGCGAAGGGGTCGAACGCTAGGGTTACAGGGGGATGCGGGCTGTAGGAGGAGTTGGGCCAAAGACAGATGGGCCGAAGGGAGGAGAGAAGGGCGGCTGGGCCAGCTTCGGCTTGGGCCTGGGGAGGCCTTAGGCGGCTGGGATCTTAGGGAGAGGAGAAGGAGGCTGGACTCTCTGCTGTTAATAAGAAGAGAGAAAGAAAGAAGAAAAAGAAGATAGAGACAAGATTAGAGAAAAAAAGGAAAGAGGGGGTTAGGAGAAAAGTTAGCACAAGGGAATATTTTTCTCGGGCATCATGAAAAGAGCACGGTCCGAGAAAAATATAAAAGGCATGATTGGAAAAAATAATTCAAACATATTTGAATTTAATTCAAATAGTTTGAACTAAGACTTGATTATTGAAGTCTCCAAAAATGTTCAAATTTTTGGAGGAACCTCGAAACAACGGAAAAGAATTATTGGCAAGGTTTTGATGGAGAACTCGAAGTGAAAAAGACATGGGGAAATATTGCAAGTGTGTTACGGTGAATTCCAACAAATGGAATATTTATTAATATAGCTCCCTAATATATTGAGAGGCTTTTATATGTTATAAAGAGAAGTCACCTTCCCTCGATTTAAATGGACCGAAGGTCCACACAATTTATTTAAGTTGAGATGCAAAAATAAATATGACATGATGGCATGATGACATGATGCGATGCAAAATAAATAAATAACACAAGCAAAATAAAACACACGGGAGAACCCGGAACATCTGGAATCTTCTGGAATCTTCTGGGACGTCGGTCTTCGGGCGTCACAACTAGCATGACTCTAATATCACCATCCTCGTATCTCAAAACAATCATCAAGTATCAAACTTCTCATAGTATTCAATGCACTTTATGTGAAAGTTTTTACTATACTCATCTTGGATGCCTATCATATTAGGACTAGTTTTATAACCAAAGCACATTACCATGAAGTTCTAAAAGACTCTCAAATAGATATAAGTGAAGCATGAGAGATCAATAATTTCTACAAAATAAAACCACCACCGTGCTCTAAAAGATATAAGTGAAGCACTAGAGCAAAACTATCTAGCTTAAAAGATATAAGTGAAGCACATAGAGTGTTATAATAAATTCTAAATCATATTTATCTCTCTCAAAAGGTGTGACCAGCAAGGATGATTGTGGCAAACTAAAAAATAAAGACTCAAATCATACATGACGCTCCAAGCAAAACACATATCATGTGGTGAATAAAAATATAGTCTCAAGTAAAGTTACCGATAGATGAAGACGAAAGAGGGGATGCCTTCCTGGGGCATCCCCAAGCTTAGGATTTTGGTTGTCCTTGAATTTTACCTTGGGGTGCCTTGGGAATACCGAAGCTTAGGCTTTTGCCACTCTTTGTTCCATAGTACATCAAATCCATACTCAAAACTTGAAAACTTCACAACACAAAACTTAGCGAAAAATATCGTGAGCTCCGTTAGTATAAGAAAACAAACCACCACTCAAAGGTACTGTAATGAACTCATTCTTTGTTTATATTTGTGTTAAACCTACTGTATTCCAACTTCTCCATGATTCATACCCCCCGATACTACTCATAGATTCATCTAAATAAGCAAACAACACACGAAAAACAGAATCTGTCAAAAACAGAACAATCTGTAGTAATCTGTAACTTTCGAATACTTTTGTAACTCTAAAAAAATTGAAATAAATTGGTGGGCGTGAGGAATTTGTCTATTAATCATCTGCAAAAAGAATCAACTAAAAATCGCTCTCTAGTAAAAAATGACAGCCAATCTCGTGAGCGCTAAAGTCTTTGTCTTTTACAGCATGATCGCATAAACTTCACACAAGTCTTCCCAAAGGTTCTACTTGGCACAAACACTAATTAAAACACAAAACCACATCTAAACAGAAGCTAGATGCAATATTTATTCCTAAACAGAAGCAAAAACAAAGAAAATACAATTGGGTTGCCTCCCAACAAGCGCTATCGTTTAACGCCCCTAGATAGGCACGATACAAGAATATATCTAGGTATTGCCATCTTTATTAGGCAATTCTTTGATTAAGCACTTATAGTTCTTAGGAACTTCTTCATTCCTATTAATAATCAAACTTCTAGGAAAGAAATCAAGAAATTCATTTGTAGCAAAAGGTTCCCTTACGAAAGTGAGGAAGTTGGGATGAACACTTATGGATTTGAGATCCGTAGTTTCCTTACTAGATGATTCACCCTTATTTTTAGGAACATGCATAAACTTGGCCGATTTAGTGATAGAGGGATTTGAAGTATTTTTCATAGGAGAAAAAGCAGACCCTACATTAGTAATAATATCCTTAAGTTTATCAATTCTAGTGGAATCTTGATCTATCCTCTCTTTAACTATAGGTTCTTTTTCTTTAAAGTTTTTCAGAATGACTCCTACTTTAGATCCATATTGGGTAATTTGGTTATGCTTCTTTTTATCCAAACTCTCAACCAACTCTACCGTGGCAACTTTGTTTTTAGTAATTTCAGGCCTTTGCATAACATGTTCTAAAGTCAAAACAGTTCCATTAACCAGGAGAGGTGGTGGGCCAAACAATTCTATCATAGAGTTATAAGAATCAAAAGTGTGGCTACCCAAGAAATTCCCTCCGATAATGGTATCAAGAATATATCTATTCCACGGAGTGATGCCAACATAAAAATTGCGAAGAAGCACGGAAGTGGAAAGCTTCCTAGTAGATATATTTTGAGCATTGCAAATTCTATACCAAGCATCTTTTAGATTTTTCTTCCTCCCTTTGTTTAAAATTAAGAACCTCACTCTCGAAAGTATTGATAATGATAGGCGTGCTAGCCATGGTGGCAAGGCAAAGCGATAAAACACACGGAAGAAGAAGGGCGAATAAAACGGCAAGGGTGAAGTGGGGAGAGGAAAACGAGAGGCAAATAATATTGTGCGAGGGATAAGGGTTTGTGATAGGTACTTAGTATATGACTTTTGCGTAGATCTCCCCTGCAACGGCGCCAGAAATTCTTCTTGCTACTTCTCGAGCTTGTGTTGTATTCCCTCGAAGAGGAAAGGGTGATGCAGCACAGTAGCGTAAGTATTTCCCTCGGTTTTTGAGAACCAAGGTATCAATCCAGTAGGAGACCATGCGCGAGTCCGTCGCACCTGCACAAAGAAATAAGAACCTCGCAGCCAATGCGATAAGGGGTTGTCAATCCCTTCACGATCACTTACGAGAGTGAGATCTGATAGATAGGATAGGATAATTTTTTTTGGTATTTTTGGTATAGAAACAAAAAGTAAATAAAGCAAAGTAAAGTAGATGGAAGATTAATATGATGAGAATAGACCCGGGGCCATAGGTTTAACTAGTGGCTTCTCTCATGATAGCATAATTCTACGGTGGGTGAACAAATTACTGTCGAGCAATTGATAGAAAAGCGGATAGTTATGAGAATATCTAGGCATGATCATTGTATATAGGCATCACGTCCATGACAAGTAGACCGAAACGATTCTGCATCTACTACTATTACTCCACACATCGACCGCTATCCAACATGCATCTAGAGTATTAAGTTCATAAGAACAGAGTAACGCCTTAAGCAAGATGACATGATGTAGAGAGGTAAACTCAAGCAATATGATATAAACCCCATCTTTTTATCCTCAATGGCAACAATACTATACGTGCCTTGCTGCCCCTACTGTCACTGGGAAAGGACACTGCAAGATTGAACCCAAAGCCAAGCATTTCTCCCATTGCAAGAACTATAGATCTAGTAGGCCAAACAAAACCAATAATTCGAAGAGACTTGCAAGGATATTATAATCATACATAAAAGATTTCATAAAAGAATCCAATATTGTTCATAGATAATCTTGACATAAACCCACAATTCATCGGATCTCGACAAACACACCGCAAAAAGATTACATCGAATAGATCTCCTCAAAGATCGAGGAGAACTTTGTATTGAGATCCAAAGAGAGAGAAGAAGCCATCTAGCTAATAACTATGGACCCGAAGGTCTGTGGTAAACTACTCACAACTCATCGGAGAGGCTATGGTGTTGATATAGAAGCCCTTCGTGATCGATGCCCCGTCCGATGGAACTCCAAAAAGGCCCCAAGATGGGATCTCACGGGAACAGAAGGTTACAACGGTGGAATTAGGGTTTCTTCGTGCTCCTCAATGTTTTCAGGGTATATGGGTATATATAGGAGGAAAAAGTACGTCCGTGGAGCAACATGGGGCCCACGAGGGTGGGGCGCTAACCCCCCCTGGGCGCGCCGTGCCCCCTCATGGGAACCTTGTTTCTTCTCTGACTTGTATTCCAAGTCTCTCGTGAAGACATTGTTCCAAAAATAAGTCTCCCAAAAGTTTCATTCTGTTTGGACTCCGTTTGATATTCCTTTTCTGCGAAACACTAAAATAGGTACTTATGCGGCGACTCCCTCATGAGCATAATGAGACCTAGCCACAAACAACATGTAGGGCTATTACTCGATGATGTTTCCCGGGGCCCGAAGCTGTCTAAATCCTTGTCTTGAGTTGCGTCTCTCGATTCCGCTCAACCCCTCTCAAGCTACCACATAGATGCGTTGGCCTCCGACTAAGTCCTCATGCTAGGACATCTGCCGTGACAATTCCACGACAGTTGGCGCCCACCGTGGGGCCTGCGCACAGTGGTGTTGAGTTCTTGAAGGGATTTCTTCAGGGATCAAGAAGCTCGCGAAACAATGAACGAAGAAGAGCCGGCGCGAAGCAATTACACAACATAACTCGGGGTACAAGATGGTTGATTGAGAGAGAGCTAGGTTGTTGTCCGATCCGCCGCTGCCGTCCGGACAAAACGTGGAGACCAAGATCAAACTTTCTGCTCTTGCAATAACAATTGGAAGACGTCTCTACTCATATGAGCCAACATCAGCAATTGTACTACTTCAATTAGTACTTTGCCACGTGATGGCCAAGTTGATCTACAACTCCAGATATTTTACTTAGCCAAATCTGCTGGCGACGAGACATTCTATCGACGGAAACCAGCGACCGGTGGCGATTTGTTTGATCCGGTTTGCTAGGGGAGGAGTCAACGACTCGTAAGTGGATTCCGTGATCGAGTCATCGTCGCTCCGTATGTCTCCGCTGCTCCGGTCAGCCGCCTGGTTGAGAGCCGCCATCTTCGTCACCCGTCACAGTCGGCACCGCTTTCGCAACCTATTTACATCAGGTGATATCTCTCTAAATATATTTTAGCATATATTGTTTTTGTCAAAGAATATTTTATCTTTTCCTTGGTCTGCAATATTGTTTCACATGATAATTAACTCGCCCGTCCACACCAGCTTACAAGTGCCGCAGATGACTCATCTATTGGTCAAATCAGCCACAAGTACTATAGGAGAATCGCCGCACTACCGTACTGGCAAGTCGCCGTCGCTGGAGCACCTCTGCTACTGCAAGCCACCGAGTTGCTGTGAGCCGCCGTCTGCATTCGCACGCCACCATGGCCGGTTTCCCCTGCCATTGAAACCACTACTTCCGAGCCGCCGCCCGTTTCAACTGAAGATTGTCTCACCGTTGTAGTATTTTGGAGGATTATTTATCGGTGTGACTGAAGATTGTCTCACCACTACAGTATTTTGGAGGATTATTTATCGGTGTGACTGAAGATTGTCTCACCGCTACAGTATTTTGGAGGATTATTTATCGGTGTGACTGAAGATTGTCTCACCGCTACATTATTTTGGAGGATTTTTATCGGTGTAACTGAAGATTGTCGCACCGCTACAGTATTTTGGAGGATTATTTATCGGTGTGACTGAAGATTGTCTCACCACTACCGTATTTTGGGGGATTATTTATCGGTGTGATTGAAGATTGTCTCACCACTACAGTATTTTGGAGAATTATTTATCGGTGTGATATTTGTGCCATTACATGTTAAAGATTGGACCATGTCAGTCACCAATGGGCTGTTCAGTGGATTAGCACAGCTAATCGCTTCCGTCGCCAGACGGCTATTTTCTCAATGACTATCGTGATTTTGTCACGGCAGATGTCCTAGGGTTAGGACTTAGTCGTGAGGCCAACGCATCTATGTGGTAGCTTGAGAGGGGTTGAGCGGAATCGAGAGACGCAACGCAAGACAAGGATTTAGACAGCTTCGGGCCCCGGGAAACATCACCCGGTAATAGCCCTACATGCTGTTTGAGGCTAGATCTCATTATGACCCTCATGGTGTCGCCGGTAAACCGGCTCTTTGTGTCTGGCCCTAGAAATTGTTTCTTCTTGCTTGTGAGAACTTGTCCCTCTTTGGGGAGCCCTGCCCCTCCTTATATATGTTGAAGGGGCAGGTTACATGACTAGTCCTAGTAGGATTAGGATTACTCTATTACAAGGAGTCCTAGTCTTGCTTCCTTTGTAGGAGAATATTCCTTGTGCTTTCTTCATAAACCGACCCACCATAACATGAACCGGACTTCTGGGCCTTGGGCCTTGTCAACAATCTAAAACACCCACCGGATCACCAATGAGTAGCCAGGCTCGTGAATCATCAGACCAGTGAACCGCCAGACTCATAAGTCGCCAATCCTCCGGCGGGTTACTAGTGAATCGCCAAGTGTACACTGTCTCAAGTAAACCGCCAAGTCCGGCCGGGTTATATTTCTGGCCTGGTTACACCGTATAACCCCGACATTAGCCCCCAGTTTAATTTGGATTTATCCATGTTAAACTTGATCCTTCATGCATACATAATCACGAGAACAATTTTGATAGGTTGTGCTCTGGGTTAAAATATTTTCCTGAACCGGCACCTGTTCATCCTTCTATCCTTGTCATTTCCTCCTTGATATGTATCCATGATCTCATAACAAATCTCCTTAGCAGATATTTTCAAACATTACCAATGCAAAAAAATCCAGGCACTTCTTCTGAAACTCCGGGTCAATAGACTAGCTTCATAATCAATTTGCTTGCAGAAGATATTTTGTAAATAAAGAATCCATTTGAATCGTCCTTCAATGCTCTGATTTCACAAAAATATCGGTCTTCAAATATTCAACTGATATTCAGCCGGTTTTGAGAATGTAGAACTTGCCGGTTTATGATTGCCAAAATTACCAGGTTATAAAAACTGATGATTTCGGGTCATGACTGTTTATAGACGCCGGGTTATGATTGTTGCAACACCGAGTCACGCAATTAATCTTCCTGATTTGCCCAAAACTGAGAATTTGTAGATGTTCCTCCTTTATATCCATATTACCTGTAGCCCCCAAGTGCTGGGTTATCATGCTTGCAGCAGCCTGGGACTTATAATTGCCTTATGCTCATAAAAACTTCAACCAGTGTAGCCCCTAAGGGTCGGGTCATTATGCAATAATGAGCAGGGACTTTGTATACACTTCATTGAAAATAACAATATATAATGTAACTCCCATCATGGGGTTTGAGCCCACGTCCACAAGGTTAAGAGCTTTGAACTTTACCAACTGAGTAGTGGACCATTCAATATAATTGATTAATACTTGTGTACCTTGAATTGTTTGACAAGAGCAATTGGTAGCCCCCAAGGGCCGGCTCATTACGATATGATGAGTCGGGTCTTCAACAAGGTGAGCAAAAAATGACTTTGCATTAGCCCCCAAGTGCCATGGTGCATGCTGGCAGTGACATGGGACTTGCATATTTGATGTAATCTCAATTTGAATAATGTAGCCCCCAAGTGCCGGGTTGTAAACCTGCAGCGACTCGGGACTATTCCTTTGTAGAATAAATCATACCATTGACAATATGATATCCATTGCGCTGAAGCGACTTTGAAAACCTCAATCATAATATTGGTTATTGATAACCATAATAAAAATCCAGCCATGTTGGCTATTAAAGATTTGAATAATATAACCCGGTTTGAAAACCGGTTCCAATGATATTTGATCACACTGTTGGTTTTACCAAGCCAGTGTAGTAAGGATGATGACCCAAAATTTGAACATTGGTGATTATCATAGATTGCCGGTTTATAAACAAAACCAGACCGGGTTAATGAACACCGGTCATTATCTTATCTCATACTGGCAACTTATAGTCAAAAGCCAGGCCGGTTTAATAAACGCCGGTCATTATCTGTTTCTGCATAAAACAATGTTCAAACTGTCCTGGCGGTTCATCGCCGAACGGGTCATAATACCCAAGCACATGATTTAAGTTGATAACTTGAACTGTGTATAAAGTATAAGTATGTATCATACCTGTGATTAAGTGTATCACAATAAACCTTAATCCGGCAGAAAGAAATAATGATCCAAGGTGCAAGCGCCGATGACTCCCTTGATTATTTGTCGGTTCATCGTGAAAACCGAACCGGGTTATGATGAACTCCGGTTTAGCTGTAGTTAGTACTGGTGTTTATAACCCAGACTATAACTCGGTAAACACAGATGTAGTGGCAACTTATAGTCATCCACTCCCTGAATCGATGGACTTGGTTGAAAAACCAATGACCTTGAGGATAAAGATTTTATAAAACATAAAAAAATTGGGCAAATAAGACCATGTAGTCGAGGCTTTTTACGAGCTGCCAGGCTCCAAATTCGAGGCTTTTTATGAGCTGCCAGGCTACTGTCATTAACCATTTTGCAAAGCCTGTTAAGATGGTCCGCAATCCTTAACCAAATCAGTAATGTCAAATGCTACCAATTTCAAAAAATCTCGTAAAGATTTGACTTGTGTAATCACTTGATGATCGTCAATTTAACGTTACCAAGTTCAGGGTCCATAAGGATTGACTTGTGTGTACGTTCGACGGGTCGTACCAGGTTTACCTAGACGGCGTGACTTACTTGATGCAGGCAGGTTAATCCGGGGTTTTAGGTGTATACACCAAGCTTCCAAGCCGCGTTTACTATAAGAGTTTTCAACTCGCTGATGTCTTGCATCAGGAGCCCCCAGGTAGCATTTGAGCATTGCTCGTCGGGGCCTATGTTTGAGTTGTGCCAAGCATCAAACTCTCTTTTGCCCCTCATCATCATGTGGAATTGCCGAAGCAACCAAAGTTGTGCCCATATGATGGTCTTGATGTGCTCGCCGGTTTAAGAGGCCATAGGGACTCCTTTGCACACAGGAGCCCCCATGTGACAAACTCTTATGATGGTCTTGGTTTGGTCACCGGATCAGGAGGGTAGTCAGTACTGCGTTTTATAAACAAAAACCCCCATGTGACATATTCCTGAGCTGTGCTCGCCGGGTGCCTATGTTTGAGTTGTGCTGTGCAACAAACTCTCTTTTGTCCCTTTAATTTTTCGCGAGAACTCGAACTTGCGAGAGATACTTCTTCTTTAACCGGATGTTAAACCGGATATTGAGAGCTTCAAAGCTTTGTGGGAGACATCTTTCCCTTGCATCGGATTTTAAACTGGAATCTCCATTTTCATCCGGAATGTTTCTAACGACCTTTAAACTCGAACTTGCGGGAGATTAATTCTGTTTTGAACCGGAGATTCTTAAACCGGAATTGAGAGCTTCAGAGCTTTGTTGGAGACATAATTCCTTTGAACCGGATTGTAAACCGGATATTTGAGTCAGGTCATCGTAGCCCCCGAGTCTTGAGACTACTCGAGGAGTTGGCTTGAGACTCTCCACATTTGATCATAGCATATGGCGTCCATCGTTGTTGTCGACAATGCGATATGAATCCATAGACAATCAAGGTGACTGCGGCGGGTTATCAATGATCCCGTATGAGCCGTGTCAGCAACTCGGCCAATGGCTCCTTCCAACTGGCAATTTGAAGTTAACCAAACTGTAGTGGCGGCGACTTGTGCGCCTGCCCCTTGAGCTACCCAATGCAGACGGCGGTTGATAGTGTATGACAATTTGTCTCCATTTCGTTGAAAGAAAACCGGGCTACCCAAGCTGTGACTTGCTCATATTCAATAAATAGCTCATGCAGATAGGTGCGGCCCGGTATGTTGATGTAGACCAGGCCGCAAGAAATTCTCCATAATTGACCGTAATATCAACTGGCATATAATTGAACAGCGGGACGTTGTAATATGGTGAAATTTATCGGCAAAGGCGGCAAGTTGATGACCTTCGCAATACTTATTGTATATCCCAATACGAATCATTCAATAAACTTGGTGATATGGTGGCCACTTCTGTAGCAGACAATTTGTCCTGCCCATGAAAATATATAGACCAAAGTAATTGTTCTTTGACAAAGATAATATTTGCCAATAAAATAGACTTAGATAGACATCACCTGACTTTGTTTGGATGATAGATGATTCTTATATATATCATATATCGTCCATGAATAATCCGGAGCGATTTCAACGGCACTTTAATCATTTTCTCGAGGAGACCTCAAAGATAACCCGGTGGGCTAAAGCCCGCAAGATGAGTGTGGCAGGAGCAGGACCATAGGCAGCTCGCAGCGGTGGTTTGGATACAACACCCGCAAGGAAGACGATGGACTGGCGGTTTGAAATGGCACCGTGACGGTTTAAAGCCCTGCATTAGATAACTTTGCAAGCCGGAGTAATTGCTCTTTTGGAAGAAAGCGATATATAATATAAAAATATACTGGATGGATTTCACCTGACATCTTTAGGCCAAAAATTATCCACCACGGAGTTGATTATCACCGTTGAAATTGACATCAATCACGGCCGAGTCGACCGTAGGAGCAGACAGACGAGTCGGCCGCAATATTACAGGCCGGTGCGGACGGGTGAGTTGTCCTCCTCGTTGTAGGCCGGCGCGGTTGCGAGAGATAGTCACGGTGTGATAAACCGATGCGGTCACGAGATACGGCCGCCACGTCGTAAGCCGGTTCGGGGTCCGTTGAATAACGATGACCACTTGTGCCAAATGATGTTGGCGTGCCTCCATCTCCGCGGTATAATACCACTTTGTAATGAATAATTTTCCTACGTATAAAATACAGCAGGGCGAGGTATTTTTTGCTCGGATGAATTAATATGTATTAAAAATAAATAGGATAGATATCATCTGATTCACCAGGACAACAGATGAGTCGACCGCGGCATTGTAAGCTGGCACGTGCGGGCGAGTTAATCGCAGGCGCGGACAGCTGAATTGGCCACGTACTGATGTAAACGCAGCAACAGGGGTAGTGACTCGCCCGCGTATCCGCTGGGCCGGTTTATGAGAATGGATGCGGCATCGGCGTGTTAATGTAGACCGGACCGCGGAAGCGGTGGCGTACACACATCCATTGGCGAGGGAGTCGGCCGCGGTGTTGGAGACCAACGCACGGGCGGGTGCGGACTGATGAGTCGGCCGTATGTTGATGTAGACCGGACCGCGTGGGGCGGCGGCCTGTGCGCGCTTTATTGGGCGATTCGCGCGGTCCTGACGAGTTGATGCAGACTAGATTGCGGGAACGGCGGCTTGCACGCATGTGCGTCGAGCAGCGTGGTATGGACGAGTGCTAGTGCATGTACTCCGTATCCGCGGTATAATGGCATAAAAATTGTCCTGTGTAAAAATATTACACGGCAGAGTAATTGTTCTTTGACAAAAAACAATAAGTGTTAATAAGATAAATTTAGATGGATATCACCTGATGTTTTTGCGAACGACAGATGAACCGTATCTAGCACCCGTGGATGATCGCCAATGAAACAATGTACTAATTTTCCATGGAGAGCTCACGTGAGCAAGCAACTACTACTAGTCTCCGAGTAGCACTTGTGGTTGAAAAAATTGTCTTTTGGCCTTTTACCCAAAGAGAATAGCACCAGCCACTATGAGTTAACACGTCGGGATTTTAA
Source organism: Secale cereale (assembly GCA_902687465.1). Taxonomy (NCBI): domain Eukaryota; kingdom Viridiplantae; phylum Streptophyta; class Magnoliopsida; order Poales; family Poaceae; genus Secale; species Secale cereale. Next base: position 519,844,061 of record LR738712.1, read on the forward strand.
TATAAAGGAGTCCGGGTTATAGACCCGAGGCGCAGACGCGGAGTGAGTCCGGGTCGTGGCCTTCGGTGATCCGACCCGTACTAGCACTTGATAGCTGACTAGCTCGATCTTTCACACTGATGGTTCGATGACTCTGATGGATTTGATGTATGCGCTACAGTAGCGTTGGTTCTGCTTGTCCAATGGACTTCTAACTCGTGAACAACGGTCATATATACTTCCTCGGGAGCAGCAAACAACAACTCGGCGGAACGGCTGGAGCCTGGACGTATTAGAATTTCTGTCCATCCCGACAATGCGTAGTAGCAGTAGTGGAAATTGATCTCCTCTCGGATTCGACCTGTAAAGGCGGCGGCTCATGGCGCAACCCTAAATTTCTTCTTCATCTGGAAAATTGCAAAACCCTCGATCCTTGGAGAGATCCCTTCAAGAACTCATCACCACCGACAATGACCGTGAGCCGCCTCGCTATGTTGTACTTCCTCTGCCTCAATGACGGGATCCATGGGCCTCCGCTTGCACAGGTTTCACCAACAAAGTCACGATTGCCTCTGTGTTGATCCGCCGGGATCGCGTTGAACCGCCTCTTGCAGCCCGCCACGACCCACGCCTCTGGGTCTTCCCGAATCTGAATTGCCGCGGAGAGCCGCCTTGGGATTTCCAAATCGCCTAGTTTCAAGCCGTCACCGGTGCTCTGACCCACCGTGTCGGGCCGCCGTCTCCGACTCATATCCATTGCGCATGGTTTCTTCTTCCCTGCGCCCGTCGTTGTTTCACCACATGGCCAGCTATTTCTTCCGAATCAGGATAATTGATTCGCTGCAAGAGCGATTGTCATATCATGGATATTATACGTCAGCGTCTGACCCGCCATAACGATCAACAAATGTATGTGCAATCCGCGGCTTCTGCGGTCCAGTCTACATCCACACGACGCGGTTGACTCACCCGTCCACCCGGCTTACAACGCCTGCAGTTGACTCGCTCGTCCGCCCAGCTTACAGCGCCTGCGAATGACTCGCCCGTCCGCCTGGCTTACAGCGCCTGCGATTGACTCGCCCTTCCACCCGGCTTACAGCGCCGGTGATTTGTTCGACCGTCCGTACCGGCTTACAGCGCCACGGCCGGCTCATCAATCTGTACCGCCTCTGATGCTACAATCGTCTTTTTTGTTCGTCTCTTGCAGCCTCGTCTACATAAAAACACCGAGCTGCACCTGTCTGCATGAGTTGTTTATTGAGTATAAAGCCAGTCACTCCTTGAGTTGTTTATTGAGTAAATTATCATGTATTATCAGCCGCCGTCTGCATTGGATGACTCAATGGGCAGGCGCAAAAGTCGTCGCCACTACAATTTGGTTAACTTCAAACAGCCAGTTGGAAGGAACCATTGGCCGAGTTGCTGACACAGCTCATATAAGATCATTTATAAACCGCCGTAGTCACCTTAACCTTCCGTGGATTCACATCACGCTATCAACACCAATGATATACACCTTATGCTATGGTCAAGTATGGAGAGTCTCAAGCCAACTCCTCGAGTAGTCTCGAGACTCGGGGGCTACAATGACATGAGTCGGCAGAGTTAGCCGTTTTTAGTAAATTCAAGAACTCCGGGTCATTGGAGGGGAAAATAACCCGACCCGAAGATTGCTGCTATAAGGATGAAAGGTTAAAGACCATCAGAAAAATTCCCGGCTCAAAATGAAGATTCTGGCTCAATATCTGGTCAAAATCCGGTTAAAGGGAAATCTGTCTTCCACAAAGCTCTGAAGCTCTCAATATCCGGTTTACAACTCCGGCTCAAGAAGAATATCCATCTCTCACAAGTTCGAATTCTCGGGAAATTTACAGGGACCAAAGAGAGTTGGATGCATGGCATAGCTGAAACATAGGCCTCTGACGAGCACAATTCGCAAGTATGTCACTTGGGGCTTCCTGTTCAAACATAGGTGTATTCGACCAAAGAGAACATAGCGTTACTACCCATTTGACCAAGTTATGTTCAAATATAGGCATATTCAACCGAAGAGGACATAACATGTGGATCATCCTACCTGTACCCAACTGCTTCAACTCCATCAGGTCATCCTGATTGACCCGACGAACTCTTGGCGATCAGTCTTATATGGCGTATTCGACCAAGACCTGAGCTTGCTAAGGTTCAAACACCGGCTGTCATGTGAGAGCACAACTTACATATAGTCAGGATAAGATCCAGGCTCAAAATGCCGCCTTCCTTGAAACTTGGATAAATCGGCCTGTGATGCAAGATGCAACTCTGACCCCGCATACTCTAGATAAGTCTATCTTTCAAGCAAAGACCTGGACTTGTCTAGGTTCAAATGTCGATTGGGTACTGTGAGAGCCGGCTCACAGCAGCACGTACCTTCTAGTGGCCAATAGGCTAGTTTCATTGAAGTATTATGTTATCGTACACATACATCATCATACATTGCATCATACGCATACATCATCATATATTGCATCATCATTGCATCATCATCATCATAACATGCATCATATATGCATAGATATACCGATTTATATTGCAGGAACTAGTTTTTTTCAAACTAGGTTATATTATTCAAATCTTTAATAGCCAAACATGGCTAGATTTTTATTATGGTTATCAATAACCAGTATTATGATTGAGGTTTTCAAAGTCGCTTTCGCACAATGGCTATTATATTATCATTGGATATGATTTATTCTATAATGGAAGGAATAGTCCCGAGTCGCTGCACGCTTACGACCCGGCACTTGGGGGCTAGATTACTCAAGTTGAGATTACATCAAATATGCAAGTCCCATGTCACTGCCAGCATGCACCATGGCACTTGGGGACTAATGCAAAGTCATTTTTGCTCACCTTATTGAAGTACCAATTGCTCCTGTCAACAATTCAAGGTACACAAGTCTTAATCCGTTATATTGAAGGGTCCACTGCTCAGTTGGTAAAGTACAAAGCTTTTAACCTTGTGGATGTGGGTTCAAGCCCCATGAGGGGGGTACCTCATATGATGTTCTTTTCAAAGAAGTATTTATAAAGTCCCTGCTCATTATTGCAGAATGACCCGGCCCTTGGGGGCTACACTGGTGGAAGTTTTTATGAGTATAAGGCAATCACAAGTCCCAGGTTGCTGCAAGCATGACAACCAGGCACTTGAGGGCTACATATGTGGAGTATTTAGTTTTTATTTGTGACTGAGATGAACAATTTGGATTTCTTCAAGGTTGCAACATTTATATTGAAGCAAGTCTTAAGCTATCACTATGTTCTCCTCTTAAGACTTGGGGACTACAGGTAATATGCATATAAAGGAGGAACGTCTTCAAATCATCAGTTTTTATAACCCGACAATTTTGGCAATGATAAACCGGCAAGTTCTATATCTTCAAGCTGGCTGAATATTAGATGAGTATTTCAAAGACCAATATTTTTTAAGCCGGAGCTTTGGAAGCCGACTCAAGTGGATTATTTCTTACAATATTTCTCTACAAGAGAACAATGTCAGCAAATTGATTCTGAAGCTGGCCTATTGACCCGGATTTTTCAAAAGAAGTATCTGGATTTTTTGCATTGACAAAGTTGAAACATATCTGCTAAGGAAGATTTGCTATGAGATCATGGACATGTATATATCAACAAGGAAATGACAAGGACTTAACGATGATCAAGTGCCGGCTCAGAAGAACCTTCGACCCGGTGTATAATCTATCAAAGTTGGTCTTGTTTTGCAGGATAAGTTTACCATGGATAAATCCAAGCTAAACTAGGGGCTAATGTCGGGGATATACCCCACGGTATGACCCGGCCGGATATATGACCTGGCTGGGACATGGTGTTTCTTTGGTAACCCGTCGGAGGATTGGCGACTTACGAGTCTGGCGGCTCACTGGTATGACGACTCACGAGCCTGGCGACTCACGGATGGCCCCGACGGCGGGTCAGATAGAGGACTAGGCCCAAGGCCCAAAAGACCGGCTCATGTTATGGTGGGCCGACTTAAGAGGAAAGCGTAAGGAGTATTCCCTTACAAATGAAGCAAGATTAGGACTCCACTTGTAATAGAGTAATCCTAATCCTACTAGGACTAGTCATGTAACCCGCCCCTTCAACTTATATAAGGAGGGGCAGGGCTCCCCAAGAGGAACAAGGAAGAAAGAAACAATCTCTAGGGCTAGACACAACTAGAGGAGAGCCGGCTTATGCGGCGACTCCCTCATGAGCATAATGAGACCTAGCCACAAACACCATGTAGGGCTATTACCAGATGATGTTTCCCGGGGCCCGAAGCTATCTAAATCCTTGTCTTGAGTTGCGTCTCTTGATTTCGCTCAACCCCTCTCAAGCTACCACATAGAAACGTTGGCCTCGCGACTAAGTCCTCACGCTAGGACATCTGCCGTGACAATTCCACGACAATATGGATCTAAACATTCATGCCAAATAAAGAAGAAATACTTTGCTAAATATGTTAGGTAGCATTCCACATCAAAAATTCCGTTTTTATCATTTACCTACTCGAGGACGAGCAGGAATTAAGCCTGGGGATGCTTGATACGTCTCCAACGTATCTTTAATTTTTTATTGTTCCATGTTGTTATATTATCAAGACAATGATTATGACGATATCCAAGACAATGATCATGTATATCGGCATCACGTCCAATATTAGTAGATTGACTCCTGCCTGCATCTACTACTATTACTCCACATATCGACCGCTATCTAGCAAGCATCTAGTGTATTAAGTTCATGGAAAAACGGAGTAATGCAATAAGAACAATGACATGAAGTCGACAATATCTATTCATGTAGGAATATACCCCATATTTTTATCCTTAATAGCAATGATACATGGTGTGCCTTGCTGCCCCTTCTGTCACTGGGAAAGGACACCGCAAGATCGAACCCATTACAAAGCACCTCTTCCCATTGCAAGATAAATAGATCAAGTTAGCCAAACAAAACACAAATATCGGAGAAGAAATATGAGGCTCTAATAATCAAGATTGGATATTAAATCAAGGAAAATCTGATCGTAAACTCACAATTCATCGAATCCCAACAAACAGACCGCAAAAATATATTACATCAAATAGATCTCCAAGAGATCATTGTATTGAGATACAAAGATATAAGAAGCCATCTAGCTACTACCTACGGACCCGTAGGTCTGTGGTAAACTACTCACGCATCATCGGAGAGGCGCCAATGAGGATGATGAACCCCTCCGTGATCGTGTTCCCCTCTGGCGAAGTGCCGGAAAAGGGCTATAGATTGGATTTGGTAGTTCTGGAACTTGCGGCGGCTGGAACAAAATTTTGTCGACTCCCCTAGGGTTTTCTAAGTATGGGGGTATTTATAGAGCGAAGAGGCGGTGTGGGAGGCCACCGAGGTGGGTACAACCCACCTGGGTGCGCCCGAGTGAGTTGTGCCCCCCTCGGGGCACCCCCCCTAGGTGTTTCTCTGGCCCATTGGATGTCTTCTGGTTAAGAAAATCCACAAAAAGTTTCGTTGCATTTGGAGCCCGTTTGATATTGATTTTCTGTGATGTAACAAACATGCAAAAAACAACAACTAGCACTTGGCACTATGACAATAGGTTAGTTCCAAAAATTGATATAAAATGATTGTAAATGGTTGTAAAACATCAAAGAATGATAATATAATAGCATGGAACAATAAAAAATTATAGATACGTTGGTGACGCATCAACATCCCCAAGCTTAATTCCTGCTCGTGCTCGATTAGGTAAATGATAAAACAAATTTTTTTATGTGGAATGTTGCATGTCATGTTCATCACATATTCTTTTCTATAAAGCATGGTCATTTGGAATTTTATATGGTTCAACACAATAGTCTAGTTTTAACATGAGGAGTTTAATACTCAAGCATATCAACAAACAACCATGTCTTCAAAATATCGGTATGGTGGACTCATATGGCAAAACTGGTTTTAAATAGTTTGGATGCACAAGTAGTATTTCTACTTAGTACAAATGGAGGCTAGCAACTGGATTGAGAAGCAACCAACCAATAAACAAAAAAGCACATAAGCGAGCATTGAGCATAACTAACACCGGATAATGCACCACAAGTAGATGTAATTTTATTGCATTACTATCAACTTTCATGCTTGCATAGGGAATCACAAACCTTAACATCAATATTCTTACTAAAACATTATTACTCATTAACAAGGCTCACATATCACTATCATCATATCTCAAAACTATTACAAAGAATCAACTTTATTTTGTCCAATGATTTTCATGGAAGTCTTTATTATATCCCCCTTGGATATCTATAATTTTGGGACTAGTTTCATATGTTGCTTTTGATAAGCTCAAACAAATATAAGTGAAGAACATGAGCATCATATTTCTTTCTCTCAAATTAATCTAAGTGAAGCATGGCAAAATCTCTTCAAAGATAGCAAAGCACACCGTGTAAAAAAGATATAAGTGAAGCTCTAGAGCAATTCCATGGCTCTAAAAAATTTAAGTGAAGCATAGGAGCAAGCATATCACAATTTGGCTCTCTCAAATAGGTGTGTACAACAAGGACACTTATTAAGAATGAAAAATAAAAACAAGTAAAGACTCATATCATACAAGACGCTCCAAGCAAAACTCATAATATGTGACGAATAAAAATATAGTCTCAAGTAAAATACCGATGGTCGTTAGAAAAAGAGGGGATGCCACTCGGTGACATCCCCAAGCTTAGTTGCTTTATACATCTTGAATATTATCTTGGGGTGCCTCGGGCATCCCCAATCTTAGCCTTTTGCTACTCCTTATTCCTTCATCCATTGCGATCTCACACAAGACTTAAAAACTTCAATCACACAAAACTCAACAAAACCTTGTGACATCCGTTAGTATAGCAAAACTAATCTTTACTCTAAGTACTACAGAAAACCAATTCTTATTTTGTAATTGTATTGTATCTATTGTATTCTAACTTTCCTATGGCAAAAACTCATCAAAGGAAACCATATAATCATCAAAACAAACACATAAGACAACGAAAACACAATTTGTCAAAAACTGAATAGTCGGTAAAGATGTGAATTTTGACCATACTTTTTTAGCTCTGAAAATTCTGAAAAAATAGGAATGTGGAAAATTTGATATATTGATAACGCAAAAACAATCCAAGAGTTTATCATGCTCCAGTGATCTTCAGAAATTCGTACTTTGATCGCAAAAGTTTTTGTATTTCCAATGAGATCAAATCAACTATCAACCAAATCATCCCAAAGGCTTTGCTTGGCACAAACATTTATTTAAACCACAAAAACACATCAAACCAGAGGTATTATTGGGTATTTTATTGAAAACAGCAAGAAAAGCAAAAAGCAAAAAGATACAAGTTGGGTTGCCTCCCAACGAGTGCTATTAATTTACGCCCTTAGCTAGGCATAATACCAAGATATCAAGTGTTGTCATCCTTGTTGGATGTTCCATAGGTTGCCCTCATTATAGATTCATAAGGCAATTTGATCTTAGTTCTAGGGAAGTGTTCCATGCCCTTTCTCAAGGGAAATTCAAATTTAATACTCCCTTCCTTCATATCAATCACTGCACGAATAGTGTGTAAAAACGGTCTACCAAGTATAATAGGCCAAGACGGACTGCAATTTATGTCAAGAAAAATAAAGTCTATGGGTACATAGTTCCTATTTGCAAGAATAAGAATATCATTGATCCTTCCCAAAGGCTTTTTAATAGTAGAATCCGACAAATGCAAACTAAGAGAATATTCTTCAATATTGGTAAGACCAAGAACATCACAAAGAGATTTCGGAATTGTGGAAATACTAGCACCCAAATCACACAAGGAATTGTACTCATAATTTTAAATCTTGATTTTGATAGTAGGTTCTGATTCATCATGTAATTTTCTGGGGATTGACACTTCCAATTCCAACTTATCTTCTAAAGCTTTCATCATAGCAGCAACAGTATGTTTAGTAAAAGCTTTATTTTGTTCATAGGCATGAGGTGAATTTATCATGGTTTGCAACAAGGGAATGCAATCAATCAAAGAGCAATTATCATAATTAAAGTCCTTGTAATCCAATAGAGTGGGTGCATCACTAGTTAAATTTTGACCTCTCCAATCCCACTTTTATCAATTTTCTCAACAAGATTTTCACCCTACGAATTATCGGGATGCCTTATGGCTAAAGTTGACTCTTCTTCAGTCCCTTTATCATCAAGTTGAACTTTACAAAACAAGGAATCAATAGAAGAAACACCAATCATTTTAAGATCTTTGTCACTTTTATCTTCTAGAGAGATTGGTTTAGCGGCCATTTGGTTTACTAACGTAGCTTGCGCATCAGATATTTTTCCTAACAAACTTTCAGCAAAAGCATACTTAGATTGGAGATTTCAAACTTCTCAACTAATATCATCGAGTTGTTTCGTTATAGGATCTAGCACAATAGAGTGTTCTATAAGTTCTTCAGTAAAATATATGTTGTGCTCATATTGTGTAGTCATATATTCCTTAGTACTTTTCTCAATCTCAAGTAAGATATTGGGATAAGGAACATCATAATATTTGCATTGAGGCATCATGACTACGCAAACAAGATTGCAAACAAAAACAGATCTGACGAGAAAATGGCGAACGAAAAAGAGGGCAGATAAACACGACAAATTTTGTGAAGTAGGGGAGATGAAAACGAGAGGCAAATGGCAGATAATGTAAATTGTAAGGAGATGAGATTTGTGATTAGGAACCTGATAGATTTTCATGATGTCTCCCCGCCAACGGTGCCAGAAAGTTCCTTTGATGTCGCTTGAGATGTGTCGGTGTTCCCCAAGGAATAAGGGAGGATGCATCACAGCAACGGTAAGGTATTTCCCTTAGTGATGAGACCAAGGTTACCGAACCATTAGGAGAACCAAGAAACACTATGTAAACGGTACCTGCAAACAAAGAACAAATACTTGCAACCCGATGCGTTAAAGGGGTTGTCAATCCCTTCCGGGTAATGATGCCAAAAAGTGATGTAAGGATAGGATAAAATTGTAGTAGATTGAAAGATGCAAATAAAAGTTAATAAAACACAACAAGGTATTTTTGGGTTTTTGATAATATAGATATGAAAACAAAAGTGGCAAATAAATAAAAAGGAAAATGGCAATATAGATTTGAAAGTATATGATCGGAAAATAGACCCGCGGTCGGTAGATTTCACTAGTGGCTTCTCTTGAGAAAATAGCATGCGGTGGGTAGACAAATTACTGTTGGGCAATTGATAGAAAAGCAAATAATTATGATGATATCCAAGACAATGATCATGTATATAGGCATCACGTGCAAGATTAGTAGACCGACTCCTGCCTGCATCTACTACTATTATTCCACACATCGACCGCTATCCAGCATGCATCTAGTGTATTAAGTTCATGAAAAACGGAGAAATCCAATAAGAACGATGACATGATGTAGACAAGATCGATTCATGTAGGAATAGACCCCATCTTTTTATCCTTAATAGCAATGATACATGCATGCCTTGATGCCCCTTCTGTCATTGGGAAAGGACACCACAAGATTGAACCCATTACAAAGCACATCTTACCATTGCAAGATAAATAGATCAAGTTGGCCAAACAAAACCCAAATATCGAAGACGAAATATGAGGCTATAATAATCAAAATTGGATATTAAATCAAGGCAAATCTGATCATAAACCCACAATTCATCGAATCCCAACAAATACACCGCAACAAGTCATTACAACAAATAGATCTCCAAGAGATCGTTGTATTGATATACAAAGAGAGAAGAAGACATCTAGCTACTGCCTACGGACCTGCAGGTTTGTGGTAAACTACTCACGCATCATTGGAGAGGCACTAATGAGGATGATGAACCCCCACGTGATCGTGTTCCCCTCCAGCGGAGTGCGAGAAAAGGGCTATAGATTGGATCTGGTGGTTCTGGAACTTGCGGTGGCTGGAACAAAATTCCGTCGATTCCCCTATGGTTTTCTGAGTATGAGGGTATTTATAGAGTGAAGAGGCGATGCGGGAGGACACTGAGGTGGGCACAACCCACCTGGGCGCGCCTGGGGGCCCAGGCACGCCCTGGTGGGTCGTGCCCCCTCAGCCCGCCCCCAGGTGGTTCTCTGGCCCATTAGATGTCTTCTGGTCCCAAAAATCAACAAAAAGTTTCGCTGCATTTGGACTCCGTTTGATATTGATGTTCTGTGATGTAAAAAACAAGCAGAAAATAGCAACTGGCACTTGGCACTATGTCAATAGGTTAGTACCAAAAAATGATATAAAATGATTGTAAAACATCCAAGAATGATAATATAACAGCATGGAACAATCAAAAATTATAGATACGTTGGAGACGTATCACGCCTTCCCCCACCTCCAGCTATTGCTTACGCAACCCTACAGAGCTCCAGCGCCCCTTCTCTGTGCTTCACAGCGCATCCCACCCCGTCTCCTCCAGCCATGGCTGGATGCGGTGCCAACGGGGAATGGGATGCCTCCACCGTCACCGATAGTGACATCCTGAAGCTGAAGTGGGCCGGCTATTTGTTGGCCAACATCGCCCATCGGTCCCCTGAACAACGCCAGACCATCCCCACGCCTAGGCCGGGCGAAAGGGTTGTATTCCTCTCCCACTTCCTTAGGGGGCTTCGGTTTCCCCTACACCCCTTTGTGAGGGGGTTGATGTTCTTCTATGGGCTACATTTTCATGATCGAGCCCCCAACTCCCTCCTCCACATCTCGACCTTCATTGTCTCCTGTGAGGCGCTCCTCCGAGTCTGACCGCACTTCGTCCTATGGCTGAAGGTGTTCAACGTCAAGCCCAAGGTGGTGGGCAGTGAGCATGTAGACTGCAGCGGGGCCAGGATCAACAAGCTGACGCCGGTCCAGTGGCGGGAGGGAAAGTTTATCGACACTGTCAAGGTCTAGCAGAAGGAATGGTTCTACATCATCGAGCCAAGGGACGCCGCCTCGGGGGCGGCTCCCGCATTCAGATCCGGACCCCCTTCCAAACTGGCCACGTGGACCACCAAGAGACTAGACTGGGGGTCCGCTGGCGACCTGAAGGCGCTACAGAAGCGCATCGTCAACATAATGGGGACCGATGCAAAGCTGGTCGACGTGTGATACGTCCATTTTGCATCATGCTTTCTTGTTGTTATTTATGTTGTTATTATGCATAATAATGCTTTTTGGAGTAATTCTAATGCCTTTTCTCTCATAATTTGCAAGGTATGCACCAAGAGGGAGAATTCCGACAGCTGGAAATCTGGACCTGAAAAAGCTACATCAGGCCACCTATTCTACACAACTCCATACAAGCTGAAACTTTACGAGGAATTTTTATGGAATATATAAGAAATACTGGAGCAAATAAGTACCAGAGAGGGGCCACCTGGTGAGCACATGACACCAGGGCGCGCCAGGCCCCCCAGGCGCGCCCTGGTGGGTTGTGCTGAGCCCAGCCCACCTATGGTACCCATCTTCTGGTATATAAGCCTCTTTGACCTAGAAAAAATAAAGAGAAGACTTTCGGGATGGAACACCGCCGTCTCGGGGCGGAACTTGGGGCAGGAGCACATTTGCCCTCCGGTGGAGCGATTCCGCCGGGGGAACTTCCCTCCCGGAGGGGGAAATCATCGTCATCATCATCACAAACAACTCTCCCATCTTGGGGAGGGCTATCTTCATCAACATCTTCAACAACACCATTCATCTCAAACCCTAGTTCATCTCTTGTGTTCAATCTTTTTACCGAAACTATAGATTGGTGCTTGTGGGTGACTAGTAGTGTTGATTACATCTTGTAGTTGATTACTACAAGGTTTATTTGGTGGAAGATTATATGCTCAGATCCATTATGCTATTTAATACCCCTCTGATCTTGGGCATGTTCATCACTTGTGAGTAGTTACCTTTGTTCTTGAGGTCATGGGAGAAATCATGTTGCAAGTAATCATGTGAATTTGATATGTGTTCGATATTTTGATAGTATGTATGTTGTGATTCCCTTAGTGGTGTCATGTGAACGTCGACTACATGGCACTTCACCATATTTGGGCCTAAGGGAATCCATTGTGGAGTAGTAATTAGATGGTGGGTTGCGAGAGTGACAGAAGCTTAAACCCCAGTTTATGCACTATTCCGTAAGGGACCGATTGGATCCCAAAGTTTAATGCTATGGTTAGAATTTATTCTTAATACTTTTCTCGTAGTTGCGGCTCATTGCGGGAGGGTTAATCATAAGTAGGAGGTTTGTTCAAGTAAGAACAACACCTAAGCACCAATCCACCCACATATCAAATTATCAAAGTAGCAAACACAAATTGAACCAACATGATGAAAGTGACTAGATGAAATTCCCGTGTACGGTCAAAGAACGCTTTGCTTATTATAAGAGACCATTTTGGCCTGTCCTTTGCCCAAAAGGATTGGGATATCTTTCTGCACATTTGCTACTGCTGTCATTACTTGCTTGTTACAAATTATCTTGCTATCGAACTACTCTGCTACTTACAATTTCAGCACTTGCAGACATTACCTTACCGAGAAACACTTGTCATTTCCTTCTGCTGCTCGTTGGGTTCGACACTCTTACTTATCGAAAAGAGCTACAATTGATCCCCTATACTTGTGGGTCATCAAGGCAATTTTCTGGCGCCGTTGCCGGGGAGTGAAGCGCTTCTGGTAAGTGGAAATTGGTAAGGAAACATCCATATAGTGTGCTGAAATTTATTGTCATTTGTTACTATGGAGAACAATCCTTTGAGGGGTTTGTTCGGGGTATGTTCACCCCGACCGGAACCACAATTAGCTACCCCTCAACCCGCTGCACCTACTGAAAATATTCAATACAAAATCCCTTCGGGAATGATAGAACAACTGCTAGCTAATCCTTATGCAGGAGACGGAACCAAACATCCTGATATGCACTTGATATATGTGGAACAAATTTGTGGATTGTTTAAACTTGCAGGTCTACCCGGAGATCAAGTTATGAAAAAGGTTTTTCCTTTATCTTTGAAGGAAAAAGCATTAGCATGGTATAGGCTATGCGATGATATTGGATCTTGGAACTGGAACTGATTGAAAATGGAGTTTCACCAAAAAAAATATCCTATGCATCTAGTTCATCGTGATATATAATTTTTGGCCTCGTGAAGGAGAAAGTATCGCTCAAGCTTGGGGGAGGCTTATGTTAATGTTATATTCATTCCCCAATCATGAGCTCTCAAGAGAAATTATTATTCAGAATTTTTATGCTCGGCTTTCTCATAATGATCGATCCATGGTTGATACTTCTTGTGCTGGTTCTTTTATGAAGAAAACTATTGAATTCCGGTGGGATATTTTAGAAAGAGTTAAACGCAACTCTAAAGATTGAGAACTCGACGAAGGTAAAGAGTCCGGTACTAAGCTTAAATATGATTGTGTTAAATACTTTATGAATATTGATGCCTTTTCAAAGTTTAGCACTAAATATGGACTTGACTCTGAGATAGTAGCCTCCTTTTGTGAATCTTTTGCTACTCATGTTGATATCCCTAAAGAGAAGTGGTTCAAATATCACCCACCTGTTAGAGAATAAATTAAAGAACTGGTACCAGTTAAAGAAGAAACTATACTTTATAATGTTGATCCAGTTGTTCCTACCGCTTACATTGAAAAACCACATTTCCCTGTTAGGGTAAAGGAACATCCTAAAGTTTCAACTGTGGTTAACAAAAGTTATATTAAAAAACCTAAACCTGATGAACAAATTAAAGTAGAGCCTAATATTGCTATGGTCAAGGATCTCTTGGAAGAAAATGTAGATGTGCATGTTATTTGCTTTAATGAAGAAGCTGCTAGAATTGCTAAGCCTGATATAAAAGATAAACACAGACCTGTTGTTGGCATGCTCGTTGTTTCAGTCATAATAAGAGATCATTGCTATCATGGTTTATGTGACATAGGTGCTAGTGTGAGTGCTATTCCGTACTCTTTATACCAAGAAATTATGAATGACATAGCACCCACAGAAATAGAAGAACTTGATGTCACCATTAAACTGGCTAATAGAGATACTATATCACCAATTGGGATTGTTAGAGATGTTGAAGTCTTGTGTGAAAAAATAAAATACCCTACTGATTTTCTTGTTCTTGGTTCCCCACAAGATGACTTATGTCCCATTATCTTTGGTAGACCTTTCTTGAACACCGTTAATGCTAGAATAGATTGTAAGAAACAAACTGCCGGTGTTAGTTTTGGTGATGAGTCTCATGAATTTAATTTCTCCAAGTTTAATAGAAAGCTTCATGAGAAAGAATTACCTAGTAAAGATGAAATTATTGGTCTTGGTTCTAATGTTGTGCCTCCTACTAATCCTCTAGAACAATATTTGCTAGACCATGACAATGATTTACATATGCATGAAAGAAATGAAATAGATGATATTTTCTTTGAGCAACGTCCTCTGCTTAAACACAATCTACCTATTGAAACTCTAGGAGGTCCTCCTCCACCTAAAGGTGATCCTGTGTTTGAATTAAAACAATTGTTTGACACTTTGAAATATGCTTATCTTGATGAAAAGAAGATATATCCTGTTATTATTATTAATGCTAACCTTTCAGAACATGAAGAAGAAAGATTATTGAAAGTTATAAGGAAGCAGCGAGCTGCTATTGGATATAATCTTGATGATTTAAAGGGCATTAGTCCCACTCTATGTCAGCATAATATTAATATGGAACCTGATGCTAAACCCGTTGTCGATCATCAATGTCGGTTAAACCCGAAGATGAAAGAAATGGTAAGAACGGAAATATTAAAACTTTTGGAAGCAGGTATAAGCTATCATATAGCTGATAGTAGATGGGTAAGTCACGTTCATTGTGTTCCTAAGAAAGGAGGTATTACTGTTGTTCCTAATGATAAAAACAAAAGATCATTACCCTTTACCTTTTATCGATCAAATGCTAGAAAGATTATCAAAGCACACACACTTTTGCTTCCTTGATGGATACTCTGGCTTTTCACAAATACTTGTTCCTCAACCTGATCAAGAAAAGACTACTTTTACTTGTCCCTTTGGAACTTATGCTTATAGACGTATGCCTTTTGGTTTATCCAATGCACTTGCTACCTTTCAAAGATGTATGACTGCAATATTCCTGACTTTTGTGAAAAGATTGTAGAGGTTTTTATGGATGATTTCTCCATTTGTGGGAAGTCATTTGATGATTGTTTAAGTAATCTTGATCGAGTTTTGCAGAGATGTGAACAAACAAGTCTTGTCTTGAATTGGGAGAAATGCCACTTTATGGTTAGTGAAGGTATTGTCTTGGGTCATAAGATTTCCGAAAAGGGTATTGAAGTGGACAAAGCTAAGGTTGATGATATTGAGAAAATGCCATGTCCTAAGGATATCAAAGGTATTCATAGTTTCTTAGGTCATGTTGGTTCCTATAGGAGATTTATTAAAGACTTTTCTAAAATCTCTAGGCCTCTCACTAACCTTTTACAAAAGGATGTTCCTTTTGTTTTTGATGATGATTGCTTTGAAACCTTTGAAACACTTAAGAAAGCCTTAATTTCTGCACCTATAGTTCAACCGCCTGATTGAAACTTGCCTTTTGAAATTATGTGTGATGCCAGTGATTATGTTGTTGGTGCTGTTCTAGGACAAAGAGTTGATAAGAAACTAAATGTTATTCATTATGCTAGTAAAACTCTAGACAGTGCTCAAAAGAATTATGCTACCACTAAAAAAGAATTCTTAGTAGTTGTGTTTGCTTGTGACAAATTTAGATCTTACATTGTTGATTCAAAAGTAACTATTCACACTGACCATGATGCTATTAAATATCTTATGGAAAAGAAAGATGCTAAACCTAGACTTATTCGGTGGGTTCTCTTGTTACAAGAATTTGATTTGCATATTATTGATAGAAAAGGAGTTGAGAACTCCGTAGTTGATAACTTGTCTAGACTTGAAAATGTGCTTGATGACCCACTACCTATTGATGATAGTTTTCCTGATGAGCAGTTAGCTGCAATAAATATTACTAATAATACTCCTTGGTATGCTGACTATGCTAATTACATTGTTGCTAAATATTTACCACCTAGTTTTACTTAACAACAAAAGAAAAGGTTCTTTTATTATTTAAGACATTACTTTTGGGATGACCCACATCTATACAAAGGAGTAGATGGTATTATGAGACGTTGTGTACCTGAGCATGAACAGGGACAAATTCTTCGGAAATGTCACTCAGAAGCATATGGAGGACATCATGCTGGAGATAGAACTGCTCACAAGGTATTGCAGTCTGGATTTTATTGGCCTACTCTCTTCAAAGATGCTCGTAAGTTTGTCTCATCTTGTGATGAATGTCAAAGGATAGGTAATATTGGTAAGTGTCAAGAAATGCCTATTAATTATTCACTTGCTGTTGAACCATTTGATGTTTAGGGATTTGACTACATGGGACCGTTTCCTTCCTCTAATGGGTATACACATATCTTGGTTGTTGTTGATTATGTTACTAAATGGGTAGAAGCAATTCCAACCAGTAGTGCTGATCACAACACCTCTATTAAAATGCTTAGGGAAGTTATTTTTCCAAGGTTTGAAGTCCCCAGATATTTGATGACTGATGGTGGTTCACACTTTATTCATGGTGCTTTCCGTAAAATGCTTGCTAAATATGATGTTAACCATTGAATTGCATCACCTTATCATCCTCAGTCTAGTGGTCAAGTTGAGCCTAGTAATAGAGAAATATAATTAATTTTGCAAAAGACTGTCAATAGGTCCAGGAAGAATTGGTCTAAGAAATTAGATGATGCACTTTGGGCTTATAGAACAGCTTATAAAAATCCCGTGGGTATGTCTCCTTATAAAATGGTTTATGGTAAAGCTTGTCATTTGCCTCTTGAGTTAGAACATAAAGCTTTTTGGGCAATCAAGGAACTCAATTATGATTTCAAACTTGCTGGTGAAAAGAGGTTATTTCATATTAGCTCATTAGATGAATGGAGAGCCCAAGCTTATGAAAATGCCAAGTTATTTAAAGAAAAAGTTAAAAGATGGCATGATAAAAGAATCCAAAAGCATGAGTTCAAAGTCGGAGAATACGTTCTTTTGTACAACTCTCGTTTCGGATTCTTTGCAGGCAAACTCCTCTCTAAATGGGAAGGCCCCTATGTTATCGAGGAGGTTTATCGGTCTGGAGCCATCAAGATAATCAACTCTGAAGGCACTAACCCAAAGGTTGTTAACGGGCAACGAATAAAGCATTATATCTTAGGTACGTTCATTAACGTTGAAAGCAATATCATCCAAACTTTGACACCGGAAGAACACATAAAAGAATCCTTCCGGAACACTCCAGAATCATCAAAATAAGGAGGTACGTGATACTATAAGTAAACGGACTCCGAAAAATCCGCAAAAATATTTTTCATCAGTTTTGGAATATTTACAAAAATAGGATAATTATAAACTACTGGGAAGCGTACCCTAGTGGGCACAAGACACCAAGGCGCGCCAGGCGGCGCGCCCACGTGGGTTGTGCCCATCGCGGGTACCATCCGGACTCCGTTTTTCTATAGTTTACTTGTTTCCCAAGATACAAATTCTTTATAAACCCCCCGAACCTGTTGACCACCGTATCGCGGAGAAATCTTCCGTTTTCTTTTCCTGTTGTTTTCGGTCAGATCTACCAAGCTAGGCATCATGTCTTCCTCCTCCTCCGACCCGATGGAAGAAGATGCCTGGTTAATGAAGATCGAGCTGAAGACGGAAGAACCTATAGAAGCAGCAAAAGGTGAAAAGGGCAAGGAGGTTGTCGGTGATCAAACACGTGCAATCGAGCAGACACCGCCAGTGGAAGAGGAAGAAGGAATTATCCTTAAACCTTATTATGCTTTCCTTACTCCCACTAAGATTGAAGCCTTTCATATCATTGAAACAGTTCGTGTGCAAAATAAATATCTCACTCGTGAAAATATTCTTCATCGAGAGCACATTACCTTCCTTCGGAGAGTCATCAGTAGATTGAAGAACCTCTTGACCTTGAAGGACAAGATCGCATCTACTTCACCACCACCATCTTCTTCATCACCAAAATAAAATTGAGTATCGGGTACGGGCACTCCCCTTGGCTTTCGTCAAGCATGGGGGAGGTGCCCCGGTATCGTATCATCCCTACTATCCTTTTGCATTTACTTATCTTAGTTCTATATTTTGCTTTAGAATAAATGAAAGTTTAGTTTGATCCCTTCTTTTTGAGTTTGCTTAGTGACCTATCTTTGTAATCGTGTGTGAGAAATATAATAAAGTTTAGTTTTGAGTTTTTGCTTTCTTTACCTTCCGGTTGCAATAAAAAGAAAGGTTATAATTGAATTAATAAAAGAAAGGAAATAAATTAAGCAAATCATATGCTAATCTTATGGTAGGTGATGGCACCACATAAGGAAAAGTATAAGTAGATTTTTTTTATTAGAGATTGACAAACATGGCATTGGTCAATGATGCAACTCATGAAAGAATTAATAAGGAAAGAGAAGATTCATATATAAATATACTATCCTAGAAATCTTTTGCGATTGTGAGCCCCCATCAAAATATTATATGCCAAAATTGTTGATGTTGGACAAGGAAGACAACTTAATGATTTATGTTTGTTCATATTCACATAGAAGTCATATTGTCATAGATCCTTTAACATGTGGTGCTTGCCCAATATCTTTTCTAGCCAAAAACTCCGCACTAAGTAGAGATACTACTTGTGCATCCAAAAACCCTTAAACCCAAATCTTTTTCGAGAGTCCACCATACCTACCTATGGATTGAGTAAGATCCTTCAAGAAAGTTGTCATCAGTGCAATAAGGCATTAAAAATTGCTTCTAAAAGTGTGAGATCATTTAGTGTAAGAGAAAATTGAGCGTTGCACGAACTTGTGATGGTGAAGAATAAAAGCGAGAGACTGCATGATAAAGGTTGCTATCACAAGGGGCAATGCAGCGTGATGTTCTTTTGCGCTAAGGGATTGAGCATACAAACAAATAAGCGCATGGCAACCTCTGCTTCCCTCTATGAAGGGCCTATCTTTTACTTTTATGCAAAGAGTTAAAGTTTTCTCTCTATTACTTTTTATTTTTATCCTTTCGCAAGCATCATGTCGTGAGGAAAGATCTAGGCACATATAGCTCTCAATCTGCTCAAGGTGGCCTTTAGTGTTGGCGTGAAGCGCGAAGCCGCCGAACATGAAGAGTTTTCTAGGAGGGAAGATTCCCTTGGTGTTGTCGTCGTTGTTGATGGCGCGATCCATCAGTCCTTCGGTCGACGACATAGTGGAACTCTCTATGAAAGCACCAATGTCGGTGTCAAAACCGGTGGATCTCGGGTAGGGGGTCCCGAACTATGCGTGTGAGGATCGATGGTAACAGGAGGCTGGGGACACGATGTTTACCCAGGTTCAGGCCCTCTCGATCGAGGTAAAACCCTACTTCCTGCTATATTAATATGGATGAATATGAATACAAGAGTTGATCTACCTTGAGATCGTATTGGCTAAACCCTAAAGTCTAGCCTATGAGGATTTGAGATTCTCCATTAGCCTCTACGGACTAAACCCTCTGGTTCATATACAGACCGGAGGGGCCTAGGGTTTGTACATACCATCTTGCAGAGGATGCAAAGATTACACCCAAACCTAAAACCTGCCTTTATACGAATACAGGAATCCTATCCAGATACAAGAGATGATCTTCAACTATGATCTTCACAGCCCACCAGTCCGGCCCACCAAGAGTTATCTGGCCTCCCGAGGACCCCTCGTCCAGGACTCCCTCAGCGACCACACAACGGAACTCTCAATGAAAGCACCAATGTTGGTGTCAAAACCGGCAGACCTCGGGGTAGGGGGTCCCAAGCTGTGGATCTAGAATCAATGGGGAACAAGGGACGATGAACACGGTGTTTACCCAGGTTCGGTCCCTCTCGAAGAAGTAATACCCTACGTCCCGCTTGATTATATTGGATGTGTATATGATTACATAGTGGATCTACCTCGAGATCAGCATGAGCTAAACCCTAAGGTGATGAGGTGATGGATATAGCTCTCACCCTAAATACTACGAACCCCAGTTTATATAGACACCGGAATGGTTAGTGTTACAAGTGATTAGTTACGGAAATATGAAGATCATGTCTATCCTTGGCTTGGAGGGCACACCACGACTCTGAAGTTTCCTTATCAGATCATTGACCTTCTGTCATTATACGGCTTCACCAGTCCGACCCACATCCAATGGGCCGGCGTCCCGAGGACCCCTTAGTCCATAACTCCATCAGCCACTGCGCGTGCCATGGCGCCTGATGACATGCCATGCGTCGCCAGCAATGGGGCTGATTTCATAGCCGTCGTGCCATCCTCGCCAAAGGGAAACACGATGTTAGGTGCACGAGTTGCAGAGCCGCTAACGCAATCCCAAGCTCAGAGACACGCTTCTCCATATCAGGCCGCCAGTTGACCAAATCCTTGATCTTGACGGATTTGGTCTTTATAATCACCGTTTTGGAGTGTAGTTTGTTATGGAATTCATTGATGGTGGACGTCATCTTATGAAGGTAGGACTTGACTAGTGGATCCATAGCTTCTAGATTAAGACATGCTTTCTGGAGGCTCCGCGTCTCGACGAACTACACCAACACACGAGAAAGAGGTGATGCGGTTCTCTCCCGAACGAGTCTCTCTCTCTTGGGATTCGACTATAGAGAAGCGATTACAACCGAGACACAGTGGGCCTCTCAAAGGTTGAATGGCAACGTAGATATGTACTAAAAAAATAAAATCATCAAACTCTACCACGAGGAAGAAATCTACTTGCGTCAACGGGGGGCTTCGGGCTTGGCTTTTAAAAGGAGATGCCAACACTAGCTATTTTCACGCCATTGCCAATGGTCGTACAAGGAAAACCTTGATTTGGCGGCTCATCAAAGAGGCTGGGGGAATCTCCTTAGCTGTAGACCTCCAAGAGCTCAATTTACAGCTTATGCATTGAGTTACTTGGAGTGGAGGGGTCTAAATAGGCTGGGCTCGCTTCGGATTTTTGGATTGTTGGTCTCACAAGCAGATAATGATCGAAGGGACAAGGGTCGGACCGGCTCCTGTAGGGGAGCACCGATAGCGGCGCATTGGCAGCTCGTTCTGGTGCGGCAATGGTCGTGCAGTAGTCTAAAAGACCTCGATGTTATTTTTATTATGTTTGAGGTCCTTTGTGCTTTTTCTGAACTTTTATAATAGAACCGGATGTTTTTTACGTAGAAAAAATATGTGTGTGTGTGAAATGTAAAGTTTAAGGAAGAAAATAGATGCGATGTGCTCTGAGCAAAACAAAGTTTTTTTACGGTAACAAAGAAAAATCTTGTCAATAAGAAGAGCTAGTTTTTCTCTTTTTTTTACACGGGCCACAAGACCTGTCTTCGCATGCTCACCTGCGCTCGTCAAACAATGTAGCTGCCGATACGATCACATCACTTTGAATGCTTGCACCAGATTTATGAGAATACTTACCTACGTGAGAGCCACACGTTGACCAGCTAACGATATTCTTCCAGGTCTTCCCCCCGGCCACGATGGATCGGGACGCAGCAAGTCCCTTTCGGGCAGGCGATCATCATCAACCGGTTTTCCACGGCAGTTCCAAAATCCAAATACCGACGGAGGAAAAGGACGAAAGTGACGGTCATCCCTCGCCGCATGCCTCCAAAGCACGGAAATGCTAGCGTCCGTGGAATGGAGAATCGCGGCGGACTTTGTCCTGCGAAAGCTCCGTTAACTGCGAAGGCCCCCGCGTCTTTAGAGCTGTGTTATCTATAATCAGTATGACTCCTTTTATTATTTTTTAAAACTCGTAATCAG
>LR738712.1:519866158-519884198 GCA_902687465.1 Secale cereale
AAAAAAAAAATCAGCATCACTCCGTGCACATGCGTTCGTATCCATATCGCAAGGGGGGTGGATTACCGTTGGGCTGCTCTTTAGGATGGTCACAATGGGGTGGAACTTATGAGTAACATCACATATTTCAATACAATGTTGCTTATGTGGCACATATTTAATGAAGAGTGAGGTGCTTGTGGTAACTAGCTAAGTTACCGGAACATCACACACTTCAAGAAAACAATGAGTCTATAAGCTAATAAATGCATCGTTGCATGACACTACCTACATGTTCCTACCCATTGTGAAGGTAGTAACATAGTTTAGATAAGTGTGTATGTTACTACCTTATGTTCCTGCCCATTGTGACCAGCCTTATTGCCACCGGCCGAGGTGGTAGAGGCGGCTGCGTAATCAGCGCCGTGAACGGCTCAAAACCCCGCGATCTCCATCAGCTGCTTAATCCAAGGTCGCACCTGAAATTTCCTAGACCTTTGCCCGTGACTACTTTCATCAGCGAAGATATTCGTTCATGTAGATGAGCATCGGTGCCTGCTGTATTGTACGAGTAATATAGGTGTATCATATCATGGATGCCGCTGCTCCTGATGACATCATCGGTCTAAGGTGCACCGTGCGAGCGCTGGCACCGGGAATTGACCGGCGAGTGCATGCCCTGGTGGCGTGTCTTGTCGCCAGTCGTCGGGATTCCACAGACACGGCAGAAGATGACGGCGAAAATTCCAGGATGACACGACTTGTAGACTAATCATCAAGCGTGTAACATCTGATGTGACAGGGCACACTAATAGAAAAAGACCTAATGTTCAACCGATTAGTCCCGGTTTGTAAGGCTGGTGCCAACGCGGGCGGCAGCGCGGGCGGTACCGCCCACCGGGAGGCGAGAGCGGGGCGGTAGGGAGGCGAGACGGCAGCGCGGGGCGGTGGATCCACCGCCCGGCGGTAGCGCCCGCTACCGCCCGGCTGCCGCCCGCGCTGGCGCCGAGAGGGGGGCGAGAGGGGGGCGAGAGCGAGGCGGTGCGCTGGCGGGTCGGGGCGAGAGCGGGGGCGAGAGGGAGGGGGTAACGGCTAGCTGACGTGGCGCGATCTGATTCGTCCACGTCAGCTAGCCGTTGATGTATCCGTTGGAGCTCCAAAAAATTTAAAAAAAATTCCAAAAAATTCCAAATTTCATCCCCAACCCCTATAAATACCCCCACACCGGTTTCACTCATTCCACACCCCATTTCATCTCATTTCTCTCCTCTACTCTACCAAATATTCTCCACCATGTCGGATTGGTCTCCAGATCTCACCCAATTCACCGATCTTTTGCAGTCCGACGGGGCACCAGTCATTCCCCAAGCTGATTTCTCTCCGACACATCGTCGCTCCGATGTAGGTTCTTCGCCGCAACCCCGAGCATTATTCCCCTCCGGCGCACCAAATCCAGGGCCATATGGTCCATACCCTCCGCCTCCTGCGACATATGCTCCATACCCTCCGCCTCCGTATCCATACCCTCCACCTCAATATGCTCCACCTGTAGGTACCGGGAGTGGGACTCAACCTCCGTACCCACCACCTCAATATGCTCCACCTGTAGGTACCGGGAGTGGGACTCCGCCTCCGTATCCATACCCTCCGCCTCAATATGCTCCGTACTATCCGCCTCAATATACTCCATACCCACCACCTCCTGCACCCACTGCTGTAAGCTCCGGCTCCGAGTCTCAAAACGAAGCCGTGGAAACAATCCAACCTAACCGTCCAAAGAGGCTTGACTGGTCAACTGATGACGAGGCAAAACTGGTAATTTAATTACCTTTCTTGGATGTAATAAGGAGTTTTCTTTTATATGACTAACAATATCTATTTTGGGGTAGGTTCATGCTTGGCTTTTTCACTCTAAGGACTCTATCTCCGATAAAAGCAAGACCGGCGTTAGTTTTTGGGGTCAGATAGCGGACACCTTCAACTCTACCTCGGCACCTTCCCGTCATCGGAACGCGAAGCAACTCAAGGATCATTGGAACGTCTACAACCGTGAGGTGACCTTGTTTAATGGATACTACACCCAAGAAGAAGGGTTACGTCAGAGTGGAGCAGACGATGAAATGGTCATGAAGGCCGCAATGGCGAGGTACGAGAATGACAAAAGAGTGACTAAGCCTTTCAGACGCCTTGCTTGGTGGCAAGCTGTTCGCAATGAACAGAAGTGGAAAGGACATCATGGTCCTGGTAGTGGATCCGATTCCACTGCCAAGAGAAGCCGCCTCGGAGTTTCTGGTGAGTACAGCTCTGGCGGTGGATCCGAAGACACCGCGGAGGAGGAGGAGCGTCCACTAGGCCGCGACAGGGCCAGGGTGACGACACGGAAGGAGAAGGGAAAGAGGAAGCAGAAGGAATCCTCATCAAGCAGTGAGGTAGGAAGTAAAACCTTCGAAATGAAGAACATGTGGAGTGGTTTAGTCAAGGCTAAGCTACTCAAGCAATGGAACAAAATGAAGGACCGATCAACCACCGACATGGATGAAGAAGAAAAACGTAAACATGCGAAGGCCATGAAGATGGTGGAGGCAGAGCTTGGGCTGGATGATGATGAGGATTAGAATGTATTATTTTTAAAATTATGTAATTTTTTATTTATTATGCAATTTTATTACTTATAATGTAATCAGTATGTAATCAGTAAAAAATTTAGAATGTATTATTTTTTAAATTATGTAATTTTTTATTTATTATGCAATTTTATTACTTATTTATGTAATCAGTAAAAAATTTAGTTGAATAAAATTATTTTCTTGCATTATTTAGAATGTCTCAAGAAATGCGAGTGAAATAACTAAATCTGAGGAGAGAGAATCTGACGTGGCTATAGCCTGCCACTACAGCCCGTGCACTGGCACCGTGAGGTGAGAGTGTGGTGAGAGTGGGGTGAGAGTGGGGGTAAAAGCTGACGTGGCGGGGCGGTAGTGGGGCGGTGCGTTGGCACCAGCCTAAACATACAAACCGGCACTAATATGACCATTAATGTCAGTTCCAACCGATAGACGGCCGGGCATCATTAGTCCCGGTTTGTAAACATACAAACCGGCACTAATATGACCATTAATGTCAGTTCCAACGGATAGACGGCCGGGCATCATTAGTCCCGGTTTGTGTTGAAGCTTTAGTACTAGTTTGTGTCACGAACCGGGACTAAAGAGATGGTGGTAGACTGAGGCCTCACCAGGCCCTTCAGTCTTGGTTCATAGCACGAACTGGTACTATAAGCTCATATTTCGTCCCGGTTTGTGTTATGAACCGGGGCTAAATATTTTCCTATATAAACCCTTCGTCGTCCAGATTGATCTGTTCTTCCCATTTCATTCTTCTTTCTCTTGCCTTCTCCTCTCTGTTTTTCCCCAAAGCTCGAGCTCATCCTTTATTTTACCCAACATTTGTCAAGATTTGAAGGCCCCCATCCATCCAAGGTGATCCCGTCCCCGTCTTAACCACCGTCGATCGCTCGCACGGTCCCGTCACCGGCACCACCTTAGTGAGCCTCTTGTTCTTCTGTTTTTTATTAAAAAAAATCATGTTTGTGTGATTTAGATATATAATACCTCCATCCTAGTTTATTTGTCCTCTTCGAATTTTGTGCTTAATTTTGACATTGGATTTAACTAATAAAATGTTTATGCATATAACGAAAAATAATATCATTGGAAACTAGGTTCAAATACGGATCCAAAGATATAGTTTTTTTGGTGACATGCATTATATTTTTTTAGTTAAATATATGGTCAAAGTTTGACACAAAATACTAAGGGAACCAATAAACCATGACGGAGGCAGTAGTTATAAAACTAAAAGAGCTAAACATAATCTGTTTTTTAATAAAAGCACCTATTTATAGTAAGTGCTTAATAGAACTACTTTATTTAGTAAGTGGTTAATATAGAACTAACTTATTTAGTAAGTGATTAATACATAACACTTATTTATACTAAGTGCTTAATATAGAACTACTAAGTGATTTTTCCATGAATTTTGGCATGACTTGTGCTAGAATATGTAAGAAATATCGAGTGGCCCGCATTTTCTAGAAAGATAATTAAACAACATTTCGGGTTGACTTTAAGTCTGTCGGGGTTAAAAAATCAGTGAGGGAGAGTCTCCACCATATACGAGAGAAGAAGAATCCCGGCTGTTGTCGTGGGGGTCGCTTCTCCTTTGTTCCCGTGTGCTAGACATTTTTGTGTAATGCACTCGGGAACAAAGGAGGAGCGACCATCACCGACGGTCGAATGTATACACCACGTGAGCTGAGAGTGTTCAAGAAATGACCCGATAGACCGATAGTCAACCCGTGATGAATAATGTTCTAATTTAGTTTTTGTAGTACATATATTTAATTTTAGATGTTTAATTTTTGAATTATGAACATAGAAAATGTCGCCCGACGACGATAGGCTCCCGCAGTGCGACTGGTGCGGCGATGACCGGGGTCTGTGCGATAGGCCTCACCTGGTAGAAGGTCGGCGCTTCAGTATTAAGCTTCAGGAGACCTTCGATGTTGAAACAGTTTGCAACGACGACAAGTGTTTTTTCATAATTAAGCACGACTTCTGCTTCTTCAACATGTAATTTTTGTCTGTTACAATTCGACTAGTTTATCCCATGCCATGCAAGACGATGTGATTTCGAGAAGATGGATTTTTAAGATCATGAAAACATGAAGACAAAGATAGTTCATCTAAGGACCGATCATGGTGATAATTTTGCTGTAAATCTATACAATTCTAAGAGTGTATCCCATTTTGGTTGCCCGACTTGGGAAGCACTTTGCATGACGTATGATTTCCATGAGGGTATGCTTGTCACCTTGGATCTTGGTGATCCTAACATCGACGAAGATAATATGGACGTTTGGGTCCTTGTTGATACGCTTCTAATTCTACCGCTATGTGAGTTTCTCAAATATATTTATTAAGTAATTTATATTGTTTATTTCAAAATAGTTGACAACTTATTTCCATTAACAACTTATTTACATTCTTCAAAAAATATACGAAATATGGTAGGCATAACCTACTACACTGATCACGCAGAATTAACTTATCAGGAGAAAAATCATCTTATCTTATTTATTAATGATCTTGAGAATTACAATATCTATTATCAAACTCCCCCACATTATGGTCAATACATGTCACTAGTGCATGTGTTGAACTACGGTAACATCCATGGAGATTGCATGGTAAGATTTTTTACTATTACGACGTATGTGCATCTTTTACATAAATTCTTCTAAAGTAAACTACATTGTTAACTACGAAGTTATTACTATGATTTTCAATAGAAAATCCCGAAGGATTGTGTGCCTCATCTGATGTTTCCGAAAGGTCGCCTTGATTTTATGAGCATATGGTCAGGTCATCCTAATAGCCATCACTGTTGTTCACACCGGATTTCTAAAACCGATGAAGACATGACAATCAAAGATTGGAAAAAATGTATGGGCAATCGTAAGGAGGTACTTGGAAGCAACATCGTGCGAAGCGCAAGAATTGGAGACAGGATAATCTCCATTCTCCATAATGGAGGGTCACGGCCTATCTTGTTTTATGCTATTTTACTTAAGAGAGGGTAGTAGGTCCTATGAGAGAGGAGTATGTAGGTCCTAGGTATTATGATGATCTTGAGGAGTTGTTATATGACAGTGATGTATTATGATGATAAGTTGTTAATGATAATGATGATGATGATGATAAGTTATTATACCCTTTCTGACTTGAATTGCTATTTTTCATGTATTTACTGATTTTTTGATCTAAATGATCCTGAAATTGAAAATCACTACAAATGAACTCTGAAAAGGTTAAAAGTTGGCATGGTATCATCATTTCATCCATATAGCATGTGCTAAAAAGTTGAGAGGGTTACGGAAAAAAATAGGATGCACTTCGTGTACAAAATGGACAATCTCTTTTGAAGTATCAGGGTTTCGGACGAAAACTCATCTGTTTCAAAGACATTCATTTTTTTAAACTTATTTCAACTGCAGACTTTTTGTGCGTTCAATATGCACCACTCAAAGCCACGTCATCAATTTTCAATCTTTTCTGACTAGATTTGCTATTTTTCATGCATTTACTAATTTTTTGAGCTAAATGACCCTGAAATTTAAAAGCACTACAAATAAACTCTGAAAAGATTGAAAGCTGGCATGGTATCATCATTTCACCCATATAGCATGTGACGCCCCCGATTTATCCGTACACTAATCA
This sequence comes from Secale cereale, assembly GCA_902687465.1. NCBI lineage: Eukaryota > Viridiplantae > Streptophyta > Magnoliopsida > Poales > Poaceae > Secale > Secale cereale. The sequence goes on from LR738712.1 coordinate 519,872,416, forward strand.
TGCACGCAAATGTGTACGACCAAGATCAGGGACTCACTGGAAGATATCACAACATAACTCTAGACACAAATTAAAATAAAACAAGCTTTATATTACAAGCCAGGGGCCTCGAGGGCTCGAATACATAAGCTCGAAACACAAGAGTCAGCGGAAGCAATAATATCTGAGTACAGACATAAGTTAAACAAGTTTGCCTTAAGAAGGCTAGCACAAATATAGCAACGATCGAAAAGGCAAGGCCTCCTGCCTGGGACCTCCTAACTACTCCTCGAAGCCGATCTTCACGTAGAAACATCCTCGGGATCCTCTGGGTCCTGGACTCCACCATCTGGTTGCATCATCCGAGAAGAGAGAGAGAAGGGGGAAAAGGGGGAGCAAAGCAACCGTGAGTACTCATCCAAAGTACTCGCAAGCAAGGATCTACACTACATATGCAATGATATAAGTGTAAAGGGGTAATATCTGTGGGCTAAACTGCAGAAAGCCAGAATAAGAGGGGGATAGCTAATCCAATCGAAGACTACGCTTCTGGCCACCTCCATCTTGCAGCAGTAGAAGAGGGTAGCTGGAAAGTAACAAGTATCCTCGCTTCTGGCAGCCTCCGTCTTGCAGCAGTAGAAGGGAATAGATGGTAAGTTCACCAAGTAACATCGTATAGCATAATCCTACTCGGCGATCCTCCCGCACATCACCCTGTGAGAGAGCAACCACCGAGTTGTATCTGGCACTTGTAAGGGTGTGTTTTATTAAGTATCCGGTTCTAGTTGTCATGAGGTCGGAATACAACTCCGGGTTATCCTTTTACCGAGGGACACGGCTATTCGAATAGATTAACTTCCCTGCAGGGGTGCACCACATATCCCAGCACGCTCGATCCCATTTGGCCGGACACACTTTCCAGGGTCATGCCCGGCCTCGGAAGATCAACACGTCGCAGCCCTACCTAAGCACAGCAGAGAGGTCATCACGTCGGTCTAAGTCCTAAGCACATAGGGGTCTGGGCCCATCGCCCAATGCACACCTGCACGTTGCGAGGGCGGCCGGTGAGCAGACCTAGCAACCTCCATTACTAAGGAAGTTGCGTTACGCGGTCCAACCCGGCGCGCGCCGCTAAACCGCTGACGTCAAGAAGGCTTCGGCTGATACCACGACGTCGAGTACCCATAACTATTCCCACGTAGCTGGTTAGTGCGTATAGACCAAATGGCCAGACTCGGATCAAATATCCAAACTCGTTAAGCGTGTTATTATGAAATAACCGCGGACAACGACCAGGGCCAGGCCACCTCTCGACTGGGTGTCTCAACCTGCCCCTGTCGCTCCGCCACAACGATCCACTCGGGGGCCGTCAGGAACTCAGGCCCACCACTACCTGGATGGAGCCACCTGTCCTTTCAGCCCCCACATCGAATCACTTGGGGGTACTCAAAGAGCCGACCCGACTTTAGTCACATCATGTGTCATGTAAAGTGTATGTAGTATATACCCATGATCACACCCAAGTGATCACGGCCCGATAGAATAGCAGGGCAGACGGACAAGGGTGAAGGGCCACTGATGGAATACTAGCATCCTAAACTAAGCATTAGGATGACGGGTACAGGTATCAACAGTTGTAGCAGCAATGACAGGCTATGCAACAGAATAGGAGTAACCGAACAGTGACATGCTACACTACTCTAATGCAAGCAGTAGAAAGAAGAATAGGCGATATCTAGTGATCAAAGGGGGGGCTTGCCTGGAAGCCGGCAGACGAAAGGAATCTTCGGAAGCGTAGCCGTAGTCGAACACCGAAGCATCAATGGTCTCGGGGTCTATCACAGTATCGGAGTCTACCGAAAATAAGCAACGAAGGGAAAACAAATAAATAACAGAGCAAACAATAGCACACAAAGCATAACATGGAAATACGCAGTGCTACGTGTGACCTAACGCAGTGTTCGGTGGTACAGGCGAAGAGGAATAACATCCGGGAAAGTATTCCCGGTGTTAGGCATTTTCGGGCAGATGAAACGGAGGGGGAATGTTGCACGTTCGGTATGATAGAGATGTGTGGCGGACGAACAGACCGCGTATTCGGGTTCGTCTCGTCGTTCTGAGTAACTTTCATATATAAAACTTTTTCATCCGAGTTACGGATTATTTTATATGTTTTTCTAAAGTTTATAACATTTTCTAGAATTAATTATTTATTTAAATGTAACATTATCCAGAATAGTGTCTGCTGATGTCATCATGACATCAGCATGACGTCATCGGTCAGCTCAGACTGTTGACCAGTCAAACTGACTTGTGGGGTCTGTTAGTCATTGATTGTTATCCTAACTAACAGTTTTAATTAGTTTAATTTTGTTTTAGTTAATTATAGTTTAGGTTAGTTAATGATTAGATTAATCTAAATGTGTTTAATTAACTTAATTAATTTGTTAATTAATTAATTAATTAATATAATTATTTATCTATTTATCTATTTATTTTTATTTATTAATATTTTTTTAAATCCTTTTTTTTTCTGGGAGGCGGGCCCCCCTTGTCATTGGCCCAGAGGGGCCAAGCGGGTTCGGGCACTGGGGCGGTTCGGGCGCGGTTGTGCGGGCGTAGGCGCCCGGTGCTGGGCGCCGGAGCGCGCGGCGGCGCCGGCGGAGCGCAGCGCCGGCGAAGGGGAGTGGCCGGGCCTAGCGCGGCCGGGTAGGGAGAAGCAAGACGGGGCGCGGGTGGAGGTCGTCGGCCGGCCGATTTCGGCGGCCGGACGGAGCGTGGCCGCGGGCGGTGGCCGGTGTGTGGAGGCGAGAAGGAGGCGGCGCGGTCGGCGGAGGAGGGGCTGCAGCGACAAGTGCTCGCTGGCGTGGCCGCGGGGCGGCAGCAACAGCAAGCAGGGGAGTAGGCGGCTCGGGGGCGGGGCTGCGCGCAGGGCGCGCACGGCGCGCGGTGACACAAGGCGGGCGGCGGCCGAGGCACGGCCTCGTCGGCGACGTAGCTACTAGACGCAGAGGGGGGAAGGTCACTAAGGACCGAGAGCTCGCAGGAGCTCGGAAGGCGCTCGAGAGGGGTCGAGGTAGCGCTCGGGGAGGCCGGCGTCGCCATGGCTCTCCGACAAGCGGAGGACGGTGCGGGGCAGCCGAGGTGTAGGGGAGCAGTCCAGGGTGGCGGGGCCGGGCGTCGAAGGACGTGGGGGCGTGAGATCCAGCCAGGTCCTGGGCGAGGTCAGCGGCGCAAGAACGGAGGTCGGGGGGGCGGCGCTCTGCGATGTAGATGCGGGGAGGGTGGGCTCCCGATGGCGCTGAGGTGGGGATCGGGAGTCCCACTCGGTCGATGGGTGTGTGGCGGCGGGCACGGGATCGAGGGGGACAGAGGGGTTAGGGCTAGGGTTATAGGAGGGGTACCGGGCTGGCTGAACCAACTGGGCTGCCGAGAGGCCCAGTGGGGAAGGGGCCTTTTGCCCTTTTCTTAAATTGGTTTTTCCCTTTTATTCCCTTTTGTTGTTTTAGTTCTATAAAATACCAAAGTATTTTCTAAATTAGTATTATTACAAATGCTACAGCCACAACAGTTTTAACTACTAGATAATATAGTTTTACATTTTATAAATTAGAAAAGGCATTTAATTAATTGTTATTGTCACCATTTTATTCACAAAGGCCAATTAATTACTTTACAAAAGCGTTGGGTCACCACCATCATTATCTATGGAAAATTTTCAACACTTTGAACATTTTAGTTTTGTCATTCGAAATTTTTACTTGTTTTGACTTTGTTTTAAAATATGAAATTGAACCGGTTTCGAACCGAAGCGAGTTTAGTAACATTAATCGTGGTGACGTGGCATCATTACCAGAGGGTTACTGTAGCTTGATTACCGGGGCATCACAATTCTCCTCCACTACAAGAAATCTCGTCCCGAGATTTAAGCGGTGGAGTAAGGGGGGAAAAGTTCTGGTAGCGAAAAGCTAACGAGTCTTCTCGGTCTTGGCTGCCCTTTCGAAGAGGTTGACCCCTTTCGTTGAAGTCCCCATTTCTCGGCTTCAAGTCATCATGATCAAGACGTCATCCTTTCTTCGGGGTCTCCATCGTCCTACGAACGCGATCAGGGGGAATTTTTTTGAGAAACGTATCTCCACGAAGTCGGTGCATACAACGGCGAATTCAGAAGGTGATATACGAAGTACCCTACGAGTAGTATTTCAGTGAATGCATTGAGAACAATAAGCGATGGTACCAAAGATTCAATCGGGTAGGCAATCATTCGATGCCTAGACAGAAGCTGGAATGGGGGCTTGAACAACGAGAATAACATGGTGTTTGATTCCAGGATGAATAATGGTATATAATTTAGCTCGTGAATCACATACGAAGCCAGGTGCAAAGGATACATTAGAATCAGGGTTGTACAAGAGAGTCAGGTTTCGATCCAGTGGACCTGTGGGTTATGGGCCCACCATGTGGGTTGAAAGTAGAAAGGGTGGTGACATCTTGCACAGCCTCGACAGGGAGGCAAGTGAGTGGATATCTTGTCTGCTATGTCGGCATAAACGTCGGAACCAAGAACGGGGGACAAAGAGAACCATTTTCTTGCTCGTTGAAAGGAGGCAGACCGGTAGGCAAGGTTTTCTTCCATCGTGGTTACAAGAATGTTACCAACCATAGTAACAGGGTCTTACTGACAGAGTTGTACAACAAGGTGTTTACATAAGCAGAGAATTATTACTGCTTAGATTATATGTAGATCAAGGAAAGGTTAAACAAACAAATGGAAAGGAAAATTGTGATTACACACAATTAATAGAAGTATATGCTTCCCATGGGCAAGCAGAACATGATATACAGGGTAGGAGAGCAAGGACCCAGCCATTCAGATAAAGTGGCAAGGATTAATCAAGATGTTACCCATACAACGGTGTCTGGATAACTGACTAAGAGACATTTTAGCATTAGGCTTCAAATGCTCTTGCAGAAAATTGAAGTACCACATGCATGCTTCGAGATAGCATTGGCATGGTCTTGAAGCAAAGGTCGAACTTGGATACACAAAGGATTCATCAAGAACAACTTATAGAATAAGTCTTACAATTTCCTCCTGGAAGAATGGTTATCCTTGCAAAAGAAATTATAATGATGGGTCCTCTAGCCCGGGGTGCTAGGCATGACATCATATTACCGCGTCATCAAAGGACCAACATTATAACTACTGGAAAGTTGTCCCAACCATCATATCTGACCGAGGTTCAGATCCGATTGGTGTCATGATACCTCGGACTCGGGATGGTCGAGAAGAAAAGGTGCAACACCAATCGGCGAAATGACATTGCAAGATTCTCGGGAATGAACTATGGGAGCGGGTTCCTGAAACAAAAGTTCATCCTTAAACCAAAGATAGGATGAGGAGGTGGCTGATGGGCTCAGCGACAATTCATTGAGAAATCCAAACGGATGGATTTCCACAATAATGTGAATAAGAAGATGACACTTGTCAATTCAAATGATATAATGTTGTATGCTCGAGGAAAACATACAACATCAATCATCAGTTGAAAGGTGTGTCCGAAATATGACCTTAGGCAGCAAGATCAATGTTAGAGTGATGACTCAATAACCAACAGTCGAAGAACGAACGGTCGATCGCTAACTTCAAAGCAACAGGGATTTTAGAAGTACAGAATTCAAGCAGCATCGTTAGCATATTGGTATCCCGGTTAAAAACAACACGGGGACCAAGGAAGAATGGTGATGGTGAGAAGTATCATCATACAAAGAATTTCTAAGAGGTGGAGCAATCCTCACAACATTCTGGACATAATGACAATAATACTTCAAGGCAGAACAGAATACAAGCTGGATAGCAAGTTGCATCCATAACATGGACAAGCTCGTGATGAAAGGAAGCCAAGGGTGTTGTCGATGATAATAAAAATCATCGAGGGCAAGGAGGGTATTTCTCATCATGAACTCAGTTGACATCTCGGAAGAAGTCAAAGTGTTGAAGGTGATCACGGCACATTTGTCGGGAGTTTTCAAGAAAATGCAATCAAACAGCGATGTCATCAAGCAGGGAATGACGACATGGAAGTCATAGGAACAACAGATAAGATGCAAGCTCGGAATCGAAGTTGTCTTTTAGAACAAGCAACATGAGGTTGAAAGCTCGATGTAAGTCGTGCCCACATTCTGAAGAATTCGTGCACCAAAGAAGGACGAGGTAGCATAGTCAAAGATAGCAAGACAAGGGGTGTATCTGATAGTCAAGGAGTAAACCAGATTGAGTTTTAAAAATTTCACAGTAACATCTACTAGGGGTGTTGAATTTTTAGAGCAGATTTGATTTACTAAACGGTGTCCTCGGTTGACGGCAACCTAGAACCCATAGAGTGATTACGACAAGCAAAGGTATTACTTCATCAAAAGTTCAAAAGGTGTAGTGCAAAGGCATGATATCCTCGAGATATCAGAGGGTAAAACTCGAAGGTAGAACACGATAGAAGTTGAACTAGGTCATTGACCTATGACAGTAGATGCTTTAACCATGTCAAAAATTGACGAGGCTTGGAATGGATTTATTCCAGATATATTGGATAAGGACAGCATGGTCGGGACCATAACTGCAAGGGATCAAATTTATTGACACCGAAAGAATTATTTAGAAGTAAAATCATTTTGTAAGAAGCTCCCGAGACGGTCTACATCGTTTCCACGGGCATGAACAAAAGCTCAAGGTCGACTCCCACTTCTTTAATGCATATCATTTCATTCACCTCTCGCCTTGATAAAACTGTAGTGTTGGGATTTTATTCTGGTAGAACACAAAAGAGTATGACTTGTGAAAACTTTCGGGTTCTCACGGATTTAGCGAAAGGCATAGGTTCAACCCATCGGGCATCTTAGTAACATATACCACAAATTTCAAATGTAGTTACACCAGCTCGAAAGCAGAGCATGGTTGGCCAAACAGAGGATATAATTTACCAAAGGCATTATGTATCAGGGGAAGAACTCACAAGGTGATTGTATATGAAGGATACTGTCGGATAACAACCCAACAATGGATCGGGTGATCCACAACGGAGCTGATGTGAGTATCGGTACTCACTTAGAGGAAGAAGGAATGCAGAGGCATCAGATCCAAGAATCACCTTATTAGCCTGATGCTTAAATAGAACGAAATTATGGTTTCCAAAATGAAGGATCAGAAGCAGACGCTCTGATCAAGGATGGATAAGTTGAAAACACTTAGTTGGACAATCAATAAAGGTTTGAATTGCCGAGAACCAACTCATGTCCGGAATGACGTCTGAGTCGGAAAGATAATTTTAAAAAGGATAACCTGATGACTGTGTGCATACGCACACATTGAATCAATAGGCTCAGACAAGGGATGTTAACCAAGACTACTAGTCATATGGAATTAACCATAATGCAAGCAGGCAAGAATTTCAAGAGTAACCAGCTGCAGAGAATTTTCGAAAGGTTGAAAAGTATTCTAAAGAATTATGTGAGACACATGAACAATTGAGAAGAACGGATCCTCGATAAATGTGAGGAAATAACCGTCAAGGTTTTCACGCGAAACAAAACTGCAAGACAATAAACTCAAAGGATTCTCGAGACAACGAAGAATATTTCGAGGCCTCTTGTAACAACAAGAGCGACGAGGAATGATCATGAGAATGACAAGTGCATGCAGATATCCATAGGGATATATATGTGGCAGTGAATTACAAAGGCGATGAACACAAGTTCTCGGGTTATCAGCGGAGAGTATCTTCAGGGTCTTCTGGTGCAGCAGATGATCATCGATCATAAGGTGCTCTCTGGGTGAAAGTAATAACGAGATCCTAATGTTAGATTTAGCAAAATTCATTTATCCCGAATAGAAGAGAGATAAGAGTCCCAGAGTATAGACGAGGAGTAAAAGATCCTAATACCACCCATTGGTGTTGTGGGCCCGTAAGCCACACAACAAGTTAGTAAATTTGTTTTTCAAAGACTAGACTCAACTTCGGCCAAGGAGTTGGAAAGGAGGATTCCTACAGGCAGTCGGCTCTGATACCAACTTGTGACGCCCCCGATTTGTCCGTACACTAATCATGCACGCAAATGTGTACGACCAAGATCAGGGACTCACTGGAAGATATCACAACACAACTCTAGACACAAATTAAAATAAAACAAGCTTTATATTACAAGCCAGGGGCCTCGAGGGCTCGAATACATAAGCTCGAAACACAAGAGTCAGCGGAAGCAATAATATCTGAGTACAGACATAAGTTAAACAAGTTTGCCTTAAGAAGGCTAGCACAAATATAGCAACGATCGAAAAGGCAAGGCCTCCTGCCTGGGACCTCCTAACTACTCCTCGAAGCCGATCTTCACATAGAAACATCCTCGGGATCCTCTGGGTCCTGGACTCCACCATCTGGTTGCATCATCCGAGAAGAGAGAGAGAAGGGGGAAAAGGGGGCGCAAAGCAACCGTGAGTACTCATCCAAAGTACTCACAAGCAAGGATCTACACTACATATGCAATGATATAAGTGTAAAGGGGTAATATCTGTGGGCTAAACTGCAGAAAGCCAGAATAAGAGGGGGATAGCTAATCCAATCGAAGACTACGCTTCTGGCCACCTCCATCTTGCAGCAGTAGAAGAGGGTAGCTGGAAAGTAACAAGTATCCTCGCTTCTGGCAGCCTCCGTCTTGCAGCAGTAGAAGGGAATAGATGGTAAGTTCACCAAGTAACATCGTATAGCATAATCCTACTCGGCGATCCTCCCGCACATCACCCTGTGAGAGAGCAACCACCGAGTTGTATCTGGCACTGGTAAGGGTGTGTTTCATTAAGTATCCGGTTCTAGTTGTCATGAGGTCGGAATACAACTCTGGGTCGTCCTTTTACCGAGGGACATGGCTATTCGAATAGATTAACTTCCCTGCAGGGGTGCACCACATATCCCAGCACGCTCGATCCCATTTGGCCGGACACACTTTCCAGGGTCATGCCCGGCCTCGGAAGATCAACACGTCGCAGCCGTCCCTAAGCACAACAGAGAGGTCAGCACGTCGGTCTAAGTCCTAAGCACACAGGGGTCTGGGCCCATCGCCCAATGCACACCTGCACGTTGCGAGGGCGGCCGGTGAGCAGACCTAGCAACCTCCATTACTAAGGAAGTTGTGTTACGCGGTCCAACCCGACGCGCCCCGCTAAACCGCTAACGTCAAGAAGGCTTCGGCTGATACCACGACGTCGAGTACCCATAACTATTCCCACGTAGCTGGTTAGTGCGTATAGACCAAATGGCCAGACTCAGATCAAATATCCAAACTCGTTAAGCGTGTTATTATGAAATAACCGCGGACAACGACCAGGGCCAGGCCACCTCTCGACTGGGTGTCTCAACCTGCCCCTGTCGCTCCGCCACAACGATCCACTCGGGGGCCGTCAGGAACTCAGGCCCACCACTACCTGGATGGAGCCACCTGTCCTTTCAGCCCCCACATCGAATCACTTGCGGGTACTCAAAGAGCCGACCCGACTTTAGTCACATCATGTGTCATGTAAAGTGTATGTAGTATATACCCGTGATCACACCCAAGTGATCACGGCCCGATAGAATAGCAGGGCAGACGGACAAGGGTGAAGGGCCACTGATGGAATACTAGCATCCTATACTAAGCATTAGGATGACGGGTACAGGTATCAACAGTTGTAGCAGCAATGACAGGCTATGCAACAGAATAGGAGTAACCGAACAGTGACATGCTACACTACTCTAATGCAAGCAGTAGAAAGAAGAATAGGCGATATCTAGTGATCAAAGGGGGGGGGCTTGCCTGGAAGCCGGCAGACGAAAGGAATCTTCGGAAGCGTAGCCGTAGTCGAACACCGAAGCATCAATGGTCTCGGGGTCTATCACAGTATCGGAGTCTACCGAAAATAAGCAACGAAGGGGAAACAAATAAATAACAGAGCAAACAATAGCACACAAAGCATAACATGGAAATACGCAGTGCTACGTGTGACCTAACGCAGTGTTCGGTGGTACAGGCGAAGAGGAATAACATCCGGGAAAGTATTCCCGGTGTTAGGCATTTTCGGGCAGATGAAACGGAGGGGGAATGTTGCACGTTCGGTATGATAGAGATGTGTTGCGGACGAACGGACCGCGTATTCGGGTTCGTCTCGTCGTTCTGAGTAACTTTCATATATAAAACTTTTTCATCTGAGTTACGGATTATTTTATATGATTTTCTAAAGTTTATAACATTTTCTAGAATTAATTATTTATTTAAATGTAACATTATCCAGAATAGTGTCTGCTGATGTCATCATGACATCAGCATGACGTCATCGGTCAGCTCTGACTGTTGACCAGTCAAACTGACTTGTGGGGTCTGTTAGTCATTGACTGTTATCCTAACTAACAGTTTTAATTAGTTTAATTTTGTTTTAGTTAATTATAGTTTAGGTTAGTTAATGATTAGATTAATCTAAATGTGTTTAATTAACTTAATTAATTTGTTAATTAATTAATTAATATAATTATTTATCTATTTATTTTTATTTATTAATATTTTTTTAAATCCTTTTTTTTCTGGGAGGCGGGCCCCCCTTGTCATTGGCCCAGAGGGGCCAAGCGGGTTCGGGCACTGGGGCGGTTCGGGCGCGGTTGTGCGGGCGTAGGCGCCCGGTGCTGGGCGCCGGAGCGCGCGGCGGCGCCGGCGGAGCGCAGCGCCGGCGGAGGGGAGTGGCCGGGCCTAGCGCGGCCGGGCAGGGAGAAGCAAGACGGGGCGCGGGCGGAGGTCGTCGGCCGGCCGATTTCGGCGGCCGGACGGAGCGTGGCCGCGGGCGGTGGCTGGTGTGTGGAGGCGAGAAGGAGGCGGCGCGGTCGGCGGAGGAGGGGCTGCAGCGACAAGTGCTCGCCGGCGTGGCCGCGGGGCGGCAGCAACAGCAAGCAGGGGAGTAGGCGGCTCGGGGGCGGGGCTGCGCGCGGTGACGCAAGGCGGGCGGCGGCCGAGGCACGGCCTCGTCGGCGACGTAGCTACTAGACACAGAGGGGGGGAAGGTCACTAAGGACCGAGAGCTCGCAGGAGCTCGGAAGGCGCTCGAGAGGGGTCGAGGTAGCGCTCGGGGAGGCCGGCGTCGCCATGGCTCTCCGACAAGCGGAGGACGGTGCGGGGCAGCCGAGGTGTAGGGGAGCAGTCCAGGGTGGCGGGGCCGGGCGTCGAAGGACGTGGGGGCGTGAGATCCAGCCAGGTCCTGGGCGAGGTCAGCGGCGCAAGAACGGAGGTCGGGGGGGCGGCGCTCTGCGATGTAGATGCGGGGAGGGTGGGCTCCCGATGGCGCTGAGGTGGGGATCGGGAGTCCCACTCGGTCGATGGGTGTGTGGCGGCGGGCACGGGATCGAGGGGGACAGAGGGGTTAGGGCTAGGGTTATAGGAGGGGTACCGGGCTGGCTGAACCAACTGGGCTGCCGAGAGGCCCAGTGGGGAAGGGGCCTTTTGCCCTTTTCTTAAATTGGTTTTTCCCTTTTATTCCCTTTTGTTGTTTTAGTTCTATAAAATACCAAAGTATTTTCTAAATTAGTATTATTACAAATGCTACAGCCACAACAGTTTTAACTACTAGATAATATAGTTTTACATTTTATAAATTAGAAAAGGCATTTAATTAATTGTTATTGTCACCATTTTATTCACAAAGGCCAATTAATTACTTTACAAAAGCGTTGGGTCACCACCATCATTATCTATGGAAAATTTTCAACACTTTGAACATTTTAGTTTTGTCATTCGAA